>NW_011626625.1:2711540-2792397 GCF_000204515.1 Acromyrmex echinatior
CATATTTTTGTTATTCAAAACCGAAATTTAAGGTTTCCAACACATTAACATCTATATAATGATATCGGATTGTTCGAGATACAACTAACACGGACTGTTTTTGCAGATTTGGCGTACGTGCGACATGCGGATCGGAAGCTTTTAGAAGGATTCCAAGCGTTCTTAGAGGTTTCCAAAACATAAACTCGGCCATCACCTCGTCAATAAAGTCGAAAAATAATAAGCTAAGCCGCACGTCGCACGCACGCGTCGCACGTACGCAGATCTCAACCACTATAACGGCGTACCAACTCAGATCGGTCGCAAACGCGTAATATAATATGCATTCATCCCAATCAAGAATCCAGATTTGGTGGGCGCGCATGGCAATAGCGTATCGCTTTGCCATCGCGCTCGAAATTGCCAATCGCCGGTTCGAAACAGAGAGTCACCTTAAAATTTTCAATTTTGCGAGAATCTCATAAGCGAATGCAAAGGGAAGCCTTTGTTCTTAAAAGAGCATAAAAGGCAAAACCGAGTAGCAATGACTCTCTTCTTTTCTTCACTGTTCTCGATTAGAGTTAACGCTTCGCTACATAGGATATAGATTATTCATTGTGAATTTAGATCATTCATTATTTAGGCATTAAGAAGATCTAGATTTTACCGTTATAAATTTGAATATGCTTATATTTAGTATTTTGATGTCGGTCTTAATAAAATCTTATTATATTATTGTTTATTCTATTCTGTTGAGTATACCCAAAAAAAGTTTTTTTTACCACTTTTTTTACCTCTTCGTCAATGATGCGATTGGTTATAATTGTATCATTTTTTATACTACTCTACAATTTTTTCGGTACAATAGCGGCCCCGAGTGATCATAATGTGGTAAGCATATGTTTTCCCACTTTTAAAATTGAATATTAGAATCCTTATTCTTTCGATTTTCCCGATTTTCAACGTCATTTATACTCTCTAAATTCTTTAAAATGGAATCTCACTGTAAAAATGAAAATTAAGCCAATGTTGCAAAAGATGTAATGGTTCAATTTTCAATCTTTAAAAGCGAGATTTCACTCTTCAGAATGACAATTCACTCTATAAGTTTTCCATAGTAGAAGCGTTAAATACAATTTAGTAAAAACTCTTTAATTTTTATGTTACACTTATTGATTAAATAATGTAGAATAAAATGCTTGCTTATTGCTCGTTTGTGCAAAATAATCACAGTCTATACATAGATTGCGTTACTTTATTTCTTTTTAACAATAAAAATAATATAAAACAGTGTTAGATCTCTTTGTCCAAATTTCTATCTATCAATGACTTCTACTAAATTTTATAGATTGCAGTGTTTTATTTCTTTCATCGAAAACAAAGATTTTAACAATAAAGATTTATGCAAGACAAAGGTACTAATTATATAAGTCAATTTAATTTTGCTTATTATAAGATTGACAATTACAGAACTTAATTTCTATTGAAATTACAATGAAATTAAAGTGTCAAATATGTCTGTAACTTGTTTTTGACATTCAAATTCATCTTCCTTTATACAGAAAGGATATTTTGATGCGACAGAAACACAATAATCTCCCACTATAGTATTATTATAGAATATATTGTTGTCCACGATAATGCAGTTGGTACTGTCAGAACAACCAGGTATGATACTGCAATAATAAATAATATGATAGTCGCAAAATAAACAGTCGAAGAGTACTTATACAAATAAATAATTTTAAGTAAAAATCAATTTATTTATTTATACATACCCAGGAATACCAATTCTACGGCTGAAAAAGAATAAATAATGTACATTTGATTATAATAATGTAGCTTTTGACTATTATTTAACATATTATATATCTTGTAATTGTTTTTAATTTGATATTATTAGAATATAATTTGATATTATAGGATTTAATTTGATATTATAGGAATTTTTAACCGAGAAAATTCACAAAAATTCAGTTGAAGGAGAGGATACAGTGTATTCTTATCACAGATTTTTATCTCCTTTAACATTATGTATCTACATTAAAAATAAGTTGTAACATGTCTAGCGTTTTATCAAATGGATTTTGTAAATAATATTTTTTAAGGTATGAAACCCTTCAATAATTATGTGGAAAATTGGATTTTAATTAAATGAATTTTAACACATAATTTAGCTTATCATGTGAACAAAAGATATCATAGACACAAGGATCAATAATAAATAGTTTTTGAGTTATAGTATGACAAATGTATAAAACACTTGTATTTATGCACAAAACATTTTTTATATTTATAGGTGTAGTAAAAAG
Organism: Acromyrmex echinatior; assembly: GCF_000204515.1. Next base: position 2,713,832 of record NW_011626625.1, read on the forward strand.
AAATCCATTATTTTTCCAATAGATGGCTTTAGTAATCACGACTCACGGTATAGGGACACCAATAAATGCACAATCATCTGACCACATACTAGCCAAATACATGATGCATATATTATGTGAGCAATTGACTTTCAGCGAACCCATTATCTGGTCTGTAAAACAAAAATTTTTACTCATAATTAATATCTATTAACTATTGTTTTTGCGACATTTTCCTGTATATTAAATAATTTATTTTCAAATAAATTAAATATTATAATTACCACCACATGCTGGTTGGTTTACTCCGTTATTGAACCACAAATCGAGATGACCTAGAGATTTCTGTAGTCCGAGAGCAGATGTGTGAAGAGCTATGACACGTTCGGCGTCTGTGTCAGAAAATCTATCCTCGGGACCTTTAAGCATGAAAAGAGGTCCCGCAGGATCGGAACCAATAAGAAGCGGAACTTTACCATAACCCGATGTCTGGAGATTTTTTGCGGCAAAGCTACTTATATGTGCACCAAGACTGTGGCCTATAAGTGCGATGTTTTTGAATGGAACACTGCATGTATCGCATATTGATTTAATATAGCTAAAAGAAAAATTTTATACTATAAATAAAAAAATGTCGCATTTCTTATTCAGTTAAAATTATCTCTTGATTGTCATTACTTTTGTTAAAATACAAATGTGTAAAGCTAAACCTCAATAAGTGGTACATTTATTTTACATATTACATATTACATTGATCATCAGTATTACTTAATTTTATTACTGTATTATCATAGCATTTAGAAAATTATTTAAATCGCAATAAAAAATATTTTAATTGATATTCGTTGTACATTTTTTTAAATTATTCAATTTGACATAACACCACGAAATAGCCATACCTTGCCAAGTAATTACCAACTTTACGAGTGTTACGTACTGCGAATGGATATTCAAGCAGATTTAAGACGGCTGGGTCATTATAACACGCTGCGTCAGACCAATCTAGCGAAAATACTGTATATTGTTTCTACGGAGAAAAAAAAATTCTTTTACTTAATACTTTAATTGTAAATCTTACAATATTTTTATATTATTCGTACAATATAAGATTTTGAAATTATAGAAAAAAAATTGTGTTTATTTTTGAAAATAAAAAAAATTACCTTTAACAATTGAAAAATAACAGCAGATAAGTTATAATTGGAATTATTTGCAATAAATCCATGAGTCGTAAAAAAAATTGATGTAGAGGAATTTAAAAAATTGCAGGATTCGTTTACTTGAACAAATTGTCCATTAGGAATATCGCTGTAAAAGTGCGAACATTTAAGCAATATGAGAAATAAGTTAATAATGAACACTCACTTAAGTCTTTACCTTGTATACAAAGCTATTGAGACATTTTTAACGCCTAAGATACATGAAGTTGACCAATCGCCTGTAAAATTATTTATGTAAAATTGTCATTTGAAGTTTATTTTGTTTACGTTATATGAATTTTACACATGTATCATCTAAATAAAACTGAAAACAATTAATTAAATGTAAAAGGAGATATTGATGATTTTTGACGTTGAGGAAAATACAGCAAATAAAATAAACAATAAAAATTCTCTCGAAACATCTAAATAAAAATTGATATTATATAGCATTAGTAATTATAATGATATTTATAATGTAATTTGTGGGATTTCTGTGGTTTTAGAATGTGTTTAAGATAGAAAATGTTAAAAAAGCGCGAAACCCATAATTCATATGATGCATTATTATTAGAAATTTGTAATTGTCATGGAATTTTGAAGCATTATCAAACAGTTTTAAATATGATTTAAGAAATATCTGTTAATAGAAGATTTTGACCTAAAATTGGTCTTTAATAACTTTAACAATTTCTTTTATTAAAGAAAAGCTATTAAACATAAAAATTTAAGAATTTTCGTTTATTTATTTAGATCTGAGCTATATATCTTAGAAATTTTTAAAAGTCTTAAACTTAGTATTCTTAAAGTTATTAACCGCGCGCGCTACATTCTATTTAATAATAATAGAAATAGAGAAATAATAGATTAGAGAACTTCTATTAAGCTGAAACGGACTAACTAAATTTTTAATATATATTTCTACTTGAATATCATCACTTATATTAGAAAAAGAAAATTATATTAAGATTATAGCACTAAATTGTAAACATTAAAATTTTAATCCTTTAAATAGTTTTGTTCTTTTTTTTGTAAAAACATTTTTTTAATATTGATTTAATTCTAGTATGGACAATAGTAATATTTATATAAATTAAAAGATAAATATAACGGATAGAATTTCTAAAAAATAATTTGATTACCATAAAACTTGATATTAGAAAGTTTTTAATTGTAAGGTAATATTATAAATTTTCAGTTTCGCTTTATTTGAAGTTTACCAGTACTATGTAAATGGTTAGTCCAATTTCCAAACTTTTAAACTCTAATTATAAGCCTTATGACATTTTTCTTTACATTAATTATTACTTTTTGAAATTCAATATTTTCAGACTATATTCAAATTCAGAGATATTAAGAATTTTCTAAAACCGAAATTCACAATAATCAAATCATTTTTTTTTAATTTGAATTTTAGAATTTTGGCTAGAATCTAATTTAGCAACTCAGAAAAGCCTTTAGAAAGCAAGGTTCCTTCATAAATTATATTAGGATATTTTATAAGTTATGTTCAAGTCTTAAAGGGGATAGTTATTACAATAGAAGCAACGAAAAGTTTTCGAGCATTTATACGTTTCAAAACAGCGTCATGTGACGTCCGCCAAGTGTGAAAAAGACCTCCAACGCAGATTATACAATCGCTCGAAATATTATAATATTTTTGCTCTATGATATTTTTATAAAATATTCTACATTTTTAATGCCAAAACATGATATAGCGTATTGTCTATTATTGATACGTAATTTTTAATTGTATCATCAGATTTCTTGCCTTAGAAATTAGATATGATATTAAAGAGTTAATCCTCAGTTTTCAAATAATGTTTTCCTTATGTTAAATAAAAACTTTTTCTAAAAAACCTATTGAAATTTTAGAATATTTTGAAAAATGGAATTCTAAGCATTTTTCTTTAATTTAAAAAAAAAAACGAAAGTAGTTTTACAGAGAATATCGCTATTTTTTCAATGAAAGCATGGATGATATTGTTTATTTGTTACAATAATGACATAATTAAAAAATTGACATTTTTTAATTATCAGATTAAGAACAAAAATATAAAAAAAGAAAAAATTATTTTAAAAGAATATAATTTTATTTCTTTATTTATAACGAGTTATATACCATTTCAAAATTAATATTACAAAATTTTAACAATTCAAAACATTGGAATTTATTTTCAGAAAAATTACAATTTTTGAGCTATGTCATTGTTGCAGCACAAAAATATACGATATTTCTTAAAAATATTTCATAAAGATTGATTTAAGAGTCATATTAACCGTCATTCACACAACGCTCCACATTAGAATCCGTTACGTTCATCTGCAAAAAAAGTAAAAAAATTGTATTCTCAAATTCGTATATTAGTTAAAATTTAATCCTAGATGCGCAGCATCTGGGAAAACATATGCTTACCACATTATGATCACTCGCCGCTATTGTACCGAAAAAATTGTAGAGTAGTATAAAAAATGATGCAATTATAACCAATCGCATCATTGACGAAGAGGTAAAAAAAAGTGATAAGAAAAACCTTTTTTGAGTTATGTTCAAAATATAGCCTTGATGTAAAATGAAAATATTAACAAAAAATACATAGTTTGGTTCACAAAACGCAAAAATATCGCTATTCAACGATTTTTCTGTGTTAATTGACAAAGAAATAAGCAAAGGAAGGACGATATATGTCATCAGTGTTATCAGTTAAATTTCATCCGAAATTATATATAAACTACATAATTTTTGCGTTTACGATACAGAATAATCTATAATAACGTAAGAGGCGCATGTACAGGGTGTTTTATTAATTGATATACTCCAAAATAATGAAAATGGCTAGATTTATAAAAAAATGTTTAGGAAAAATATATGGTCTAAAAGGAGACAAATAATATGGTAAAATTAATTTTTGCAATACTCGATTTTTCAAAATCATATAAAAGTCATCGCCATTTAAAAAAATAAAATTGTGTGATTTTTTTACATGTGATTCTTCCATTTATTCAGATAAAAATAATAGTGTAAAAAAATGAATAATTTGCGAGATACACATTTAATATCTATTTATTTTTTGATACATTTTAACATAATATAAAATATTTTGAAACTAAAAGAAACTATTAATTTTTTATAATTGTGCTTTAATACTTTTATATGCAGAATAACTAGAAGAATCTTTGTAAAAACAATTTCGAACAATAATTTTCGAGAATGTTGATTTTACTATTATTTATCTCTCTCCTGGCCGTATAACTTTTCTCAACATTTTTTTTAAATTTAATGTTATTTCATGTTGTTTGAATCTACGTCAATAAAATGGAACACCATTATATATATACGCATTATTGAAGAAACTTAGATCATTTTCCAAAATTTACGTAACAGAGTCATAAAAATATGAACATATCAACTTTATCCTTTATATATTCATACACAAAGAACTACAAACTAAATGCACTTTGAGATAGTTTAAAGCATTCAAAAAGTGTTGACAAATGACAATTTTTAAGGATGCTCACTGAAATCTTAAACATTTTTTGAGAATTTCTGAATTTTTTTAGGTATTCATTTCAAAATTCCAGGTAAAAAATAAGTTTTTAACTCAACTTTCAAATAAGTTAGACTGCATAAGTAAGCAGCGCAAATAAACTATATATTGAAAATTAAGTTAAAATAGGAATTTTTCGAAACTATATTTATCACTTTTTAAAATTGTAGCTACGAAATCTATGTTTAATACAGTATAGGAAAGACTCATTGCAATACGAGATGTGGCTATTAAATAACGAGACTGACGCTGTAAAACATTTTATTTTGATTTCATACATATTTACTTATTATCACTTTTAATATACATCCCTCCTCTATCCCTACAACGCTCCATGCGAATCTTCCATTGTTTGAAACAATGTTGAAAGTCTTCTTCTGTCAGCTCCTTCAGGACGCGTGCCGCTTTCTCTTTCACAGCTTCAATGGACTCAAATCTTGTTCCTTTTAATTTTATGTTATTTTAATTTAATGTTATTATTCTTTCCAATAAGTTTGAGTCATTTTCAATGGCATTCAAAGTGTCAGTACAAAGATTTTTGCAAGCTTCTTGTTGTTCAAACATGAGAATTTTAAGTATCATTTTGGCACACACTTTTTTCATGTTAAAATTGTTATGTAAAATTTGCCGTACACATTCTTTGTCAATTCCTACAGTTTCACCAATCGCACGAATACTTAACCGACGGTCGAATCAAACCAGATTACCGATTATTTCGATATTGTCATCCGTTTTTGACGTGGAAGGGCGACTCGGGCGTGAATCATCTTCAACGTCTTCTCGGCCGTCTTGGAAACGCTTAAACCACTCAAAAACACGTGCACGCGATAAACATTCATGGCCATACACTTCTTTCAATAAATTATAAATTTCAGTAGCGGTTTTTCCAAGTTTCACGTGAAATTTCACAACAATTCGTTGCTCTATTGTTACACTTATCATTTTTCCGGCGAAACAAAAAAACAACTCTAATGCGAAAGAAGGCTACGGCTATACGGATTTATTTACAGAAGCGAGAGGTACTGCATTCGAAAGAGAAGGCTTTACGCTAAACAGCTGTTTCGGTCGCTGGCGTTTGGCACATGCGTACTTCTTCTACAGCAGCGTCAGTCTCGTTATTTAATAGCCACATCTCGTACATATGTAATGAGTTATTCTATTCTTACTTATAACGTTCAAAGCTAGATCTTCTCAATGCCTATATAATTCACAGTGAATTATTTATATTCTATATATGTACATGTATATATACCATATTTTTGTAGTTATTCAAAACCGAAATTTAAGGTTTCCATCACATTAACACCTATATAATGATATCGGATTGTCCGAGATACAACGGACTACTAACAACGGACTGTTTTTGCAGATTTGGCGTACGTGCGACATACGGATCGGAAGCTTCTAGAAGGATTCCAAGCGTTCTTAGAGGTTTCCAAAACATAAACTCGGCTCGTCAATAAAGTCGAAAAATAATAAGCTAAGCCGCACGTCGCACGTACGCAGATCTCAACCGCTATAACGGCGAACCAACTCAGATCGGTCGCAAACGCGTAATATAATATGCATTCATCCCAATCAAGAATCCAGACATGGCAATAGCGTATCGCTTGGCCATCGCGCTCGAAATTGCCAATCGCCGGTTCGAAACAGAGGGTCACCTCAAAATTTTCAATTTTGCGAGAATCTCATAAGCGAATGCAAAGGGAAGCCTTTGTTCTTAAAAGAGCATAAAAGGCAAAACCGAGTAGCAATGACTCTCTTCTTTTCTTCGCTGTTCTCGGTTAGAGTCAACGCTTCGCTACTAGTCTCCTAGCAACCGCCTAGGAGACGCTCCGCCGCCAGAAAACTACCGCGTTTGATTCGCAATCGAGAATTCGCGTTAATCGAAATTCAGCCAAAACGCCGTCTCATTCAAAATTTTCTCGCTATCGCTCTCGCTCTAACTCGCTCTCGAACACGGATCAAAAATTGAAAATTTGCTTGTCAATTTAATTTATTATAACTTGTGATATTATTGCAGTAATTTAATTACGTTTGATAAAGTCTAGAAAAATGTCGGCGCGCAGTTTGAATAATTACAAAAATATGGTATATATGCATATACATATATAGGATATAGATTATTCATTGTGAATTATTTAGGCATTGAGAAGATCTAGATTTTACCGTTATAAATTTGAATATGCTTATATTTAGTATTTAATTTCATGTCGATCTTAATAAAATCTTTTTATTGTTTATTCTATTCTGCTGAGTATTATTTTCTACTGTCACTCATTTTTAAAATAAAAACTATATAAGAGATACTCGAGAACGTAAATACACGCGGATTTATATGTTATACTTATTGCTAATCGATTGTTAATACATTGGAATCTCGTTATAGTGGGCTTTGAAATAGCGCAAAAAATCCGTATTATAAGCAGTATGGGAAGTAGCAGTAACCATTAAAATTTTGAATTTCTTTGTTTTGTTAAAGTAGAAATAATCTCGTTGTAAGTGTTCAGACCTCCGAACCACAAGCTGTTATGAGATTTCAACGTATTTTGTACTGCAAAAAAGAATGATCAACAATATTTTTAGAAATCAAAGGAATTTTAATTTAAAAGTAATATTCAAAACATTTTCCTTTGTGATAAAATGGTATGGCATACCCGGAATTTAAAAATCTAAAAGCATTTGTAGAAACTGGGAAGTGATAGATTGGATTTGGAAGGGAAAAAAGTTAAGTGTTCAACATACTTTCCTTTACGTAGCATTATCACTTTTGTATGTAGAAGCCATAGTGAATGTATTTTTTCTATGAGAAATCCTACAATTTTACTTGAAAAATATACTCGCACAAGAATGTTTGAACACATTTTTAAAATTAAAATATACATTTTAACTGTTCATTCCTTTAGTTCTTTTATTTTTCTCTGAAGTTTAATGAATAATATTTTGAAAAAAGTGCTTTTTGTGATTTTTCAAGAAAAATTGTAATTCACTTTTGTTTATTGTTAAATATTTTTTTGCGATTTACAGTTTTTAGCAACTCTATTTATATTGCATTTTCCTTGGATCAAAAATTGAAAATTTGCTTGTCAATTTAATTTATTATAACTTGTGATATTATTGCAGTAATTTAATTACGTTTGATAAAGTCTAGAAAAATGTCGGCGCGCAGTTTGAATAATTACAAAAATATGGTATATATGCATATACATATATAGGATATAGATTATTCATTGTGAATTATTTAGGCATTGAGAAGATCTAGATTTTACCGTTATAAATTTGAATATGCTTATATTTAGTATTTAATTTCATGTCGATCTTAATAAAATCTTTTTATTGTTTATTCTATTCTGCTGAGTATTATTTTCTACTGTCACTCATTTTTAAAATAAAAACTATATAAGAGATACTCGAGAACGTAAATACACGCGGATTTATATGTTATACTTATTGCTAATCGATTGTTAATACATTGGAATCTCGTTATAGTGGGCTTTGAAATAGCGCAAAAAATCCGTATTATAAGCAGTATGGGAAGTAGCAGTAACCATTAAAATTTTGAATTTCTTTGTTTTGTTAAAGTAGAAATAATCTCGTTGTAAGTGTTCAGACCTCCGAACCACAAGCTGTTATGAGATTTCAACGTATTTTGTACTGCAAAAAAGAATGATCAACAATATTTTTAGAAATCAAAGGAATTTTAATTTAAAAGTAATATTCAAAACATTTTCCTTTGTGATAAAATGGTATGGCATACCCGGAATTTAAAAATCTAAAAGCATTTGTAGAAACTGGGAAGTGATAGATTGGATTTGGAAGGGAAAAAAGTTAAGTGTTCAACATACTTTCCTTTACGTAGCATTATCACTTTTGTATGTAGAAGCCATAGTGAATGTATTTTTTCTATGAGAAATCCTACAATTTTACTTGAAAAATATACTCGCACAAGAATGTTTGAACACATTTTTAAAATTAAAATATACATTTTAACTGTTCATTCCTTTAGTTCTTTTATTTTTCTCTGAAGTTTAATGAATAATATTTTGAAAAAAGTGCTTTTTGTGATTTTTCAAGAAAAATTGTAATTCACTTTTGTTTATTGTTAAATATTTTTTTGCGATTTACAGTTTTTAGCAACTCTATTTATATTGCATTTTCCTTTAGACCCTTCAGAATAAAAATTTTATATAATTAATATTATTTTAATTACTATGTATTTTTCTGAAAATTAGGAATACTTGAACATCGACAAGGTACGCTACTATATTTCTATGCAATAACGACGATAGTGAAAATACGTGCGGTAACTGATGGTCAATAATTTAGGAGTATAGATACGACGAGATGTTTAATCGAACAGTTCTATAATAGTGCTAAATTCAACTCCGTCTTCTACATCAATTAAAAATAACATAACCAAAAGAACATTTAGGAAATATTTAATAAATAATGAAATATGATATTACGAACTGTAATATTAAAAACTTATGTACACAAAAGTATAAGTAATTGATAGTATAAAATTGAGATTATTACACATATAATTTGACTCAGTAAATTAATTGAGAAATATAGGATAATAGACAATAAAGTGTGGTGGTAATTCTTTTAATTTTTTTGAAATTTTTACCTTACTTTTACTCTAATTTTCGTCTATACATAGATTGCTTTATTTCTTTTTAACAAGAAAAATAATATAAAACAGTGTTAGACCTCTTCGTCCAAATTTCTATCTATCAATGACTTCTATTAAACTTTATAGATTGCAGTGTTTTATTTCTTTCATCGATAAGATTTTAACAATAAAGATTTATGCAAGACAAAGGTACTAATTATATAAGTCAATTTAATTTTGCTTATTATAAGATTGACAATTACAGAACTTAATCTCTATTGAAATTACGATGGAATTAAATTGTCAAATATGCTTGTAACTTGTTTTTGACATTTAAATTCATCTTTCTTTATACAGAAAGGATATTTTGATGGGACAGAAACACAATAATCTCCCACTATAGTAGTATTATAGAATATCTTGTTGTCCACGATAATGCAATTGGTACTATCAGAACAACCAGGCATGATACTGCAATAACATTAACAATTGTAATAAATAATATGATAGTCGCAAAAAAACAATCAAAGAGTACTTATACAAATAAATAATTCTAAGTAAAAATCGATTTACGTATTTATACATACCTAGGAATACCAATTCTATTGCTGAAAAAGAATAAGTAATAAAGTAGAATAAATAATGTACATTTGATTACAATAATGCAGCTTTTATTATTTAATATATATCTTATAATTGTTTTTAATTTGATATTATAAGATAATTTCTAACCCAGAAAATTCACAAAAATTTAATTGATCAAGGAGAGGATAGAGTGTACTCTTGTCACGGATTTTCTCCTTTAACATTATGTATCTACATTAAAAATAAGTTATAACAATATGTATAACAATATGTTCTAGCGTTTTATCAAATAAATTTTGTAAATAGTTTTTAAGATATGAAATCCTTAATAATTATGTGAAAAATTGGATTTCGATGAAATGAATTTTTACATATAATTCAGTTTATGATGTAGCGAACAAAAGTATTATAGACACAAGAATCAATAATAAATAGTTTTTAAATTATGATATGTCAAAAGTGTAAAACTTGCATTTATGCACATAACATTTTTTATATAAATAGCTCAAAAGTTCTCCATTTGAGTCCTGTATTTATGATTACCTTTATCACATTATAGCTATATTATATGAAAACTAATTTATTTTATCAGGATTCGTATAATACTTGCGGGATTCTTTATTCATAGATTATTAAAAAAAAATATACCATTTACAAGGCCTATGTAAACGCTCAAACACGAGACAATTTATTTTTATATAAATGTATAGATTTAATATGTTGAAAACGATAAAAATCCATGAGAAATTCACTATGTCCTCTCTTTGTAAAATCAAACATGCTCTTAGTAAAAACATAAAGCTAAAGAAAAGAAATAAACAAACTTACTGTATAGGAACACCAGTAAATACACAATCATCTGACCACATACTAGCCAAATACATGATGCATATATTATGTGAGCAATTGACTTTCAGCGAACCCATTATCTGGTCTGTAAAACAAAAATTTTTACTCATAATTAATATCTATTAACTATTGTTTTTGCGACATTTTCCTGTATATTAAATAATTTATTTTCAAATAAATTAAATATTATAATTACCACCACATGCTGGTTGGTTTACTCCGTTATTGAACCACAAATCGAGATGACCTAGAGATTTCTGTAGTCCGAGAGCAGATGTGTGAAGAGCTATGACACGTTCGGCGTCTGTGTCAGAAAATCTATCCTCGGGACCGTTAAGCATGAAAAGAGGTCTCGCAGGATCGGAACCAATAAGAAGCGGAACTTTACCATAACCCGATGTCTGGAGATTTTTTGCGGCAAAGCTACTTATATGTGCACCAAGACTGTGGCCTATAAGTGCGATGTTTTTGAATGGAACGCTGCATGTATCGCATATTGATTTAATATAGCTAAAAGAAAAATTTTATACTATAAATTAAAAAATGTCGCATTTCTTATTCAGTTAAAATTATCTCTTGATTGTCATTACTTTTGTTAAAATACAAATGTGTAAAGCTAAACCTCAATAGGTGGTACATTTTTTTTACATATTACATATTACATTGATTATCAGTATTACTTAATTTTATTACGGTGTTATCATAGTATTTAGAAAATTATTTAAATCGCAACAAGAATTATTTAAATTTAAATTGATGTTTGTTTTATTTTTTTAATTCAATATGACATAATATCGCAAAATAGCCATACCTTGCCAAGTAATTACCAACTTCACGAGTGTTATGTACTGCGAAGGGATATTCTAGCAGATTTATAACGTTTGGGTCATTATAACACGCTGCGTCAGACCAATCTAGCGAAAATACTGCATATTGTTTCTACAGAGAAAAAAAATTCTTTTACTTAATACTTTTATTATAAATCTTACAATATTTTTATATTATTTGTACAATATAAGATTTTGAAATTATAGAAAAAAAATTGTGTTTGTTTTTGAAAATAAAAAAAATTACCTTTAACAATTGAAAAATAACAGCAGATAAGTTATAATTGGAATTATTTGCAACAAATCCATGAGTCGTAAAAAAAATTGATGTAGAGGAATTTAAAAAATTGCAGGATTCGTTTACTTGAACAAATTGTCCATTAGGAATATCGCTGTAAAAGTGCGAACATTTAAGCAATATGAGAAATAAGTTAATAATGAACACTCACTTAAGTCTTTACCTTGTATACAAAACTATTGAGACACGTTTAACACCTAAGATACATGAAGTTGACGAATCGCCTGTAAAATTATTTATGTAAAAATTGTCATTTGAAGTTTACTTTGTTTACGTTATATAAATTTAACACATGTGTCATCTAAATGAAACTGAAAACAATTAGTTAAATGCAAAAGAAGATATTGATGATTTATGACGTTGAAGAGAATACAGCAAATATACAATAATATACAATAAAAATTCTCGCGAAACATTTCTATATAAAAATTGATATAGCATTAGTAACCATAAATTATAAATCTTCAGAGAGAAATGCGCTAGTTTTTGGTGAAAAATCGATTATTCTTAGGAGTATACTATAATTAATTTAGACATATAATTTAAAACGTATACCAACTTTCGTTTACTGACACATCATTATTTTCTGTCATCTGCAAAAAAAAAGTCTGTAAGAGTACTCATAAATAGTATATTCTTTCAAATATAGTATGTTACTTAAAATCATATCACGTAATAAATATAGATTGCTCATTTCTATAAAATTGTCGTTATCAGTTTAGAAAGAGTGAGGTAATTTGATTCGTATCGCTCACTCTTTCTCTAACTCTAAAGTATTGAGTTGAAGAGAGATAGTAATACGATCCAATATATTGCGTTGTCTTCTTACAGGAGCACAAATATGCTCTGTGCAAAGAATGCGCAGTTTATGTCTATTACGTTTGCTTAAAAAAATTAATAAATCACTAAATATTTGAAATGATTTTAAGACAAAAAAATGTAGATGCTATATTATACATCTAAATTTAAAACTATTATTATCTGTTTCAATATCTAAATTATTTCTCATAAACGAATAAATCAACATTTTGTTCTTCATTTCATCTAATCGTCAAGTTCAATAAAAATTAAAAACATTTATTAAATTTATGGAAATTCTGAAAACTATGATTTCGGAAATTTCATAAATTTAATAAATGACTTTAATTGACTGGTATGAACACTTAGAGAATTACGTGATAGAATATTATATCTAGTTTAATGTAAAACTACAAAGTTATTATCAGAGAACTTTGCGGAGTTTACTAATCGATTTTAAAAAGATGCGCAGCAATATAATCCGGAAACATTTTTAATGTACTTATAGCATTGAAAATTAGATAAATTAAAAAAGTAAAGATTTTAATATTTATTTTAGAAGTAAAATAAAGTATATTTACCGCATGATCATCGTTTGTGTCAGTCGTGGCCGTTATCGTACTAAAAAGGCCACAGAATAATATAAGAGATGCTGTAATCGTGATCAGCTGCATCATTAATAAGTGAGAAAGTAGATCTTTTGCCAACTATTATCTGCAAAATATAACTTTGATAAAAAATAAAAATGAGAACAAGAATGTTTGATTCACAGAAAGTTAATAGATCGCTGTTGGCTGTTTTTGTTTTTTGTTAACCGCTAGGGAGATATTTATATGTCGTGCCATTATTAGTTACATGACGATTTATATGAAACTGTAACTGTTGTAAATTGAGAATTAATATAATCAGAAATATAATTATATGTGTAATAGAATATATGTATAATAGAACTTTAGAATATATGTATAACAGAATTTTTTTATAAAGTAAACAAAATAAGTTCATATTTATGTTTTTACATAACTTGCTTTTATATAATCGCTCTGTACTCTAATTAACTTTGAATTCTCTAATTCTGTTGCATTTTCAAAAAATAAAAAAGGACACAACATGTGAACATTATCAATCAATGACAAGTATTGCAATGATACAATGATACACAGTAGATTGAAACATCGAAATTAGTGTATATTTTTCTTATGCAGCAACTCGACATTTCATAATATCTTCCATACATTTTAAGACATAATTGAATTTAAATAGATATATTAAGTGATTGGAATTATATTAATGATAATAATATAGACTTTTTTGTAAGCATCTATTAATACTCTGTCATTATAAAAAATATAAAGGGATATTTATAACGAGCATTTTCAGGCATTTAGTTTTTGTAAATATTTAAAGTAAAAATATCTTGAAATTATATTTATAAAGAAACGAGCAAATGAGAGCTATTACATGGTTGTTAAGTGTAATTTGTTTAATTTGTTTATTTTTTACGACATTTATATAAAACAGATGACATTAAAATACAATAAATCTAATATTAAATATTGAATAATGGTTTAGTCAAGGTAACGTTAAAATACAAATAAATCAATTTTAAAATCCCTACATGAAAATATATATTACAATAATTGTGCGTTCTGTGTTTGAAAGACAGGTGACGTTAAAATACAATAAATAAGATATGATATACAATGAATCTAATATTAAGCATTGAATAATGATCAAGGTAACTTCAAAAAACAATATAAATAAATTATAAAACTCTTACATGAAATATATATTACAATAACTGTACGTTTTTTTAAAAACATATGATTATTATAATAGAACTGATTGAAGATCAAAATATATCTATAGCGAAAAAATTCTGTGTTCGTCTGTAAATTAATTGCATTGTTTTGTAACTTTATGTGTATTATTTCAGAAATTTATAGTCTTTTCCCTAAAAATCTCTTTCTATCTAACTGATCTAATATATTCACGTTCTTCCAATCAATTTCGTGATTGTGACAAAATCCATGCTCGGCAATGACTGATTTATATATATATATATATATATAAATCAGTCATTGCTGAGCATGCATTTTGTATATATATATATTCGTAGGATTAATATTTTTATATTGATTCTTATGTCAGAGATTCTCATATTTAATTTTCTTTTAGACTGCCTCATGTATGTTGCGTCATAATCTTTACATGATATTTTATAAACTACATTTTTGTTATTTATTATAGTAACGGAAAAATATCTTTCTGAGTCTTGACTATTTTTCCTAACTTATTAAGACTAAAAAATGATAATTTGAAATTAAAGTCTTTTACTATGTTAACAAATTTTTCCGATATGTTAGGGATACATGGAATTGTAAACCACCTTTGAATCACCATCTTCAATATTTCCATTATCTTTGTTTTTTATCAGTTTACATTGAAAAGTTTTTTCAATCTTAATGTTATTACGTCAAAAATGAATTTTAAAAAACAGTCATTATTCAAGAAAGTGTCAATAATAAAAAGAAGATTCTCTTGATGGTATCTAGATCTTATCAGTCAAAAAACTGAGAAAAAAAAGGAGTTCAAAAAATTGAAATGTTGAATCACTCAAGTTCGATGGGCTTCTTCATTCTTCAATTTATATATTTTTTATCTTTAATTTTTAATCAATGTATATATTATCCTGAAGATAACTGAAAAGAATGCAGCCGACACGTCGACAATTGCTTAAGTTTTTGTATAAATCATGAAAAATAATTAATTAAACAAATTACACTATTATGAACCATATATAACTTTTTGCCCATTGTTTTATACACATTTTTGTTAAGAAAAAAAGCTCTAATATAATTTTGTTTTGTTAATTATTATATATTTATGCTTAGATTTTTCAAATATGATTAATTTTTTATATACACTTCGAAGAAGTTATATAAAATTTTACGAAATATATTTTCTATCTATATTTTTTGAAATATATTATGTTTGAATAACAAGAGTAATCAAATAGAATGAATGGGTAAATAGATGATAGCCAATATATATGGAATTGAGATCTCTCTTATCATTGCATGCAAAAAACTATTAAATGTATCTGATTAAATATGTACAAATGGACAAGGTTACAAATAAGAACTTCGTTATGTAATTTCAAGTCGAACAGAAATGTTTCATCAGTAATTTTAGAATTATAATATTATTAATGTTTGAGTAATAAAGGAAGAAAGTGTCAATAAATATATATTAATTGATTCAAAGGGCTTTGGCATGATTATTCTACAGTATATTTTTCATGACTTAAGTAGAAATATCACGACTTTATTTTTTAGCCTGTTCACTGATTTTGATGTTCCGATCTGTAGCATTCTTCCCGATGGTACAAAAAAAAGTTTCTGTGAGAGTCTACAATATTCTATTTTATAAACGGTCATTAAGAGAAAAATGTATTAAATTTTAATAAATACCTGTTTAAATAGTATTAATATAACATTTATTTACAAAACAGATATATTTGTTAAATAAATAATAATAATAATTGAATTAAATTAATGGTTCTTGTATTAAATAAATACATGTTTACATTTAGTAAATATGTAATTGATACTATTCAAACACAAATTTTTATTAAAATTTAGTACATTTTTTCTCTCAACGTGTAAACGCACAACGTGAAACTGCGTGCAAACCCGATTGTACAGATCTATGGTACTATGAAATAATTATTCTATAATGTTTCTTTATCGCATCACGAAGAGACTAATTATTTGACTAATTATTTGATCGATATTTTTCTGTCACAAAGTGGCGCCAAGTATTTGAGCCCTAATAAATGATAATTTTGGGCATACATGCCGTAAGTATTTCTATACTGTTAAATGACTTTCTGTTTATTATATCAAATTTTGTATAACATATGTGTAACGCGAAATTTATATCATTCGTTAGTAATTTACAAGTTCCTTGTAAATGTAATAATATGGAATATATCACGCGTTTAGTTGAATATTCTTCCAAAAATAAAGTAAAGCTAATACCTGAATATAATGCAGCGAGAGTTGAAGCGTAACAATATCAGTTTATATGATATGTCTTTTCTGCACAACGTCTTTCTGACAAGTGACGCTTTAATAATAATGATAAATAATGATAGAGAAAAAATACAGCTGGAAAGATAAGATAATCAACAACTAATATTTTCAAGAAGTTTTCGCATATCTCGTCAAAAATATTGAAATAACAATTATTTAAAAATTCTAATATTAGTATTATAACTTAATCTATCTGCAGTTATTTTATATGGATCATTTCTGAAAAGATCTCTTTTTATATAATAATTTGTTCCACATCAAATATCTGCAATTTTCTCAATCAAAAGTACGTGATTAAATTCAAAATTATATGCTTACTAATAACGGCTAATTCCAATTTTAAGTTATATCTGTGTTTCTTTATTCGTTTATTAAGTTGTTTCTTCGTTTAGCTTACGTACAAAATATTGCATTCCTTATAGTAAACCTCGTAACTCATATTATTATTATTTTTTTTTTTAGAGGTTGTTCTTATCTTTTTATGCTTTTTTATGAACTTAGTTTATTAACTTAGTTTATTAACCCATCTGTAATTTGCTATATTTTTGGATTTATTTATAGATAATGTCATCTCAGAAACGTTCTTGATGTGTGGAAAACTTTTTATTATTCGCCAATGCTTCATGTTCTTAAATGCAGTAGTCAATAAGCGTAATACCAATATTATGTATTAATTTAAATTATCTTAGAAACCATGATTTGGAATAGAATACATGTTTATTAAAATTTTTTTGCTTAATTAAAACAATCAATATTATCCCAGTCCCTTCCTCCTATAAATATATATTTTTCGCAATAAATTTATTAAATAGTTTCAACATATTAATATTATTATAATATGATGCTTGTTGGTAGCATCAAATTATTAAATTGCTTATCAATTTAATTTGCAATTGTTAGAGTAATTTTAATTGCTGCGTTTATAGTTCGGAAAAACAATTCGGCGCGCAGTTTTAAAAGATTACAATATGGTTTTAAAAGATTACAATATATATATATGCAAGTATATATATAGTGTATATTAATAATTCAAAATCGAATTATTTAAAGCAATGAAAATCCAACTTCGACTATAATAAGCATTTTTTTAGTATTGACTGTATTTTTCACATATGCGATCTAAAATAAAGATTCTTAATATTTATTTTATCTAATATTTTTTATTTAGTACTAATCTGTTTGCAAATTAAAAATTGTAACTTATTTCTACATTTTATATTTATAAATGTTTAAGGAATTTTATACAATTATTTTAGTACTTTCTAATTTTTTATACGAAAAGAGAAGATTAAATTAGAGAATCTCTCTTTAAGAAAGAGAATTAATAAATGAACCAAATTATTCTAAATATCAATTCAATATTGCAATCTTGATCGCAATATTAATGAATTAAAATTTAATTTTGTTAAATTTTATAAATTATGTTTTGTAACTTTAATAAATCTGATATTTATTTTCAATAAATATGATAATTTTCACACTTTTTTATTTAAAAAAGAAATCAGATTTATATGAAAAATTGATCATCCTTCAGAATTGTAATTGTAACGACTGATATAAGATTTGACGCCCGGTGTATAATAAATAAGTAGAGCCATTGTTTGGTTTATTTACGTTGTAAAACCGGCTATTATTCAGAAAATAAAGTTTATCAACTTTGGCATGCGAATACTAGATGATCTCGTATCTAACATTCCTTATCTTTATCTGACACATATTATATGTGTAAGAGAGATAAAGAGAAATAGACTTCGTCGAACATTTTTAATTTTGATATGAGTTACATAAATAACTTAATCGATATTACAATAATAACAATTAAAAATAAAAACGTAAATTAGAAATATGTTGTTACGTATATTATTTCGCTGAAATAATCCGCCCATGCTTTGCGAGTAAACACATTTTTTTTACTATGCTTTCGTGCACTCACAATATAGTAGATAATTTAGCATTTATTGTTACGAAAATATCTATAATAATGATTTAAAGTATAGAATTATATTTATAGAAAGAAATAAAATAAATTTTCTTCTCAAACAGTCGCTTTCTATACGCAAGAACAAATTCTTCAACATTCATTAATTTTTTCTGATTGTCCACAAACAATGATACACTGAAGCGAACGAGTGTCTGTTTACCATAAAGAAAATATGCGAATTAGCATAGATTATTCCACGTTCGTTCTACACATATCTGCTTGTAGCTACTTACAATCCTAGACCTATCTGGTACACGGCGTGACAATTTGCATAAGAAATTCCCACGCCGGATAAATACGAATGATGCACAGTGAAATTATGTCATCGTCGTTGGATCGCCGACTCATTTTATCATAAATCTGGCGAAAGCTGTAAAATCAAAGTCAAATATCTCGTTCTTTGTCTTATTAGTTGGAATTTTTTCTTCACAACGAAGTTATGTGTTTCAAGAAAAGCTGGCAAATAGTTTTCTCGAATACGTTCAAATATGTATAGTTACCATTCTTTTTTTTACAAATATAAATTTTATCTAATAATTATTCGGAAATTTAATTGAATTGAGACTCCTACCTATTCATTACAGTTATATTAGATTGTAACGAAACAAGAAATTATGTAAATAAAATTCGTACAAAGTATATTGAAATATAATATTTTATTTTGAAATATAATATTTATTTGAAACAAATATATTTTCTAATATAAAACAATATTTCTATTTACATGTATTTTTATTTGACAGAGACACATTTGTAAAATATACCAAAAACTTTCTTTTTCTCTCGGAAATAAAATGATTAATAAAATATTTATTTCAATTTGATAGCTGTCATATATATCTTTTATTTCATTTGTTGGTTGAACATAATTCAACTCCAAACACATATTTTTATTTATAATAAATGTATATGTATATTATATACTTTTTATTAACATCATGTATTACGCATGTACATATTTACTTAAGAGCCTCATATTTTATTTGTAATTGTATTTTATTTATTTTTCAATTAACTTGTTTATTCAGAATTCTGATAAAAATTGGAATTAAAATAACAAGAAAAAATGTTCATATGTTCTCTGCGTAGATGTAAGAAAAATATCCTTTTAATACATGATAAAATAAATTTTGCGTGTCAAAGGCTGATGCAATAGAATAATTAATATGCAAAACTGAATAAACAAACGCGATTATTATTTTTAATAGTCTACATGGTATAAATAGACATAATAGACGAGAAATATCTCGTATTATCATATGGTACGAGATTATATCATATCAATCAAGCTAGTATTTATGTAACGACGTATATAACTTATTATTGTAAAATCATCCACGTGTAAAGCATTAGCCTGTTATTATCATTTTTGCATAATGAGAATTCCTTTTTTTTCATATTTCAGATATAAATAGAATCGAAGAGACAAATAGAATATATGAATAGAATATATAAATAAGATTAATAGAAAATAAAGAGATCTATTATACGTATTTAATTAAAGCGCCATATGAATTTGTATACTCTTGAACAATATTTGCTCGAATTCTCGCTAGATGTTTTATATTAAATTATTTATTTATTTTGTGATTTAGTTTTTTTTATAAATATTGTATAAGAATAAACAAGAATCTAATAAATAATTAACAGTGGCATTATATTAATGTTATATTTTTTATTCAACAACGTAAATGTAATATATGATACACGTTGTATGTAACAATTATATTGTTAAATAGGAAATTATAATATTGTTGTTGAAATTATAATAATGTTACCATTAGTTACTATTTACATGGAAATAATTTAATATAGAATTTAATGGGACTCGATGATATATAATGTATTGGACCTTTCTTTTTCTCTTTTTGTTATTTAATAATTTTGTTTTTAACTTATTATTTAAAATCATTAACATATTACACGTTCCTTCTATTGAATGATTTCCGCATTCCTGTATTACATGCAATGAATTTAAAAATATTCAAACAAACAACAAACCCGCAATTTTTTTTAATTGGCTCGGTAATCACTACTATTTTTATTATTGCTGGTATCATTTTAATCTGCTTATATAAAGCAATATAAAAATCTATTTTTTAAAGAAAAGAAAGAGAGATAAAGATCGGAATTTCTTCGAATTTCTTCTCGAAAAGATCAACGTGTTGAATATATGACCTGATTTGTGAAATAAAATAGCTCTTTGTTCGAGATTTTCTACGACTTTTTACATAAATAGTCAAGTAGCTCCATTCTTGCATTTTTGTCTGGGAATCACATATCTTATATGAATGAAAAAAATGATACTCTTGGAAAATTATGTTGCTGGAAAATTCAATTCTTTGCGAAGTTCTATTGCACTGATGTAGCGTGAAGAAAATCTCGGCTGGTATAACGTCAATTATTTTTGTTCGCAATCAAAGATCGCGATTTGACATGTCAATGATATATAATATAAATATAGAATGTTAGCTTAAAATTTTTTCCGAAAATTAATTTAGACATTGATGCGATTAGTTGTTAAATGATTTCTCTCTTCTCTTATACATTGATTATGTTTAGAGAAAAAAAAAGCAGAGAGAAAACTGATTAATTTTCTCTATTAAATGCAATCATTCCTTCTCTCTTTTTTAGTACATGGAGATAAATTTGAAGAAATATCATTCGATGACTACACCGAGAGAATTTTCTTTTAAAATTTAAAATATGGTAGTTGTGGTATAATACAATATTTTAAACATTTTTAACATGCACTTTAATAAAATTTATTTTATACTTTATTGAAGTTTTATTAATGAATGAAAGAGATTTAAAATTCTTTGAAATACCCACAACCATCATATTTTCAAGATAAATTCTAAGAAAAAATTCTCTCTATATACGTCTCGCGAATGAAAACAACATGAAGCAACAGCGACACGTGGCTTTACTCTCATTGAAAATTATTAATCAAGTTTTATTATAAAAAAAAAATCAGAATGACTCAATGAAGATCACCACGGAATTCTTTGCATGTTTTTGCAAACAGATGACTAACAAAAGTACGATAGTAATCAAGATATGATTGAATGGATTTATAAATATTTTTCTAAAATATTCATAAATATAATTTTTGTATTAATTAATTAAAACATAAATTTTTGAAACTTTTATGGAATTTTCTTCCGTAAAAGTTTAATAGAGGTGGCAATGGATTTACGGGTTATTACTGTGATTTATTATAATTGATTTTTATTATAATTGATAATTGAATCACGATTGACGATGATAATTCGCAAACCTTTTAACATCTCTAAATTATAAACATATTATTCTTGGTCGAAACTTATCAATAATTAGATATACGTCTAAATATTAAAATTTATTTATATAACATTTAATTTTTTACGATAAACGATTTAGAATAGATTATTAAAGATTTATTATGAAGAAAAAAATAACATATATTTATAAATAAGTCTAATTTGTTTATACAATATTTCTTCACTGATTGTCAGAGAAAAGTGTTTAATATTTGTGAATATATAATTACATGATAAAATAATTATGGTTCCATTTTTATATATTATTACTGCTATATAATGTTAATAATAATAATTATATTTATAATTCTATATTTATAATATCAAAAGAATATAGGGTTCTCAATAATAATTTAGTTTATTTACAAAGACAATTATATTAGATTGACTTTTGAAAAAATTCAATATAGTCGAAACTCTAAATAAATTTTCGAAATAAATTTTGAGCAGAATAGCATCGAAAATGATGCTGCACATGGAACTCCAGATGTATTCCACGTCAAATCAGCTTTGAGATATCGTTATTTTTAGTTTTTTTTTTAATATGTTGACATATTTTATAGATAAAAATATGAGATGAGTACGAGTTTCGCGAAAAAAAATTTAGATTTTTTGTGAATATTCATATTAAAATTTTTTTTCGCGAAACTCGTGTTTCATCTGTACTCGATTTTTATCTGTAGAATATATCAGCAAATTTAAAAAAAATTGAAAATGATGTTTTAAAGATGTCCGGTTTGACGTGGAATGGTTCTTCAATGAAACGATGTGTGACCTTAATTTCGCTCCGTTTTATCACGTTATTATTCATATAACTTTATTTATTGACATAAATACGTATATACAACGTTTATCATCCACTTATTAACATTGCTAAAATGCTAGCACGCGAGCTACCGTTATCTGATAATATTTATGATCATCTCATAATTAAATAAGATTACTAAAAAATATAACTCCAATTCATTAAATAAAATTGTTGTTTATCTTTAAAGAGATAAGTAAATTATGCGTGTGACGATCAATGTGTCAGCTGTGCAATCTGTATAACCCATGTAAGATGACATGTACGACATCTCATTATAGAATAAATTTTATTAGGTGTTGGAATTAATTCGTAGCGTTTTACAAGTGATGGGAAGTACTTTCATTAATGTATTTTTTAATTCTCATGTGAAATAAATAACATTCTTTCATTAAAAACGCTACGAATTAATTCCAACACCTAATATATTTAAATTTTTTATTATATATAAAGACTGTATAAGGCTAAATACCGATTCATGTATTTAAAATAACAAATAAATTATTCTCTCGTATCATTTATATCAAATGTACATGTCTAAATGCAATTACAGTCTTGCAGCAAATGCAGTACATGTCTTTATATATAATAAAAAATTTAAATATAAAATTTATTCTATAATGAGATGTCATCTTACATGTCATCTTACATGGGTTATACAGTTCAAAACCTTTTTTTATCAATATAAATAATAATTTTGCTTGTTGAACACAAATCCATTATCAAAATTTGTACTTATAATTGAATCATACATAAAATCATAAATCAAAAGCAACAAAAAATTCACAAAATACAATATGGAAAATTATAATCGTAAATTTTAATATACATATAAAGATTACGATTTTTCTGTTATATTATATTTTTGTTAATTTTATTGCTTTTTGATTTAGTATAATTCAACTATTATATTATATAGGTATAAAAGCATATTTTACTCCGTACATAATGTATTAAGATGAACAAAAAATCTTTTTACATGTGTTACATGAGAAAAAAACTATTTTCAAATTACAACTTTAAATCCGAAGCGCCACTACGGTCTAAGTATTAAGATGTTGAACTAATATATATATTTTCAACGAATGAATTAATTTCAGAAATGATAATTACGTGCCGATATGATTGTCGACATTAACGCAATTGATCTGAAATGTTAATAATCCCCCCAAAATTCCCCAAATTATTTTCAAATTGTTGTATTTCGAAAACGAAAAATCAAACAAAAATAAAAATTTATTTTAAAGCTAATATTGATATTTTCGCATTAATAAAATTTAGAAAAATATTTGTTGCCGATATTACAATGTGATGAAAATCATAATTTTTTTGCCTCTTATTTGTCATTTTTCTCAAAATTCTTAATAACTAAATTTCGATTAATAGATTCGTATTCAACAAGTAAACATATCAGAATTAACTATATTCATACTCATGAAAAAAGGATCGGATAGAATTATCCGTCATCATCGTCACCATCGCATTTAGCGTTGAAACATATTATAGGAAGAAACGAGATACTTCCTTCCCGTATTACGTATCGATTTACGGACATTTGACAACGTCCAGACCAGTCCAGGCCAAGCAGCTGCAGCGGCGGAATGTCTCAAGAACGCACGTCGACGTAACGTAGTCGAATTTATTTGTAGTCGTTTGCGACTCGAAAAGTGAGGATATTAAGTGGACCCAAAAGCCAGAATTCCGATACGTGTATACGAAGCGACCAGTCGACTGTTGAGATATAATCAGAGAACATAGTGAGGGGTTGACGAAACTGGCCCATGCCAGGGGCGCACACCCGCTTATCATAGGTCGACTAATCACTGTGTGAAGTTCAATATCAAGATTATACACGTGTCGAGATTCTGACTCTTCATGATTGTAAAGCGCTTTTTACTAGTAACCTGGCATCTTGCGAACGCTGTTTTAGCAAGCTTAAATTGAAAAAATTATCTCCGTTCTTCGATGAATGAAAGAAGATTGAGTCTTTCTTTATTATCAATTGAACATAAAGTCTCACAAATTAATCTTGATGATATAATTAATAAATTTTTGTAGTCAAAGCGAGAAAAGTGAAATTTTTACATTTTTGAAACTTTATATAACTTTAAAAATTATAAAATATTTGTACTTTCTAATATATTAATGTTTAAATGTATAGATTAGAAGACATTTTTTTATCTTGCATCTTACATCATACTGCAGTAAAGTTATAATTATTGTAGAAAAGATTTTTCTCAGGAAAGGGGATACCAATATATTTCCTTGCTGAAAGGGCGCAATAAACTCTCGTTACATCTCTGGATATAATCCCGACAATTTATTATTTCGTGCATGTCTCTTTATCGGATAATATGAATCGCTTCCGTTGGAGATTCTGTGATGAGATATCTTCGATCACGGTCTAAATATATTACCGTTAGTTTTTATACGGATGCAAACGTCTCGAGCGACCCTTGAAGGATCAAGCCTATATTTTTTTATTTTTAAAGACTTGAGCTTAAATAATCAATCCTTGAGAAAATCCTATCTGTAATAAAATCCTATCTGTAATAAAAATACATTTGTAGATCTTGTAACTTTAATTTTTTACCTCTTGATATTTTAAGCATAAACATAGTATTGTGCATTGCATGTATATTATTAATCCTTAGTACACATCTTAGTTTTTGGCACCCTTAATACACACGTTCGGTCATTCGTGTTCTAATTCGTGGATTAATTTTCATCACTTTTACAAGTATAAATAAATTATTAAACTCTAAAGATGTCAAAATATATGTAAAAATTGTTTAATAATTTATATATACTTGTAAAAATGATGAAAATTCCAGGACATGAATGACCGAACGTGTGTATTAAATTATATTACATATTATACTTTCTATTTGTGCAATTATATGTATATTCATGACAAATTATAGATAAATTGTTATAACTAAATTTAGTTAATGAAATAAGAAAAATGCATTTTTTTATATAAAAATATAAAACTGAAACAAAAATGTTGAAACTGAAAGAAAAATATAGTTCAATATCTTAAAATTGATATTCTTAATTACAAAAAAGAAATAGTTCAAGTGTCAGCTGTCCAAAAAGTTTAGTTATAGAATAACTTAAAAATCAGATTTTTTTTTAATATGCATGAATGGCTACATTGAAGATATATTGCATTTACATTTTAAACAATGCATTTTATTATTGCTATTGTGTTGAAAAAAACTTATAATTTATTAGGAAAATGTTCTTTATAACATTACAGACATAATATATAATATTATTGACAACATTTACAAGGATACCAAAAATCGTGTTTATTAAGCTATTGTTTTAGAGTTAAATTTTTTTTTAATAAATTCACGAAATATTTCTGCAATACAACCAAGAATTAGTCGAAAATAAAGAAAAAAAAATAAAAATTTTTTAATTATAAAAAAATGTACGCTCTTTACACACGTTAAGTCATTTGTGACCCAGAGGTGAACTTCGGAGTTATAAGCCCGATCTATATAAGACGCAGAACGTTGATCGCAAAACTATTACAATCTAAATCGTATTTTAGATTGTAATAGATCGCAATATGTAAGACGCAAGACGCAGGACGCGAAAGTTGAAGTTCACCCAATTTTCTGCGTTCTGTTTTTTGCGTCTTACAACCATATTATAATTAAAGTACGTTAGAGATTAATTTCTAATTTTGCGACCTGTATTCTGCGTCGCGAATTCTGCATCTTATGTAGATCGAGCTTTTATGCCAGTTAAAGGATGCGCATGAATTGAGACCAGTAACTCACAAAACTTGTTCTCTAGATGCCAAACTTTGTTTAGGAATAGAAAAGAGACCGTATTTGACCAGGAGCTCTTACAATTAGTAGGGTAACTGCGGGTAATATGTCAGTTATTCTACACAACGAGTGACATTCCCTGGGGGAATATGCTACTCGTTATGTTTAACATAATAATATTGATTAGCAGCATTTGCGTTAGTATCACAAAATTATTTACAATCGTGTGCTTAACGTTGCATAAGTATCAAGAATTTTTTGGCAACAGTATTGTTTTTATGACGGTATGATATACGAAAATGTTTTACAACTTTTATAATATAGTGCTTTAAGTAAGTTATTATTTAAATATTTCACACAATATTTAACTCGATTAGCTTGTTAATATATTAATGATTAAAAGAATGATTTAAAGATTAAAATGATTTAAAGATTAATTATAATGATTTAAAGATTAAAATGAAAATATTTAGTACATTGTTGATTCATTTTTTAACAGCCGTATTGTACTCATTATAAGATGAAATGGCGTTTTGGGCAATATGCCACTACTTTTGTTAGCCCAGCAAACGAGAATGGATTGAAATGGATTAAAATGGATTCAGATTTTCAGAAATACAGATTCATGAATGGAATTAAAATATATCCTTTTCAATCCTGAATGCATTTTTATTCATTTATAGGAAATGCATGAAACAAATGTCTATTTTTTTCAATCTTTAATGCATTTTTATTTATTTATAGAAATGGCATGGAGTATATTTCTATGCTTTTCAATCTAAAAATAATATTATAGTATTTTGTGTGTGAATACTGCTCAATTCAATATTCTGAATAAGAAATACAATTTTCAATTTAATTGAATAAAAAATATTTTTATTTAAAAATGAATCATAAATGCTACTTAAATTATTCAAAATTATAAGTAGGAAATTTTTCGTTTTAATCCAACTAAGTTCAAGTTTTTTATTTTGTTGCAAATGATAAATATACACGATGTGCGATAGCTTTATTTCTGCGCTAAGGTCTTCAGAAGGGTGCGATAATCGTCGTTGCAACAGCAGTTGGCAATCAAGCGGTGCTCCCTGCAGCTGTTGGCATGTAGGAATCGACAGTCTGCTGATTTACATTGATAAGGTAAATCGTAAGGATCGGTACAGCAGCAGGCGTCGTGGAACAATTTCTCGCCGCAATAAGGATAAATCGAACTATCGCATAGAGGACATCTGCAATAAAAATATAAAATTAAAATATGAATTTTGTTCAATCCGAGAACAGTTATCTAGGTTTTTATTACATAAACGTCACCATATTTCATAAACAATCACCATAGAGTTGATTTTTATATCCTAATTTATAAATTATTATTACTAATATATTGCATTATTGTTGATTATTCTACAATTTATTAGTATTGAGTTATTTTGTGTAAATATAAATAGATTTACTGATATATTTTCTAGTAATATAAAAAAATAGATAAAGTAGGATTAATGATTCTCGATCAATAAAGAAAACTACTGTAAATGAGAGAGAGAGAGAGAGAGAGAGAGAGAGAGAGAGATTGAACTTTGTTTTCTTGCTGCTGTAAAAATTAGCTCAGATGACATTTCCAGGTTAATTGCTTTTTTGATGCACATACGTATAAAGATACATATGTGTATGATATACATACACATATATGTGTACACAGGTGAATCAGAGTAGAACCAATTTTTTACTCTATGAGAAAATTATCGATTACACACCTAATTATTGACTTAACGATATAGATCGGATGCTTGGATAACATCGTGCTAATTTAAGCGCAAAAACAGGTATATTTGACGTTGAGTTGTGAAAATTATTAAGTGATATTAAAAATGCGCCTTTTTCTCAATGCGTCCAGCAATTTGCACGATGTATCCACGTTTCTGATCTGTATCGCTAAGTGAGGTAGAGATGGGCGATTCGGATCGAGAAGAGATCTTTTGGAGAATTGATCTTTTCGATTTCCGGTTTTTTTAATTGATTTTCGTGTCTCAATTAAATCGCAGATCGGTTCTTTCACGGAAAAATTAAATTGATCATTCGACTTTGAAAACGAACAGTGCGAGTCGATCATATATTTTTTATAAACTTATAGCGAATTCAATTGAACGCATTCAATGCGCATTGCATATTAAAACATACACAAATTAACGTAAACATATGTTTATAAATAAATGGAATAAATCGTGAAATACTCAATATACTTTATTGTGCTGTGAGGTAAAATATGTATTTTATAATTTGAAATATTTGCAATTTACATTTTACTTTTACACTTAAATTGAATCAATGTACAACGGTTTTATTATGCACCAGTATACATTAGTGCGTCTAATCGAATTCGCCATTAAACTCTAAAGACTTAAAGACAAGTTTGTTTTGCTTTATTTTACACGAATAAATTTTCTGAATTTCAAGGCAAAAACGAGTGTAATTCCCACTGATATGTATATGTGGTTGTGCTTGTGCTTTTGTGTGATGTAATGGCAACATTGGGTTTTATTGAGATATGACCGGAGCACAAACTCTTACATAACGCATAATGCATAGCGCATAAAGGAATCGACCAATCGAAATTCTTTTTTCCAT
Source organism: Acromyrmex echinatior (assembly GCF_000204515.1). Next base: position 2,743,119 of record NW_011626625.1, read on the forward strand.
GAAATGAGAGGAAAGGAAAGATTCTGATTAGTTGATTCTCTTATGCACTATGTGTTATGCATTATGCAAAAGTCTGTGCTACGGGACGTGTAGAGAAATAAATATTAATTATATTTAATAATTATTTAATGACAAAAGATCTAATGACTAATATTGATTCTTAATATTGATTTTTAGTTAAATTGTATAATGCAAAATAAATTGATTTTGTGAAAATGAATATAAGAAATTTATAAACTTACCTTTGTGGTTTGTATCCGAGCGAAGGAAAAGGATAATTTCCTTGAAATTGCCGTACATTCTCTGGTGAAGGTGTTAATGGCATGTTTATCACATTTGTTGCCCCTGTCATATGATTGCCTGCCAGTTTCTCGTGTTTATCTGAAAGGCGCTCATAAAAGAATTTTCATTTAAACAGTAATAAAAATATTTGAGAAAGAATTTTTATTAAAAAGAAATACATTACGTATAATATGTGATTAAAACTAAAATATTTTTTATTTATATTTATAAAACAAAGAACATATTATTAGTAACATGATCACATGTCATTTTTGTTATTTAATTTGTTTCACAATTCTTAAAAAATAACACTCTTTTTTATTTGTGACGATTTTGATATCTTATGAAATTATAATAAATTCGTAATAATTCATCAAATATGACAACTCGAAATATCATCAACATTTATATCATGATCAACTTTAAAATGATTAAATTTAAAATAAAACAATTTCTTCTTCAAAATTTCGATTACCAAAACTGTTTTAATTCTAAAGAAAAGTTTTCTATAGAAAATTCTCTTTCTTATTTACAAAAACGACACTCAAAATGTGTTACTAGATTAAAAAATTAATATTTAATTTATATAACTATTTAAACAAAAATTATTAAATCTTTATTTTATTTATACACATTAAGATAATAGCACATGATATTATTATCACAAATAATATCATTAACATAGCATTTTTTTTAAATCATATAATAAATATGCTCAATAATTTTGCGACAAAAAAATTATTCAAATAAATTGAAGAAGTCATATCAAGACGACAAATTACTATCTATATACAATTTAAATACGATTTAATTAATAAACTTCTTTTTTACAGCATGTCACAGAAAATATCGTTTTCTTTGATGTGCAATTAAATAATTATTGAGTAAATTAACTCACCTGATAGACCAAATGCACAACAATGTAATAAAACGCCGAAAAGAATTAATAGTGACATTTTCTCCTTAAAAAAAAAACGAACAAGATTAAAGTTTCCGCGCGCACTCGCTGCAGCTCTTGAAGCGGCTGAGATTTTTCAAACAAATGAGATCGTTCACTGTTCGTGCTCTTCGATTTCTTTCGTAAACCCACGTAACTTTTAGCTGGGCCTCGCCTTCCTCGTAGAACGCGGTCGATGTACCCGTTACTCGTAACTGGTTGATGATCATCTTTCTCTTCTTATGTGTCGGTGAGTCCAAAATAGAAAAAAATGCAGACGACGTATGCAGACGACGTACATGTTGGAAAATAATAATAAATATCTTCATAAATAATTTTGTTCACGGTGCGTATAATATTATTTTCATTAAAAAAATTATAAGAATTTTTTAAACAAGAACAAATAATTATTTCTCATCGAATATTCTGCTTTATCAAATAATTGCAAATAAATATATACATATTTATATATTTTTCGCAATCATATGTTTTTAAAAGTTACTATATTTGTATTACTTGCAATATGTGTGTGTGTGTGTAATTGGTTACATATATATTATTATTATAAAATTTTATTATATATACAGTCGAACCTCTATAAAAGTAACTAAAAAAGTAACTTGGGACCGACCGACCTTCGTAAAAGTAAACAAATGCGTATGCACGAGCATATGTGCTCGATTATTATATGAGAGATTAAAACATGATTTTTACGGAGATTCTGTTTACGGAGACTGTATTTCCTGATTAATTTAAAAGAAAGAATTACATAATTTTATATGATATTATATCATATAAAATTTAATATTGTATAGTATAAAATTCTACTGTAACTTTTTATCTAAAAAACAATAAAAAATTAGTTAATAATTTTTATTTAAAAAATGATAATCTTTGTAAAAAAAAAATCGATTTATGATGTTCCTCCAATTAATACTGTTTAAATTTTGTTATCAATTGAATTATTGTGTGACGCTTAACGTTACGAATGAAAAAAATTTGATATCCAACTATATCTACGTCAATTTTAAAGTAGAATTGGATGTATATATATTAAATTGAGAAATGTAGATCGAAATGAGGCGGATTAGCTAGAAAGTCCAGGCAATTTTTTTTTCATAGAATTGTTATGCTTGAGCTTTTATCTTTATGATAAGAAAACAATTCCATTCAACAATTCATGATAAATCAAGCAAACCATTCAATAGTAAACATAAGCACCAATAGTAGAATAATGCATGTTGTTTATGCTAGCAAGTATGCCGTTTATATTTATGCACATAATTTAAAATAATTTAAAGTTTGATAAAATTAAAAATTTTCTAAAAAATTTTAATGTGAAAAAATTGCTGACATTGCATTTTTTTACAATTTTACTGAACATTGTTAACAAAAATTCGTAATCTTGTGGATACATCTCTTTCTCAAATATCTAATTTTCAAAAACACAAAGTATGTAATACTTTTTTTATTGAAATTTAATATATATTAACTTGAAAGATTCTGTTATTTAATTTTCTGGAATTATTGGATTAAAAATTAGTATTTTTTACTTCATTGTTGACTTATCGGAAATTAATTTTCGTAGGAATGATATTCATTGGAATTTAAAGTATAAATATATCTCTTATATTTGTCACGTACGTATAGTAAATGTTGTCGTAATAGCAATTAAGCCTTAGACAATAGATCGCGTGCCACTAACAATCTCATACATCATATTACCACGAAACGTTCAACATTGTATTAAATCTTCTCGGCGATACAATGCAATATATTTTATGAGAGAGACATATTTATTTTAGGTTTGTAACTTTTTGTATGAGTTCTTGTTTACAGAAATTATCAGTAATTTGCATAATAATATTTTGTTTATAATTAAAATTCTGAAAATTTGCGCAAAATATATTTACACCTCATTTGTACATATACACAATTCATAGAGGAAAATCGAGTGGTATCGGATAAGAATTGTTTAAAATTTTAGATGCATGTAACAGCTTTTGTTAAGCTATTGGCAAATCTACTCACACATGAGAGCCAGGACTTCTCTATTGAGAATGAAGGCAGTGTTTGTGAGTTATTATGTGTGAGTTATTATGTTTTGTTATGTAACTGTTGCCAGCATAGAGTTAACTGTATATATTAATCAGTCAATATGTAAGTCGAATTTTGTTTTTAGTTTATCAATATAGTATCTATTATTTTTTATATCTATTATTTTTTAAATTATAGTTATAATATCGTTTATAATATCGTTTTTATTTTAAAATTCCTTTTATACATTGTTTCTTTGTTGTACATCATTTAGATGGTATCGAGTATTTTCTTGTTTTTGTTTGATAGTATCGAACATTTTTCTTATTTTTTTGAGAGTTTGGAATAGTACATTACGAGATAGATTAAAAGCTATTGGAACAAGACATATTACTAAAAAATCACTACTCATAGATAATCGCGGAACCTAAAAATATGTTTAAAAAAATTCATTTTCAAAACAATACTACCTACAATTGGCAAAATATTACAAGAAAATGTAATAATATTTCATTTCGTCAACGACATATTTTTATATTTAAAAATGTAAAAGATTGGCTACTTTTATTTTTAGAAAAATAAAATTAAAAGTGTGTTTTTTAATAAAAATAATGTTTTATGTACATTACATTTAATTTTCGTCATCCAAGAAAACGAAACCTCGAAAAATCTAAAATGTTCAATATTACTCAGCCTTCTCGTATTATCACAATCAATATCTTTTCTATAAATAATATGTCTTAGAAGATTGTATTTAAAATATAATATTATCTTTTTCTCTCGTTTCCTAATTTCGTTTCCCTTACATATATTCGTTTTTTTAAATCCTATATTTAAAGTCGAATTTTTATCGAAGAATTGTCAGTTCCTTTTCTCGGTAATAAAAACAATTTATTAAAATAATTAATAATATATAAAATTTTTGGTGTTGTGCGTTTTAGGCCAACGACAGATGTAACCTGAGAATCATCACAAGGATCATCACAAATTTGATGATATTCATACTGGCCCGTGATTCGACGCCATTCGCTAGGTGTTTCCCTGCAAAAGAAATTCTCTTATTAATTTGCTATTACAATGTATTATAATGATCACTATGTGATGTAATAACTATATGATAATATGTATGAAATAATATTCTAAAATATTAGTAACTGCATAGAAATATTCTAAATATTTTTGCAATAATGAATCCAACAATTCATTTGTTTAAAAAGCGCATAAGACGAGTAGAGAGATTTTATGATTAATAAAATGTTTCATGCCGCATCAATTTTAGGTGATTTGTCTGTTGCGTGGAAAACAGACGATATTCTATATTTGTTATGTAAAATGTAATTTATAACATATTTAATTAAAAATTCAAAAATTATTTTTATAAAAAACAGCTTGAACAGAAAGTCTAGCTCACCGTCCGAATGTCTTAGATCATCGGTGACCCATCACAGAAAGTGTTAATAAAAATGTGTTCTTGATACATAATAACATAATTAAGAATAAAAATAATTATATAATTGATCTTACAGAATATATATATATATATTTCTTTTACAATACTATCGCCATTCAATTTAAAAGTCGACACCGCATGCGATAATAAGTTCGTAATTCGAGCATAGTTCGCGGATCGGATGATTCCAAAGTATATTCTTGCATTTGCATATCGACACCCTTGGGATTACGAATGACATTGCTATGATATCGTATCACGAAGTTATAATAAAGCTAAAAATGATACTTTGTATTACTCTGAGAAATTTGCACTTTGTATCATGAAATCTGCCGAGATAAAAAAATGCCTTTTTTATCGACATTATTACAAAGATTAATCATAGAATAATTGTTCTATAATCAGCTTCGCTTTAGATAATCGCCTAGATAAAGTTTTAATCAACGCGCATGTAGGCGCATCAATAAAACGCCTGCCTTTGAACTCATATTTCGCAATATGCTATAAGTAGACAAGTATCTCCGATTGATGTCGTATAACTTCAAAAATTGTATGATTTACGACAAGAAAGAGCGTAAAATAGTATTTATGATAGACAAAACGCCTAAAGAATTTTAGCGCTTACAGGTGGAAGCCAAGTACGAATGACAACAGCATTCCCGCAGTCTCGTATATTCCGCACAGTCTTCAGCGTGCACCTTGCATTCCTCTGGTCCCACGCGACAAGTGTGCTCGACGAAGAGAAACACTTCTGAAACAACAAACAGATAAATTACATTCTCGTGACAAGCAGCTTTCTTGTAACGTGTATTTTCTTAACTTTGATACTTCGGAATTTGGCAACTTCGAGCAAAATAATGACCAATACATTTAATTTTTATTGTTCAGTATGAGATCGATGTAACTCTGACTATATTATCTTTTTTTTTATAATTAAATATCACCTATATTTTTGCTAGCTCTCATTAATCACGTTATGATTTTCTAAATGGCCATCTGCCTATTATTCTTTGATCCAGTTAATAACCGGAGTTATTGTAAATAATAGATTAATAGTACTTGAATAAGTAGTGCAATTGCAGTAGGAAATTACGACGTCACGAAGGCATTGTGCCGTTAAGGCGTAGCAAACATAATTTTACGCATATCTCGGAGGGGCTTGAAATCTCCATTAAATATAAGTGTTGCGATAATTAACCGGTTTCGTGGGACGATAATTAATTTACCTAACGATATCGGAGGCTTCCGGCATGTTATCAATTCCGGAAAGAATGACATGAATGATTCGAGATAAATGCCTCGACACAAATGCTTAATCGATCGCAAGCGATTAGAAACGAGCGCAAAACGCACGGATGATTCACAAATGCGATTGCAAGGTGGTTCGAGTTTTAGATATTCCACGTGCATAGCTGCTGCGTGCAACAATGCAACTTCGTACACCTATAGAATTTTCACGCGGGTCATGCAATGATAACGAATTCAACGTCTTAAACGAACGAAAATACAAATAATTCACAAGTAATTTAGAAACACCTTTAATTCTACACACGACAGTATTTCTATACTTTTTTTTTTAAATTAATACTTATCGAACTTCTTGAAAGTTTTTAAAAAACTTTATAGGCATAAAAGTTTACTTTCTTCATACATATATATATTTATGTCAATATATAATTTAAAAATATAATTTGTAATTGGAAAACTTTATAAAAAAATCAAATCGTGTTTGAAATGTCTTTTTTAATTAATCATTTTAAATTCGTTATGCTTGCTAGCGAGATAGAAATAAGTTTATAATTTGGTTTGATTATCGATGTTTATTTCTTTTGAGAAGTGTACAAGAATGTACAAACTTGTAAATATGTTAATATTGTCATTTAATGTTTGGTTTGAAGTAAGTTCATCCAATAGTGTTTCATGGCATACTATATCGTGCTAATTAGAAATTCGAGCAAAGGTTGTGCAGGTCGATGAACGATAGTTCTGTTTGAGGAGTTCGGGAAGTGTGCAGAATGCTCAAGTGACTCTCGATGACTCGCGCGAATGAATCACTCGTTAGATCTTATACACGCGTGTGGAAGGACAAGGATAATTCATTACGACGAGGAATGATTTCCTGAACAGGTGACTGCCCTTCCGTTCAAAAAAAAAAAGGGAATTAAACTCTTCTCGGCATATAAAAAAATTATGACCTTTAAGTCGATAAATTATATGACGTTTAAATAATTATTTAGGTTAAAGGAGGGTTAAATTTAAAATAATTTGAATTGCGATTTACAATAATTTAAATTTGAAAATTGATAGTTATGTAATTTTAACATTCTTCTTCTTGCAATCTTAACGTCTCTAATATTATAATTTATTTCTAGAAGCGAACGATGTCAAGTTTTGTTAATAATAAATACACTTTATTGAATTAGTTAAGTAATTGAAAAATAATCTAAAAAATAGATTTTTTTTTAATAAAGCATAAACATATATAGTTAGACTAAATTTATGATATGACTTATTCCTTTAAATACATAAACTTATCACAATTTTAGCGTAATATTTTATATAGAACTACATAACATTCGTAGTACCAAATATTAAAAATTTATTTATTCATTATACTCTTTCAATTTAATATTACTTTTGTATCACATCTTTTACATTTGAACAATTTTAATAAATAATTTTTATAAGCTTCCGAAACTTTCTGAAGGTACCTCTAAGGATACCGCGAGGAAATCTATAACATACGTAAGCGTTTTGTCGATCCCACGGTTATTCAAGGTATTAACATGCATTTCGAGTTGTAACGTACGGCACGTAGTGTATCGACTAAAAATAATTGTGATTACGTCGCACGACTCGCGTTGGTATTGTGTAAATTGTGAAATTGCGCTCACTATCATTGCCGTTGCTCTAAATTTCCGTGAAGCGCGGTTGCACAAGCGCTCGCCACGGCCGATTGTTCACGCACGAATTCGTCGGCCGGGGACTGTGGTTTTTCATACGACTTCATCACTGCATGAATAAACGAAGGACGAGAGTGGAAAATACAACTTCCGTCGTCGAGAAGGTTAAGCCGATTTCGATCGGCTTGTTGTTACTGCCGAGATAAATCACGTGCTGCTTCGTTAACTCATCATAAAATGAGTTACGGGCGCTCGCGTATAATTTTATCTAGAGTGTTATTAATTATATTATCATTCCACATCGAGAAAAGGTAAAGTAATATATGCTGGAATTCTAGTAAATTTGAAATTGAGGTCCATATATAGAGAGACGCCCACTTACGAAAAATTTACTTTACTTTTTTGGTAAACGAACAGTCGTCGTATAGCCACACTGTAAGATGAGTTTTACATTTCATAAAATAAATTTTATGCTACTGCAATTTGTTATTTATTTCTCAATCTGTAAATTACCGTACATAAAATTTATTTTATCAACAAATATTTTTTGCATGGTGCTAACAAAATATATTTGCGCGGTAATAAAATATACAAATAAAATCTTGAGAGTTGTTCGAGTTTACAGTCTTGAGAATAGTATGATTTACTTTACTGTAAAATAATAAGTAATAACTGAATGAATTTCCTATAATTGTAATGTAACTTTTTACCTTACACCTCTGATATCTTTTATTTTCAGGCAAGCAAAGTTTATCATCAAAAATATTCCACAAAAATAGTCAGAATAGTTTTACTTACAAAACTAGTCAGCCTTACAAAATTATTCATTTATTTTCCATGCAACCTCGAATACCTACTATTGAAGCTGCCGTCGCAACAACAATGATCATTGATAACGCTGCCATTCTTGCAGTAAGTCATCTCGGAGTAGGTGCAAAGCTTGCATCCCGGAATGGGTCCTGCAAATAATAAGCGATTAGTATAAATAATTGAGAGAGAGAGAGAAAGAGAGAAGAAGAAGAAGAGAGGGAGAGGAAAGAGTTTGAACTAAAGAAAAAAGATCGGCAATTTGAAAAATTGCCGTATTGTTATAATATCTTCAATCTTCGTCACTGAACGAGTAAAATGGCACGTGCAAGACGCCGTATTTCTCAGGAAGAATAAAGCTGAACGTACGACGACTACTTATTAATTAAGGATTATATTTCATTAACCTCGATGCCGGCGACTGTGATTAAAATACATGACAATCGCGTCGAATCCGCATCCATGATTCACGTTAATTAGCATCTCGAGGCTCCTTACGTAATCTTTTATAAAATTGTGTCGCGGACATAGCGAATTATCTGCTTGTGACGCGACGATAGAGATGTATCGTCGTATCGACATCGATCACAAATATGTATATTGTATATAAGTTTCGCCTTCGCGAATCGTTAGACCGTGCTAAATTTGCGATAAGAGATCGCGTATTCTTTGTATTTACAATATTTGATGAGAAATTTTAATTGAATTATATGAGAACTACGCACACAATGACCGAGAATTTCTAATTGCCGTTAACAGCATTATACATACAGCAATAATTACCGATTTTCTTTTTTTATCATTTCAATAACAATTGAAAGTTTGAAATCGTTCGCACATAACAAGCAACAGGTGTATGGCAGTCTTTACAAGGTTTCTCCGAGTCACGACTAAAGGATTGAATTACAGAAATTAGGACTGCACGACCGACAATTCCTAATTCACGCGAATAATATTAGGGGGTAATCATCAACTTCCTCAGTCATTCGAATTATTGTAATGAGAATCATGCTTAGTTGGTCGCGTTGTTACAGTATTATCATCAGGTGTCTCGATGTGATGTGAACGTACGTATACAACAGAAAATTCATACGCTATAAAATGAAAAAAATGTAAAAAAATTTTTAATCTAATAGCAAACAGTAAAAATCAAGAAAATTGAATTTTCATGGATTAACAATAGAAATTGTACTTTTAATTTCTCACATTTATTATTAATTACCACACTTTAATTTGTAGTAATTAATGATGATTTTAATCATAAATACATAACGTATACATAATCTTCTGTATTATCGAATCATTAATATGTACGTAGTATAACAATTTAAAAGAATTGTTGATGAGTTAGTATAAAATTTATCGTTTTTAGTGTATTAAGGTGTGGATAAAAATTTATTTTGTAAAATTAATTCAAAAGCAAATTAGTATACTAAATACGATTTGTTACTATACATTACAAATAAATTATAATTTTTGTATAGAACGTAGAAGCACGTGCAAGTTAGATGGAAAGTTAAATTTATTAAACAAAATTTTTAGAAATAAAATAGCCAGCATTGCTATGATTTAAATACAAAAATAGCGTGTTCTATTCTTTGTGAACACGCATACCTTTCTTATCGATGTCGACTAGGATGTGATTGACAGAACAAAAATTTTGGAACGTCAATCGTGCGACGCTGGTTAGATGGATCAAAGCAGCTATTCTCGGAGGTAAGATAAATACATTTCTGTGTATCGTAAGGAAGCTTTATGGACCGGTCGTAGGAATCAGGCAAGAGCGTTAATGCGACGCTTTTAGCAACTGGACTAAATTGGAAAAAAAGGCTGCACTAAGAATGCTGTTAAGATGTATCAGTATATATTGTAACATTTGGAACTTGGAAAGAAATAAATTCTTTTAAAAATAGATTCCTCGACAAATTTGCTTTCTTCAATTTATTGACAAGGATATCAAGACTCATCATAGTTTCTTTTTATAAACAATGAAATAAACGGATAGTTTTTTATTATATTGGAATTAAGTAAAAATAAATAGACATTAATTTTTTTAATTTTATTTTAAGATATAACAAAATTATTATTTGAAATTAATTCTTGAAGTATTAGTACCTAAATTTAGAAAGTTACTTGAGTAAAGAAATTTATTTAAATCTTACCAAAGAAAAATGAAAATTATTAAAAATATAAGACTACTATAAAATTTCTAATATTTTATATGTTAAAAATATCCTGTGTGTCCTTATATAAATTTTAATTTTTACATATATGTATAAGAAATTGTTTATTTCCTTAAACGCTCGACGTTCCTAAAATGATTTCTTATGACCGTTTCCACCAATGTAGATTAACTTTAATTTCGGTTCAATTTACTCTTCGTCTTTTTCTAATTTTTAGAACTAGAAAAAGACGAAGAGTAAGTTGAACCAAGATTAAAGTTAATCTACATTGATAGAAATAGGCATTAATGTGCGCGGGAAGATTATATTCTTATATGTATAAATAGAATAATATTGAGAAAAATTCTAGAAGAATTCTGCTTAATTCTATAGTTTTATACGTAACGTTATTGACAAAAAATAATTCTTACCAGAATATATCTCCAGTTTCTTCGCTTCAACGAGCGCGTCTTTGCGAAGGACTTCGTGTTCAAGGATATATTCATCGTCAGAATGATGGTTTACGACTGTAATTGCCTCGAAATTGTCGAGGATTAGGAAGAGTATCAGGATACTAATCGTACCGATGTTGATCATGCTAGCATCGCCTGATTTCTCATCTTCGAGAAGCGTTATCTTCTCAATTACAATAAACGTCTTCTGCCTCAATCTTTCTTCGTTGATGAAATAATTTCTGTCAAATTTAGAAACAATAAAGTTTAGTTTATTTTCTAGAATATTAGTAAAAATACTAAATAAAATTTAGTTCCATTCATAGACTGCTTTGTCATGAAAAAAAATTAGATTACTTTCAGATTCTTAATTGCAATATAATTTTTCCAAATAGTTCAGACGTTTCTTAATGAAAATTCACAAAATATTTGCAATTAATAATTTGCAATTATTAAATATATATAAATGTTTGTATTAACAATAGCAATATCTGAGAGATTGTACCCACAACGCGACGAAGTCGATCTTGAATGGAACAATACAAAAGCTGTAAGATCAACTACGACTCTGAACTCAACATGCGTCTCTCTTATTGTCCTGAATTTCAGTAGGAATACATACAATGAAGCAACTGTCGCAACCGGAAGTGTACAGAAGATACGACATGGAAGTACACACAGCGACGCTGTCACGTGCGATAAAAAATATATATAATTTTCGTTCACACGTTTAAATTTTATTTTGTTAATTAAATTTTTTTTTATTTTGTATTATATTCTAATTTTAGTTTTAGAAGTTAAATTTTCTTGGCTCGATCATCATCGCGTCACATTTGAAAGTGAAAGCATAAACCTCTACTTGATCGTGTCAAGCGATCGTTTTACGTCAGTTATATAAATGAGCGTTACATATGTTGCTAGTATGGGGAATCGATATTGTTATAATATTCAAGAATCCACGCGAAAAAGCATTGGCGCGACGGGCGCGGCAGCAACATGAAGATGCCTTTGATATCGATCGCCTCGATTCGCCATGTTTTGGGAGAGGGGGATGATTCATCCCCCGTTATTCACGATTTAATTCGACGCACCCAGAGTTTTTCTCCCTCCAACGACGCGACAAGCCGGTCGAATTCGTTTTTGTGAAATTGATCGCAAAACAAATAGTTCCAATCTAAGAACACAAGCAAGGAAATTCTGAGTGATACCACACACAATGATTAAACCCATTTCGTTGAATTTAATCGCCCAAACAAAACAATTTCACCACCGCAAAGCCGTTGCTTGTGTTGCGAAAGTTGACTTTTCAGAATTTATTTTTTTTTTCTTTCTTCAACATTAGATTTCCAGTAAGATATATACAGGAATGTTGATCTTTTGAATTTTTTATTAAGAATTCTTTCCTTCTCTTTCTAAAAAAATGTATTGCAATCTATTAATATAATTTTAATTTAATATAAAAGTTGTACAGCTATAATAGTATTATTAGTATTATAGTATTAAAGTATTATTTACTATAATAGTAACTTATATAGCTGTAAAACTTATATGTATAAAATTAATTAAATATGAATTAAACATCTTATAAATATTTGTCGTTTATAAAATATAATAAAAAGCATCCAACTTCAATCAAGAAAAACCCGATTAACTCGTTTGCTATACTTTTGTTACTTCTGCTCTTCAAGTATAAACCGGCTGTTAGATGTAAATACATCCTAACTTCGTTAATTGATATTAATATAATCAGCTAACACGAATTTCATATCTCATATTAATGTAAATTTTAAATTTTAATTAAAATTTTATATCAACTTTTCGCGATCTTTAATTGTAACCAAAACTAAAATATATATTTATTTTTCTTGTGCTTAGAGAGGAAGTGTCGTGCTAAATTCGTGAAATTAGAACGCTATAATATTTCCAGTTTTGATTTTTTAATATAAAAAATGCGGAACTTTTTTCATTTTGATAAGAAACTGTAGAACTATAAAAAATACTACTGAAACTATCATTATTTTTTTATGTTAATAGAATGGTGTTTCTTATAAAAATAAAAAAGAGTTCCGCATTTTTGTTGTGATCTAAAAAACCAAAATTAAAAAAGTAGCAGCCGAAATTTTGTTTAAAAATGACTGTAGAGCATAGAATTTTGCTAGACTATCAAGAAATGTCGCTGAAATTGCGATAATTAACGATGTGACTTTTTTTCAAGTGCCGTGATGTCTTGTACATTTAAAGTCTGTTAATTATCGATTGTTTTCAAATTATGATATCAAACATTAAATTGTTCGTATATCTCAAGAATCTCGGTAAATGCGCAGTACGGCGTAAAGAGGCGATAATGCTAGAATTCTGCTCGAGTTGCACGCGTCATGAGTCACAAGTCTGATGACAGCCGGTCATTAATTAGAACCAATTAAGGGCGGCCATCGCGAAACGTGGACATCTTGCCCTCTCGAACAAGAAGGTGACATCCCGACGTCTCTTCCTGCCTGATGTTATCGTTTACGAGCAGCGCAAGCCGCCTTCATTCTATTGTACGTGAAACGAAGAGCTAGCAAGTACTTAAAACAGCGTGAAAAGATAATTAAGAGCATTTGACGAATGACAGGATATGCCTTTGTTCACTTTAAAGAATTACCGACGCGGTACTGAACGCGTACTTTTTCAAGGGACATCCCAAAGAAAGATAAAAAGTGATCAATTTTGAGGCGTTTTGACATTTTTGAGATTAGAAAATATAAACAGACACTCTCTCCCCATGTGTCCGCTAGAATTTGTAAAAGATATAGCAAGGATTTTTGTGGAATAAATGCTCTTCATATTCTATTTTAATGAAAGAGTTGTTTATTTTAATAAAACATGTATTAATTAAAAATAGAACTGCACAAATATAGTTGTTTAAAATAAATATAATAATAACGTAATTCCAAATAATCTGAAAATGCTTAAAATATCGATATAAATTTTGCAACTCTTGACTTTGAGTCGTTTCGCTGTACCATCCGATTTTTACCTGCGCGCGGTCTCAAAAAGTATTGCGTAACTTTCTAAATATTTAGAATTTTGAAAATGATTTTAGAGACATTCTCTACATGTTAAATTTTTGCAACAAATGCAACAAATTTTTTCGATTTTTTTACCGTTTCGATAAAACTGATCCCTTAATACATGTTTAAAAATTAATATCTTGAAATTAATTGTATTAAAATGTAATATTTTTTGCTTCCAAATATTTGAATTAAAAATTAAATAAAACACTTAGAGTAAAATGTTTTAAAAATAATCAAAATCCTTGTTATTATTTTTATTAAGTATTTTATCATTAATAGGAAAATGTTGGGTGAGATTGAATAGCAGCTGATATTGGACAAGAATTAAAATTGTTTAAAATTTTAGACACATACAACAATGACATTTTTTTATGCAACCAGAAGCAACCACGGCTAAGGCTATCTTCGTCTTCCGATTCCTGAAGACGAAAATAACGTTAGTTGTAATAGCTTCTGGTTGAATAACAAAAAAACGCCTTAGATTTGTCAAGTCACTGGCAAGTCCATTTGCACATTAAAGCCAAGACCGGAACCTCGGCATATTGAAAATAGAAGCAATGTTTATGAATTATTGAACATTTTGCTGTGTGGCTGTTATGTTATGTCGGCACGGAGTAATTCCATAAACCAGTCATATCATAAATATATAAAACTTCTATTATTCTCTTTAAATTGTGGGTTTAAAATCTTTTTTATTTTAAAGCTGCTTTCATATGTTGTTTTACCATTGCGTGTCATTGGGGGTAGCGAACAATAAAGTGGTGGACAATACTGGACAATCTAATCTAAGTAGTTAACGAGATTTAGTTTCTGACAGTTTTGTTTTGTTCTCGGTAAATATGGGGAATATATGTATGAGACAAAAAGAAAAAGAGAGTGTGATATTAATTGTCAACAAATAAAGAAGTAACAACAGAAGCAAAACAAATTCTGTTCCGAAAAAAAGTATATATATATATATATACATATAAATGATATAAATTAACTCCTAATCAACTCTTAATAATAATTTTCTAAGTATTCACTTGTCTGCTGCAGGCATTATTCGGAAATAAAATGTCTAACTACAATCATAATTGTGTTTGTTTGGTTAAAGGATTATTATAATTGTTAGATAATTATAATTGTCTATGCTCAAAATATACTTTTAGACTCTTTATAGATTTAAATTAATACACTAATCTAATAATAAAGGATATCGATATAATTTTTTCTCTATAGAGCAGAAATGTGAAAAGTAAAAATTTTTTGTATTGTATACACATACAAAAAGTTTTCACTTTTCACGCGCGCGCGCGCGCGTTTTTACTTTAGAGAAAAATTGACCTTTAGAAGTAACAATCATTAAAAGCTTGAGGGAATCTTAAAGTTGTCTGTATTACAAAAAATTTTTCTTAAGATTTCGAAATTTTTGTCGTTCTCGGTATAAACTCCACCTCCTAGACACGTATAAATGCGTTTATTTTAATCCTGTACAAGGATTCTCGAATGTGTAAAATAAGAAAAAAGTAATTGTTTTTGACTTCGAAATCTCTCTTTTGGCTTAGAAATCTCTCTTTTAAAATATATATGATCCTTCGGTTTAGTTTCCTATGCGAGATGCATCGATTGCATCTTATTTTCCTAGCGGATTACAGCGTGTACAATATTGCGTTTGACTGCAATGTCGGATTATTTGATACATGTTCTGATAGGTAAATGCAGTTTAAACGCGTCGTGTTAATTATAATATTACCTGCTTTCGGTGCCACTGTGTATGTTCGTCAATTTAACCGTCACATGTCTGTCTCTGTGTTATCCTTTTTCCGATTCGAACAGCTGAACAGATTTTCTATATTCGCGTATTCTCTCGCGATTCCGAGAAGGCGATATTCTTCGGATAAAAATTATATACGAAATTATTTACGAAATAAGTTTTCAACTATGATAATGGTATGATAATATAATCGCCATAATACAAAAATTATGATTTAGCCGGTACAGGCAGCTTTAGAAATCGACCCAATACTGAATTGTAAAGAATCTAAATTTTAAAATTCTAAAAGAATACTCCAGTCGCGCAGACAATAATCTTTCAATAGTTACAAAGCTACTTTTTTGTTAAATACAACTAATATTTCAAGTTTTTATCATTTCAATTTTTATCATGTATATTACATTTTATTTTTACCCTCCAAGAAAATAAAATCTTATACATCTGATACTTGATACTAACCTAACTATCTCCTAACTTGATTTACTGTTGCCTTTCTTTTATAATTTGTTTATTTAATATAAAATGATCAATTTAATTTAAAATCATATGATCCGAATTCTTATCGTATTATACGATACGTCAAAACAGCATCATCAAACATTATCGCTTTATTTTTCTGCGAACTTACATATCTACAACTTGATAAAATTATCTCTCACAAACATGCAAACGACAATTTGCGGTTAAAGAAACTTATAAATTCTTAAACTTCATAAATTCTTACCAGCATTTCACTGTATGGTTTCCAGCAATAAAAATTCCAACTCTCTTACGTTTCTTTAAAGCGTCACTTTCTCGAATGGATTTCGAAAAATCTTCACGTACAGTCAATTAATTATTTTCAATGTCATTGAAATATGATAAAGAGACCCAATCACTCAAAATTTACAGTATAGATTTACTTAGTTCGCAAGCTTCTTACACTTTCTTATCAAAACAAAGTTTGAACAGATATAATAATATTTGAAAAAAAAAAGTGTAGTTGATTGGTGTTACGGACTAGAGTAAATACATATGGCAAGTGCAGATCGACGGTTAAAATCGACAGTGAACAACAACGGCGGAAAATTGCAACGGACAGACAGGCAACCGTCGAAGGCTACGGACCGCGTAGAACTGCGGATTGAGGGCTGAAAAGAGTATCAACGTACCAAGCCGCTCCACCACACCACCTTCGGTGGTTCTGCCTTTGTTACGTACTCGGTCTGTTGCCAAAGCCGGTGTCTAACATGTGTTGTGGAAAACACAAATCAGAATAATATAACAGAATCGCGTGTGCAGAAAATCAACTTCCCGATATATACTTGAGAAAGAAAAATAAGAGTCTGAGAAACGTATTTACTTTAAATAAAATAAATTGCTCTATTTTTAACCTCTTGATAATATTTAAAATAAGATTCTCTTCTTTAAATAAGAAACTAGATGACTTACGATTATTAAAAATTTTGTATGTAATTTGTTGTATGTTGTTTTGCTTAAGATTAATAAGTATTTCATTTCTCTTTCTTTAAATATTAAATATATTAATATTAATCTTTAAAGGTGAACCATTAACAGGTCTTTATAATGAAAATAAATTAGACAAACAAGTACAATTTCGTTTAGTTTTGTACAAAAATTATATTCAAAGATATTTCTGAAAATTATATGCGCTAAAGTATAATTAATAAAAATAAGACGTTTATTATGTTATATAAACCTCTTCGCGAATGTGGTGTATAAATTATACCAAATTATACGTAACGCGATAAATACAATTTAACTAATGAGATGTACTTACCAAATGAAGTTCTTCATCTTGATATCCTCAAAATAATTTTTTAACTTACAAATTTTCAAATAAAGCTTCAATAAGATGTTTATATCAGAAAATAATTTAACAAATTTTCAAATAATTTGAAAATGCGTAGTTCCATCCAGAATTCATATGGTCTAGCCAAGATAAGAAAACTTACTAACTCAAGAGAGAGAGAGATGTTACTCGATTAACAATCAAGAATGGAATTCTTTCAAACAAAGTTAAAGTAAATAAAATCGTTTTGATTCTGGATTAGGAAGCCCTCTTCAATGCGGAAGTCAAACTACAATGAAAGCGCAAGAGAGAACCGGATATATTATAAATATTCTCCTTCCTTTGTTCTATATAGCTAGGTAAACAAGCAGAGAAGAAGGAGAAAAGGGAATGAAAAACTTGTATCAAAACTATAAATAAGACAAATAAGATAAATAAGATTAAACGTTTTGTTTTAAGATATATTTTTGTCCAAGATTTCGACGTTACCCCACTCGAAATCATGCGAATATTTTAAATAATGTTCTGTAATAACAGTAATGACAGATGTTTGTGTATTATTGTGTACATCATATTTCTTTTTGATGTAATTCACACACACACACACACACACACACACACACACACATGTGCTTATTAATGAAGATGACTCAAATCCAGAGTTGAAATGTTTGCGTTTACTTAAACTTTATTTGATAAGTACATCCCAATTGATTACAAATTTTATCTATTGTGTTTATAAATATATAATTTACGCACTAACATCCGCAGAAGCTCACATAACCATTTTACTTGTATTAAATTTATTCTTGAAAAGATCCACTAATATTAATAATTTATTTTATTGTAACTAAAATATAACTTAACTCAATCTCTTCTCGTATTTTGCTAATGACCACTGATCGGTGACTTTCTTTTTGTAAGCACTCTTCTTTATTTTCTAAAATATACATTTGTTAATGTAATACGAACGGAACACTATGAATCTTCAATTGTAAACAAAGTGTATATAATCTTTTAAAGTATTTTATTGTATTCTTCTATAAATTCCTGAAGATAAATCTTTTTTAAAATGCTTTAAGAATTTCTTATTTACTCCGAGTTTATTTATAGTTTTCTACATTTAAGTTCTTTATAAATCAGTGTATCTAATCTGTTCGAAATGAATTCAAAAAGAATTAAAAATATACACAATTACATTTATATGCATATTTGTATATATGTTACCTTTAGTAAAAATAATATTTAATTTGTATAAAAATCAAAATATAATTTATTATTGTACAAAATTAAGAAATAGAAAAGTAATACTTTTAAATTTGAAAAAGCGCTTACAATTGGTAACATAAGAGTGAAATTTTTTGAACTCACAAAAAACTTTTAAAACAGTAGTAAAAAAAACGATACAGAAATTTATTTCCTAATAATAAATTAGAAATTAAAAAGAATTTTTTTCGAACTCTGTACTATCTTTGAATTTGCACCGAGAAAAAGAGAAAAAGAGAAATAAAGAAAAAGAGAGCACGTACGGTGTTACCAAAATAGCATTTCTTATATGTACGTGCGAAATAATGTAAACGAGAAAGTCATTGGCATTCTATTACAAATTCGACATTACAAATAAAAGTTTAACGACAATATTTAATTATGTGTATTTTGTTTTGGAATTTTTTAATATAAAAAAAACATAAAAAAACAAGGTAGAGTGAACAGGGAACAAAAATAATATTTTAAATTTGAAGTTTTATAACAATTAAAATATAATATCCTCGTTAAAAATAACCTGTATCTTTAGATATAGAATTTATTTAACTACGTAAATAATGCATTATATACTTTCACTTAAAAAGAATATATTTTAGGTTTTGTGCATACATTAAAACATACTTGATATATTAAAAAAAAACTTACAAGTACATATACCTATCATAGTTTCAAAAATATTAATGATGTTATTGTACCCTACTGTTTTTGTTCCTATATCCAGCAGCATAGAAGATTCTAGCGATATTACAAGAATATATTGCAACATTTCTACAATATTGTTGAAATGCCTATCTGAGCCCAGTTATTCATTTTAATAAATGATTTACCTAATTTCATTGATTAGTAATTAAATTAAATTAAATTAAATTTATTTTTTGTATAATTCCTTTAATTTTACGCATCTTTAATTTTACAAAATATTAAAATTGACGCATGCATGAGTGTATACAATATAAAACATAATAATTATTCCATGTAATAATGACAGCAATTATATTTATTTTAAGCATAACGAATGTTATAACTTTCAGTTTCCACGAAAAATCTAACAAAACATTTTCTTTCGATAGTTTAAATGTAGGTGGATTTTGAGTATATTGTTAACGGTCGTAGGGCTGTTAGGCACGTACGCACGCATACGCATATACATTTTTCTTATTCTTATTCAACCGTTGGCCATATCTGCGAATATAAGTATGCACGATGAATAGTATATCCGAACCAGACGATCACAGATGTACAAAAGCTTCGGTGTGTGCGACAGACATGCTGGTTGGCGCAGGCACCTGGCCACGATAGGGTCGAGAATAAGCGACGTGTACGGGTCGTTTTATGGTGGTGAGCTCGTAAGGAAGGCTCGGTTATAAGAAGGGTCCCCCTCACATACACTATTGATCCCGACGAAGGTTTCTTATTTTTCCCGATCCTGAAAGAACTCGAAAAAAAAAGAATAAGAACCGTCATTTCTGTCAGCAGTTCTTGTCGGTTTGCTTTCTTCATGTATTTTACATTAGAAAGAGATTGTTCGCTAACCAATAAGGAGTGAATAACAATGACACGGTAGATAAAATCATCAAATTTTTTAGTTAACAAATGCGTAGTACATTTAGCACTTGTAGAATTATAGTTGTAAGGCTGATTAATAGATAATCGGAGTAACTACGAGATTAGTGGAGCAGTGCATGAATATGCTTTAGTGTCTAGATTTGAGAAAGTAATGTAAATCTCGAGTTTTCGAATCTCAGTCGACTCTGTTAATCTTTTCATCGCTTATACATTGAATGTTATCACAGATTAAAATATAAATATTAGTATACAATTCAGTTCCGCGAATAATTAACGAATATTGCCATAAAGCAATTGAATTTTCGATCAATCGAAATTACAATAAAGCGGGACAAGTGTGGTACATTGCTGACGACTACCTCCTTTTATTATCGCATTTTTCGAAAATTAAAAAAGTTCTAGTATCAAAGCTCGAAGCGTTTTGGCGATCATCATAGTAGTCAGCTGTTTTATTCAGAATGCGTTCTATTTGGCGCTCATAACGCTCGTGAGCATTATTTGTCCTTGTTTAACATTTGATAAATAACAAGGTTGAAATTGTTCCATGTGCGTTGCGAGTGTCAAGTAGAATGTATATAATCAGAAATCTTTAATTAGTGTTATTAGAACCGTGCTTCGGCTGTGAACTGTCAATACTAAAAATCTATAATATATACAATCGTGAATTATTATACAGGGTGCGGCGCCAAAATCCGGACAAATTTCAAATTGAAATTCCCTCCGTTCAATACCATTGATAGATATCGCGATTGGCATTCAAATAGCTTGACGCATGTACTAAACCATCATAACCTCGAAACAATCGCAATGTTGAAACCAAGTGCGGAGTATAACCGAAGAGCCGCGATTATCGAAAGTATTCGCGCCGGGCGCTCGGCGACAGAAATCATTCGTTTCTTCGGGTACCCGAGATCGACTGTGTATGATATCTTCGCAAAGTATCATGAGTCGGAGAAGTCCAACGAAGGTTCTGCAACACCGGCGAGGAAATTCCACTCGAAGGAGCGCGTTGTCAGGACGCCCGACATCATTCAACGGGCTCAGGAGCTGATTTTTGAGGATCCAGGGCAGTCGATCCGAAAATTGTCGTCGGTTGTTGGTGTGAGCGAGAAAACTATGCGTCGAATCGTCGAGGAGGACCTTCGCTACAAGTCTTACACAATTAAAGTGAGACAGATGCTTTCCAAAGCCGCTAGGACAAAGCGAGTTGAACGCTGCAACCTGCTTTTATGTTCCTTAAAACACAATGCTGCCGGACGACTCAAGTTTTTTTCTGACGAGAAAATTTTTACTGTGGATGCGAAAATCAATCGAAGGAATGACCGCTGGCTCACTCACAACCCTGAAGATGTCCCCATTGTTGCAAGAACGAAATTTCCGGCGAATGTTCACGTGCTAGGTGTTGTGTCCAGTGAGGGTGATGCCACCGCATTTTTTTAACAAAGGGGAAAATGTCACAAAAGAAGTTTATTTACGTGTTCTGACAAATGTAGTGAAGCCGTGGGTGGAAACTGTGTCGTCTGGAAAGCCATATGTTTTCCAGCAAAACGGTGCGCCCGCCCACACGAGTCATTTGGTGCAAAATTGGTTGTCGGACAACGTCGACATGTTTTGGTCGAAAGAATTCTGGCCTCCCAACAGTCCAGATTTGAATCCTTTGGACTTCTACGTATGGGGCGTGGTTGAAAGGGTCATGTTATTGATAGTTTGTAGATGCGATTACTTGGTGACACACAGAATTTTTAATTTCAATTTATTGTACTTATATATATTACAGGCGATATAATATAACAATATAATATAATATAACGTAATATTCACGATTTACCATGCCATCGTATTGCTCTACATACAAGTGTTCCAACAATAGCAATAATTCATTGTAGCAATAAAACATGTTTAGAAAAAAATGTATAATTTGTCCGGATTTTGGCGCCGCACCCTGTATATAAGGGTATAATAATATTAAAAGAATTAATATAATAATGTAAAAAAGTAATATTAAAGGAATATTAATAATAAATTTTTTTCTTTTTTTAGATAAATTCGGTATAAAGTACGAAACCGTACTCACTATTGAATATTTGGATGAAATTGCTGAATTTATATTTGCGAAGCTCAATATAGATTGACGTAGGGAGAAATTCGTTAAAGAGAAGATTGATGTTGCGGTGGTGGTTTTGTGGATATTGCTTTTATTATTTTAACCTATTGAATCTATCTGTTTCATTCGGTTAAAACAGTAAATACATATAACCAAGTTTTCATGCACAAAGTTTCAATTCAGTTTGTATTAATTCCTTACATTGGCATACATATAGAGGATATTTCTAAAATATCAGAAATTGTTAGTAGTCAATATCGAAAGATGTTGCTTGGACATTTTATTTAAAGGAAAATTGAAATATCAGAAAATTCATATATTATTATAATAAAAATTAGGATCTTTAATGAAAACTGTCATTGAAAGAATTAAGAAAAATTATACAAATAAGTAAATATTTGTATGTAGATTTCGTAAGCTTGACGGTCTCTATTTAGAAAATAATTATTCGAGTGAAAGTTCTTATTGATCTTAAAAATCCTGCTACCACTTAAACATGGCGTATAGCAAGGATGCGTACTAAACATAAACTTTTTCGCCCGCCTTTGGCTTTTTCTGGGTTAAACGGATTTTTTATAGCTGATCACCCGCATCTATTATTTCTTGACATGATCACGTGACAAGGTTGGATTACTTTCATGATAACAGATGATCGCCCGGTTTCGAAAATGCTAATTATTGTGCGGTGATTAACGTTTTTTTTTCTTTTTATAAAATCACATTATTTTATTTAAACGTATCCAAGTTTAGGATTTTTAATTATATTATGTGTAGTTATAATTTTCTTTTATATTACAGTTGATTCTTATCAATCTTATTCTCTATTTTTGTATACCTATATATTTTTGTGTATTCTTTATTTTTTCTTAACATTATTTTTTGCATTCGCTACGTACCGTTAGATCCGCTATTTTACGACATTTTATGACTTGAGTTATTTACATATTCAGCCATTAAAACGTTAAAAAATTTAAATTAATTAAAATTAAAATTGAGCTGGATCTCCTTTCCACAAGAAAAATCATTATTTTGAATGACTTTCAAAACTCTTAAAATAATTAAATTAATTTTTTTTCTCTTAAAAAAAAATCAGGATAGGATCTTGATAGGATCAAGCTATTATATTGTGCGCTGGTCAATTAATGCAGTCTGTGACGCAAGAAGTATGGCTATAAGATGGACATCGATTCGCATCACGCACGTAAATCGAACATATGATGATGATTGAAGAGTGTATTTTACTTCTCTTGGGTGCGCCAGCGCCCAACCCTATCACGCTCCAGATACTATTTATCCCGACACACCCTGTAGGTAGATCTCTTAACAACCATCACGTAAAGTATATCATTTGTAATCTGTAGTAAACGATCGATGTTGTTAATAATTTAATGACCAGTAACTTAAATTCTTTTACCACAAATTATCTTATAAATAATAGTAATATTATGAAATTATAATGAACACTTTATAAATACTAATAAAAATTTTTTCTGCAAATTAAATGAAATGTTTAATTTGTCTCATTTCTTTTTAATAAATCAGTTTGATTATTTTTTAAGATTTTTTTAGTGTCATTAAATATCAAAATAAAATGTCTAATTTATATCGCTAAGTTGATATAAAATAAGAATAAAAATCAACGATGGAAAAAAGTTAAAAATTTAAATATAATGGATAAATTTTGACGTCATTTTTAGAATGTATAGACAAAAGATGATTGTTGTTACAATTTCTGCGAAACGTTTCGCGTCGAATAATGTAATCAAATAACATAAGAGAACAGTTACTTTTGAAATTAATAGTCGTGCAAGTAACACAAAATAATTTTGTCGATGCGTTTCGGCCATTCTCCAGATATTTCGTATATACAATCTTGCTTCTACGTTTTATTGTTTCACAGGCACATCTGCGTATTATTAATCGTTCCCATGCTCGTTCTATTTATTTCTCCATGTCGGGGTAAACTGACTCGCCACGGCGCTGCACTGTTTCATCCAGTACGTGGTTTATTTAATTTTGCCGGGTATTAAACAGTGAATAGGGACGAGAATGAATGTGGGCGACGGCACGTGCATAGTACGCCGTAAGTGTAGCCAATTTACGCAATTCAAAATCATTCATGGAACTGAGACCTCAAGTAATTGTTTCGTATCTCTTGAATCTATCTCGAAAACGCTTGGCGAAATTAAGGCCCAGTTTTACAACTCACGGTTAACTCTTAACCGAGGTTCAATTTATTCATTATCTCTTCCAATTCTAGAATTAAAAAGAAATGAGAAAAGTTGAACCTCGATTAAGAAACTGGACCTAGTACTGTTAGTTTGTGTTTGCTGGAAATATATCGGATTGTGTACTTTTTATTTTATGTTGTTATTTATAGCTACTAACAATGTTCACAAATTTTATATTATAATATTTATATTATTATAAAAAATATTTATTTTTTAACAAAGACTTAAAAAAATTTTCATAACACCGATCACTATATAATCATCATGGCAGTTAATGTGTTAATGAAGTTATGTAATTTTAAAATTTAATTTCTCTTTTCTTCCCCCCTTCTTTTTTTCTGTTTTTCAAGAGAAACTGATGAAATTTATTTTTACTACTAGTTTATTATTCAGTCATTAGCATTCGTTCTTTGATCATTATCAAACAATCCGTTTTAAATAATTTTTTTAAATAAATAATTTTATATATATACAAATTTTGATACAATTTTTTTATTTTAACTTCATTTATTCTTGATTTTAAAATCCATTTATCTTTAATTTTGTTTCCTTTTTAGGATTAACTGTTAATACTCTCTCCCTCTCTCCCTCTCTCTCTCTCTCTCTCTCTCTCTCTCTCTCCCCCCTAATTTCAGTAACACTAAAAATAGCAGCAGAGCAGAAGCTCAAAATTCAACATGCTTAATTTTAAATATTATTTAATTAAAGATCTCTAATTAAGATCTCTTAATATTATCTTTCAAAAAATTATAATATTGACCATTAGAAAATCATAATATACATAATAACTTTTCAAAGTTATATATATATAGTCCTAGTCTTATTCATATTGTCAAAAATATTTCTGATGTGTCTCAAGTCAGATTTGAAAATAAAGAATCATTCGCTGAGTGTTCGCGCATGATGTCACCAACAAGTGCACGCTTGCGGATTGGCTGCAATGCACGTGCTTCCCCATTCCTTCCGATAGGTTTGACCGTTTGGATTGATGGACGCGCTTTGCGTGTCCAATCGCGCGGCTTGATTCAAATACGCGCGCATGTACGGACGTGACGACACGTGGATGCGCAATAGATTGCGTAATTGCGTCAAAACGTCACCACGCTTACATAAACTGGGTCACGATCATTGTCAGTCGCGCTACAGTACATGTTATGTGGTATACTTTGCGCTCTAGGAAGTCAGCAGTGTCAGCACTGTAAATAGAAATGCTAGTCTGCGTTCATCTGCGTTGAAAACGCTTCGTGAAAGGAATTGGAAAGGTGCCGGCCGTCTTTGCGTTGCGAATTGGTAACATTACAGGTACGATCGGAGTATTTCAACATCGTCTCCACTGGAATCGAAATTAGATCGTTAAAGCAATCGCGAGAATGGCCAACTCCCCAGTGCATAATCCAGTAAGTACCTACTATACTTTGATGGAACTTTCATTGATCCACAAAATATCTGCATTGCCGATGCCTTTTGCGTCTTACGGACGAGTCACGAATTTACATATCATTAATTTCTTAACCGTTATTTCTTTGATATTACTCCGACTGTAATAATTATAAATTATTAATAATATATATCATTTTAAGTTGTCAGAATATATATATTACTTTGAACGGTTATTATATATAAATATATATCACAATTTTTTAATTAAAAAATAATATTAAAAATTTTTTTTGCTTCAATTAATACTTACAATTAAACAATATTAAATTTTGAATTTTGTTATGTTGCTATTTTTAAAAAATTATCTGCCTGTCTTTTTTCACGTTGCTATTTTTTTACAATTATATTTTGTGACAGGAAATTCCATATGTGGGTAAAATAGAAGGAGGCCTGAGGGCAGGTACAATGGTGAAGATACAAGGCAAGGTGCCATCGCAGGCTGTACGATTTGCTATCAATTACCAGCTCGGACCGACATTAAATCCAAGAGATGACATAGCCATTCATGTATCTCCGCGCTTCCCTGAAGGCTTTATTACTAGAAATCACATAGAATCGATGACCTGGGGCGTGGAAGAGAATGCTGGCCCAATGTGGATTCAGCCAGGCCAGGAATTTGAGATACTTATTCTATGTGACCATCACTGCTATAGGATTGCCATTAATGGCAGACACTTCACAGAATTCGCTCATCGATTACCATTCATAAAAGTTACTCATTTGGTTATCGATGGTGATGTTGAGATACACTCCATCACATATGAACAAGTATCAGTCGAGTCATCAAAACCTTCAGTACCAGATGGTGTAGAAACTGCTAATTTTGGACCACCACGTAAGGAATTATATTTTTAATTACAGTTAGTACATATTAATACGAATTTTGCAAGTTACTGTAAAATGTATTCACTGAAAATATGATCTTACGAAAATAATATACATATTAAAATGTAAAATATATTAGAATATATTAATCAGCACATACATATAATTAGCTTAGTTCTTTTTACTCTCGTCATCTTCACTTTAATAAACCTTAGGATTATTTATATTTTTTATCTTAATAAAAGCATTGATAACTTTTGTACTTTTTATTCCAGCTCCAGGTGGTTTGTATCCAACGATCCAATCTCAAGGTGGATATGGCCCTCCTCCTCCAACTGGTTATGGTCCTCCTCCTCCGACTGGTTATGGTCCTCCTCCTCCTCCTCCTACTGCCTATGGTGGTCCTGGTGGTTATAATCCACCAAGAGCCTACGGATATCAGCCTGAGCAGAAAGCAGAGGAAGAAGGTGTTTTTGGAGATTGTCTGGACAAAGTTGGATTAGCATTAGGTGGATTAGTGGCAGCTGGAGGTGTAGCGGCAGCCATGAATGCGATGAATGTAAAGATATATAAAGATATTTAAATATTTTTATTATATTTAAATTCATTATATTTACAATAATATATATTACTTAAATGATATATAATATTAAATACACACGTATTACTATTTTTAGAAAAAGAAGGAAGAAACTGAAGAAAAAGATCATGAAAAATCAGATGCTTCCAAGTCAAAGACGGAAAGCGAAAGTGGTTTCGGAAATTTAGCTGGATCTCTTGGGATGGCATTAGCTAGCAGCCTGGCAAGCAATGCCTTGCATAGTAACTCACACGCACAACAAGGCTATCCCGCTCAGCAATCAGGTGGTGGTGGTGGTGGTGGTGTATTCGATTCTATTTTAGGAGCACTGGGTATAGTATATTTATAACTTGAATTTCAAAAATATTATATATGTAATTTGATCAGGGATATATCTTGAGATTTTCTGACGAGTTATACATGTGGATAAAACATCTATGATTTAGCGAAACGAATTGCATCTTTCGGTCATTTCTGTAAATGGATATATGTCATGATTCAGGAGCCTTATAAATCAGAAAATCTGTAATCAAGCGCTGGCGTGACTATTCGAATGACATCATCGCATCGGAATTGCCAAGGACGGGCATATTTCTTAGATGAGATAAATAGATGATTATCTGTGTCCAAGATATATTCTTGATTGACTGAACCTTAGGATATGGTATAATAATTTAGGACACCTACTTTATATTTTTTTTTTTATTGATATTAGGCGGTGGAGGATCTCAACAGCCTGCTTATCATCCAAATCAACCATCTTCTGGTGATGGTCTGAGCGGAACATTAGGATCTCTACTCGGTGGTGTTCTTGGCGGTGGTGGAAGTCATCAGCAACCAGCGTATCAACCTTCAGGAGGATATGGTGGATACCAACCATCGGGCAGTTATCCGACATCCGGTGGATACGGCGGCCAAAGTTCTGGCGGATCGGACCTGTTATCGGGAATTGGATCGGCCTTATTCAGTTCAGCTCTAGACGGTCTGAGTAAACGTGGAAAAGATGTAAATAACATATTTCGATACATTTTCGATTTCAGCGATATATATAAAATTAAAAAGTACAAAAGAAAATTCAATAATGTTTCTAAACAATACTTGATGAATTCTTTCTATGTAGAAATCTCATGACGAATATCATTCTGGACCTCCTCCAAGTTATGAGCCTCCACCGCCAACACCGCCAGCACCGAAGCCAGCCCCGCGTCCGGAAACTCCACCATCTTCAAGTGGCCACAAATTAACTGCGGATGAAATTTCGAAGGGACTTGGGCTAGATGATTAAACGCTTCGGAAGATTTTGACCTGCAAGTACACTTATAGTGACGATCTTATGCTCTCTTGTTGCTTGAAAATGTAATCTATGTATCATCACAAATCTCGTTTATCGAAATATGCTATAATATTATTTTTTAATATCGTTTATTTCTTGATATCAGCGGATATTTAATCGTATTAATGGCAGCTGTATCAAATATAAATGCGAGAGAATGCTACTCGATATTATATCCGAATCTCATAAACGTTATGAATTCTCATACGGATATTAAGTAGAATTGTAAGTTCTAAAATCGCTTTTAAAGACTTTAAAGTTGCATATTTTAGATAAGATAGAAATCAAAACACTGCTCTTTACAAAGTTATACCTTCCATGAAATAGTCCGAATGAGAGCTGTAGAAGTATAGCAGCAGGAAGTTAATATTTTTTAAGATTATATTTTTATATAAAAATTTTATTATTTTAAGAGTGGCCTTAGCCAGAGAGAAATATATATAATATATATCTTATATATACATTTAAATTACGAATGTGCACAATTATTATACACACATATATATATATATATATATATATATATATATTTACATTAAAAAATAAATGTATACATCACATATGTATAAAACATATTAAAGTATATTAAATTACATTCTAAAGTCTATTTTTGTGTATCTGACTATGAGTGAGAGCATCCGGATGTAGTAATTTAGTGTTCCTGTCTAGTAATTTACACATCGCAACGATATCTTGATGTCAAACTCAGAATTTATCAATCTACTATAACTGTGATATTCAACTAAACTCTGACAATGTTACTTAAACGTGTAATTTACTCACTTTTTAAAATCTTGTTTATTGAGATACACGTGAGACACACGATTGTTTTTTTGATACGTTTCTTAATAAATTTTTAGAATTGGCATACAGATGTGAAAAAATATTTCCCGATATCATATGTAAATCTTATATATGAATTAATTGCATAAATAAAATTAAATTCGTTCAGAAATTGCTTTGTAAGATTTTAAAGATTGTATGTCTTAGATAGCAATTTAAGAAAAATAAATATATATCACTTTTTATTGAATCTTTCATAGTCCAATTATAGCAAGATAAATATTTTTTGAAATTACATTTGTATAAAAAAATGCTTTATTGTTTTATGAAACTGTTCTTAAGAAGATATACATGACATATATTTTTTTATATATTAAAATATAATGATAATTATGGTCTATTATTTACGAAGAAAAAATATATATCATAAAAAATGTATTAAAATTAATTAAGTCTCGTTCTATAAATTTTATTTGTGTATATTCAGTCATGATCAAGAGTTGCTGTGGAAGACGTTGTTTCCAGAACCACATTGTACTTTTTCTGAAACGCAAATGTTCACTGTTTAGTAAAGCAACTAATGATGATCATGAGGAATTAAAATGAGAACTTTTATTTAACTTTGACGAGAATGCTAAACATACATCAGTCTCGGCTTTCAACGCTTCGAGTTCCAACTTCTTCTTTCTAGTGAAGAACCCAATTTTTATTAAACCTAGTACTAATAATATCAACAATACAATTCCTAAAATGATCGATAATGCTATTATCCACACAGCTATTCCTTGAGCTATCGGCGAACCTAGAAATGTTGTTGCAACCAAAGTAGTGTCCGATTTATGACCTTCTCTTTGAGCAATATTATCAGGTTGCGTTATAGTAACGCTACCTTCAGTTACGTAAAATATAATGTCTTTATGCTTCAGTATGTCAGCTGTAATCAGAAAATATTCAAAATATATTCTCTTATATCATATTCAATCATATTCATCATTCTCTTATATATATTAATTGGTAATATCTGGAGACACTGATAGTGTCTCGGCGCTAAGCTACGCGACACTGCCGTGGCCGTTTTACGCGAGCCAGCGAATTGCTAGGGATTGAGATTATTAGATTTATATTTACCAGGAAAATTCGATAATTGCAAATCCAACGTCACCAAAAATTTCGCAACAGACAAAGAACTTAAGAATGGACCCAGTCTACAAACGATATGTACGCATTCAATTGCATTACTTGTGCAATTAATATAGAGCGTTCTGTTTTCAGATGGCACATTCATCTGCGTGTTTTCTTCTATGCTGAATTTCGCGTGCGTATTATTACTCGCGACGCTCGATGAATTCACAATTACATCATTTATGGATACGATCTTGTTAGATGTAATGGAAAGTACTTCTGTTTGATTTGAGTCACTGCAATAAAATTGATATCCGTCCATTCTGCCGATGGTATCGTTGATACTGATGATCATTACGTCCTTGGCATCGGGTCGGCGGAGGTGCGTCGGAATTTTCACAGTCAATATTACTTCCTCAATAGGACTAGCGCCGAATTTTTGCACTTCATAGAAATGTTGAAACCTGATACCATTCAACGGTTTTTTCTCGTCCTCGCGTAGATATGAGTATAAGTTCTCCTGTGCTTTTCTAATGAAAACAATAATGAAAATAATGATATATACAGAGTATTTTAGAACTTCTGGGACAAGCTTAGAGAGATGGATGATCTCATCAGCTTTTGTTAAGGAACTTATGTCCTCCGACATATTTTCAAGGAGTATCTGGTCGCGCTGATAATATAATAATATTAGTTTACATCCTTTGATTTTATATTTTTGTAAAAAGATAACAAATAAGCAAAAACGTGGACTGATGTTGTCAGACGTCACGCGCAATGCGATCAATTGCGTACCTCACAGTCGAGTCGAATAAGGTAACTCCTCAAAAATGCATCAAAAAGAGAAAGAGAGAAAAAGAAGATTTCTTAATAAAAGTTAATTCTTTTGATGAGATCTAGCATTCTCTGAAGTTTTTTCTAATGATCCTGAATTAGTGTCATCGAGACCAACCCGGCGATTGCTATATCGATGTCCACGTCAAAATACACAGTGATAGTATAACTATTGTCATCCCAATTCGCCTCATCGCTTTGAGTAGTAATATTCGCTTGTATTTCCACTTTCTTAACATCATACCTCACCATACTCATGTCTAGTTGCAGTATTAATGTTTTCTGAAAGACAATGAATTGAGTCATCTTTTATTCATCAGTAGAGTCTACCCACGTACGTGGAAGATCGTCATACATTTGTTCTAAGAGGATTGCCGATATCGCAGATTACATCCAGCATGTTGCTCATGCGAGAATCCTCCGTACATTCGGGCGGGATACTCGCTAACGTTAAAACCTCGGTGAAGATGCGTACTCTGGTTTGGTATGCCGGTTCACCGCGATTGTAAGCGTCGATGCGGAGAGTAATTATCGGCGCAGAACCAATGATGTACCTATTGTCTAAAGTTGAATCAGTAGACAATGTCACACCGAGATTGGACACGCATATGTTATCCTCGCCACAATCTACGGAGAATGGCAGCTTTATAAGATCCTCGGTCTTCGAGCGGAGCTTATTTATCACGACGCAAGATGCGCATAATGAGCTTTCGTTTCTTGCATGAAGATCATCTTCTAGCTGCATAGACACCGATATTTCAAGCGGATCTATTACATTTTGAATGTTCTCCTAAAACACCAAAATGTGAATTTAGTGTGCTGAAAAGATCAATAGTAGACATAAAAATGTATGCACCATTAGATATATTTCAAGTAGATGACTTGTAATCGTAGCTTTAAACAGCGTGTAATTCAATCTGTAAGTCTGTAGTCCATCGTTACTTTTCTGTGCTCGATACGTAGCCCTGCCATACAACGGATCGATCTTCAGGACTGCGGTGACTCCTAGAGTGACAGACAACAAATTTGACGATGATAGAGGAAAGCCGGGTATGTCGTATAATTTTATCAATATATAATTTTAAAAAAAATGACTCATAAATATATGGGACAAATATATAGGAAAGAATTATATACGTCGGTTGCTTACGTAGATATTCGGGTACGTATATGCCATCGTAAGACATCCAGAGATCGATCTTGAAGGTCGTTGTGTTTCTCAACAATTTGATCTTTTGCAGATATGTCAATGTCACATTTACCGTGACAACTGGCGCGGATCTCAGCAGGACCACTTCGCCGGATAAATATGCACCCACAGCGATATCGGAATGATTATCATGATTCACATCTCGAGGTTCCGAGATAGAGATGCCGAATCCCCGTATCGTCGGTGAGAATCGCGAGCCGACTAGTCTCTGACTATATTTCCGAGAAACGCCGTCTCTGTTTCCGTTGAATATGTACACCGCACCGCCGCTCTCTTCCTCGTAGGGTGCACCCACAGCGATGTCACCGTAGCCATCATAATCTATGTCACCCAGACACATCACGGTGGATCCGAATTTACCTCCGATAATCTCGCCTTCAAGCGTTTGCAGTTCTTCTAAATTGTTCTGAATTTTGCGCATATATATTAGGTGTTGGAATTAATTCGTAGCGTTTTACAAGTGATGGGAAGTACTTTCATTAATGTATTTTTTAATGCTCATGTGAAATAAATAACATTCTTTCATTAAAAAACGCTACGAATTAATTCCAACACCTAATAATATAATTTTTAGAGAGCTAAATATGTTCTTTTAGTTTTCAATTATAAAAAATATTCAGATCTACTAAGAAATTTTTTAAATGAATAGCTTCATCAGATATAGTGCTTTATAATGAATTTTTCCATGAAAATTTAATCGCTTATTATACAGAAAGATTATATAGGTAACGTTGAAAGTTTAAAGCTATCCTGATGAAAGAAAAGTCAAATTTAAATTTGAATAAAATTATTCTCTCATTAAATCTGTATATAAATAACATACATTGTGTCGCGCTGTAAAAATGTAGACATGACCCTCGTCCATGTCTCTGGACCATTGTGGTGCACCGACGATTAATTCCTGTCTATGGTCATTGTTGACATCGCATGACGTTAATGCAGCACCGAAGTACTCACCATATTGTTGACCGTACAATATCGTTTTAATAAACATACGCTGATTAGTTTTAGGGGGAAAGGTAAACACGAGGACTTTTCCATACACATTAGCGGCTTGTGGCGCACTAGAAGCATACCAAACATCTTGCTCATTGAAGTAAGTACCCGCTGTGATAGCATACCCTGAAAACCATCATGAATATATATACATGAACCTGATTACAAGATAAATACAAGAAGTGTACCAATAGATCTCGACTTGGAAAAATATATTTAAAATTTGTTATCTTTATAGTAAAATAAATATTTTTCTAAATACAAATATTAATTTATATACATTTTTCCTATCTCGCTTTAAAATTTTTTATAATCAAACAATTATAATAACAAGAAAAAAATTTTTGTTTTAAATAACTGACTGTTTTAAATAACTGTATGTCCGTCCATTGCTACGTTTATCTTGAAAGAAAAGTAGCAGAAATATATCTTTACCAAAGTAATTGTAACTATGAATCCGCGGCTCTCTAGCGAGCGAGGGAATTACCGTGCGCAAAAATGAACCATTCATTAGAGCGACAGCTAATATCGCATCACCTTTCCAATTGTAAACGCCTGGACTACCTATTGCGATATTCACAGTATATTGCGAATTCATGTGTAAAGAGAAGCCGGCTTGTCCCACCCCATAGTTATAAATGTTTATGTTGCTCTTAGTCGTAATTTGATTTCCAGAATTCGAAAGGGGTAAGAGATGCTCTTCCGCTTGTCTCTCGAATGCATTAGCGCTATTAGCCAGTGTCGTGTAACAAATGCCATTCATATACCAATTCGGCTTGTTGTCATTTATAACATTATTTATCCATCGCGGTCCACAAACCTGTTACCAATAGAATCACTGATTGAACAATAAAGAAGTATTTATATATTTCTTTAGCAGGTAGATAATTTTTAATTTATAGCGCATTTGCTTTTATTCCCTACAGATTGCATACGTAATTGGATCTGATCTTTTTTACAAGAAAATAAATAAAGATCTTACTATCATTTTCATAGTTTCGAATTTTTAAGAAGTAAAAATTAAAAAATTTTTAATATCAGATATTTTTAATATTTTAAACTGAGCTAATAATAAATACTTGTTAAATAACTAAAAATAAATTTGTTCTTTATCTGAATTCTATAAAAAACTCAACATTAACTTTATAAATCTAAAGTAAAAATTTCAAGTACTATCCAATAATGATAACTGATAGAAAATATGAGCAATAACGCACCATAACTCTAGCCTCCGTACTGTTCTGCACAGCAATGGTAGCACCAATCCAAGCATAATCCTTTATCTGATTGATCTGTCTCTTGTAAGGATGTAGACCGTTTCCAGTCTTATCAATCACCCACTCTTCGCATATACCATTCATCGCACACTTGAAGACCGTTCCCGGCTCTGTCACGAACGGCAGTGCATTGGAGTTTGCTCGCGGGGCTCCGACGAGTAGTAAAGATTCATTCACACCCACGTACAGAGCTACCGAAAAACCGAAATAACTTCCACGTCCACCCGATATATGCACAGGATTTCTGAACACTTCGCCGTTGTGTGAATTAATATTGTATGCCGACGGATTGTGTTGTAGGATTGTTAAAATGAACATTAGACTTTGTACACGAAAATATGTTGATCTCGTACATACCCAAAACATTTTGGGCAATGTCAGTTCGAAGATTTCACGTGTTCGAATAAGACCGTATCTGTAAGAAAACTGAGGAGATGGAGTTATTTTGCCAGCGGATGTGGTGAATACCGCAATGACATCACTTACATTAGTCAACGTTTATCTATATAAAACTCCGAGAAGTGGAAACGGAAGGAACCTGTTTTTCAATTGTAGACGTTTTCAATTGTAGAGACACGTAATTGCAGAATAATAAATCTTTCACGCAAGGTTTGTTACGTTTTCAGTTTCTTCTCGTTTATTCGTAATCAGTTAATAAAGATGTATATAAATGCAAGATTAAATAATGTAATATAGTTACAATAATTCTTCAAAGTTCAACACATAGGAAAAAAATGTATACCAATTTATTACTTTTAATTACTTTCCACCGCACAAACCATATCAACAATACACATTAGCCGAGTTACCGCATATACCTGAATGCTTAATGCGGATTGTGTTAATTCGCGTCTACAGTACAGTTTCTGTTTCATAATTTCTGTCTCGGTTATATGATGCAATTTACATAGCCAGATCCGCAAAACATTCACCTCACAATAATGATCAAACTGCTTGAGAATTACCAAGCACTGACAGTCGCAATGGTATTATTACGCGGGATGATAGATGTAGGATTGGTACCAAACAACATTATAACTTCCGTCTATCTAATCAGTGACTTGATTTATGAATGAAATCGATAATATATAATCAACAATATATATTAAAGGATTATAAAGAAAATTTTGAAAAATTGTAAGAAGGAAAGCACGATACATTCACGAGAGATGGGATTAAAGGCAGACGCGCAAGATTTAAAACATGATTTAAAAAAAAAAAGGAATCGATCGCATGTTCGCGCGCGATCAACTTAGTATTATAAAAATATACTTCAAGGAATCACAGATTACATTATGTACAAATGGAAAGGGAATGGGAGATCGAAGTAGAGCGCGTCAGGGAGAGGCGGGGATTTTGATGAGTAAACGTGAGTTCTTAATCGGAAGAATCACTCGTGGTCAAAACTTTTTGAGCTTGGGACGCAGATCGATTACGATAGCTCCTCCTCGTTAGCTCCTCTATTTTTTTCTGGATCTCTATACGTTTCTGCTCGTCGGAG
Source organism: Acromyrmex echinatior (assembly GCF_000204515.1). The sequence continues at coordinate 2,779,821 of NW_011626625.1, forward strand.
CTATCGTCCGCGCCTCTGTTGTTTCGCTCCTTACGTGTCTGTTCGCTGTTTTTTCCACCCGTAGATGAAAGTCCCGATTTAATACCGCTATCAGGGGTACAAGGAACTTGAAGTGATTTGTTGCTCGGCGTTGACGATCCGTCCTCACGATGGTCTTTACTAGAATTACCATTAATACAATTTCTCGGGCTACCAGTTTTCTCTTCTTCCTCCGAATCGTCATCGAGTTTCTGTCGTTTACTTTGGCTCTTACCAGAACCGTCATTCGAGTGTCGAGAATTATTTTTGCACTTTCGATGCTTCCGTTTGTGCGCCTTCGTAGAGGTATCTGAATCAGTTTTAGAATGTTTTCGTTTACTGATACTGGCGACAATGTCCTCGTAAACGCAGCTACTGCTGCTGCTGCTGTAGCTCGAGCTTTTGTCGTCTTTCTCGATCGCGCTAGCGACGTATCGCGATCTCCGGAAAATTACCCCAGAACTAGTACTGGGTTGAGCCGCATCAACCGGCCGTTCGTCGTCACTGTCCGAATCACTATTGACTTTTAACACAGTACACTTTCGTCTGGTAGATAGTCTTCTTCTGCTAGACAGTCTGGTATGTTTCCTCTTAACACTCTTCGATTTTGACTTCGATTTGGATCTGCGTTTCAGGTGAGCGTTGTCTCCCTCACTAGCGGAATCCGAGGGGGATCGTTCCATCGCGGCCATTCGCATGAGCTTCTTTCTGCGATTCGCGATAAGCCGAGTTATGCGATTCGGCGACTCTAATGGCCTTTCGGGAGCTACACCGCCTTCCGATGCCGTAGTATCTATGATGAAGAATAACGATATTTTACATTATTCTATTGAATCTGGAAAAGAATATAATTAAAAGTGAAGCAAAAATTTATCTCTTAAAATAATAAAACAAACAAACAATGTCTAAATATTACAAAGTAAAAATAGAAGATATATCTAATTATCAAATACGCACGAAATATCTAATTGTTCGAATAGAAAAATTAGAATTTATAAAAATTAAAATTTCTTATATTCGATTTGGTAATGAGATTTTGTGATATTTTTTATTTTGCTTCACGTAAACTATACCATCTTTTTAAATACAGAAAATTATTCTCAGTACCATCGCCTTCTGACGCGCTGTACGGTTCGCCCGTTGCTGGATTTATTTCAGAATCGCTGGGAGTATGAGGTGTTGGCACATCCTCGGAGCTCCAGCCTTCAATTTCGCGCTGCACAAGGGAATCGAAAAAGGCCATCATTCGTGGGTCTTCCTTAGTCGACTGATGGCTGTAATCGTGCGTCATAAACTGTCCACTACGTAAAACCAGCCCTATATATTCATCGTGTGTGAATACTCGGCGTTGTTTCTCGCGCTTGCCAGCGTCTCTCTGAAAGAAGATAAAGGGAACGTTGATAGACAATGTCAAATCATAACGATTGTTTAAAAACAATTATCATAAGCAGCGGTAATAGACTTTCTACAATAAGCAGTTAGTCATCATTTATATCATACTAGTAGAAAGTCAAAATTATAAATCATAAATCTTGGGAAACTTGCATCTAGAAATCATATTAAATTATGTGTCACAATATTTCAGTCAATCAAGAGGATGGTTCTCAGGGCAAACAATAATACACGTAATTGATCAGTCATAATGTAATCTAAGTTATAATCGGCCATCTCCAGTCAATGATTATTGATTTATTGTTGTCTTATGACACATTACTGACTCGCTCGACTTTTGATCTATTATTAACGACTTATTGTAGAAAATCTATTATTGACTTATGGAGCCATCTATAATGGAAATAATATTGCGCACTACGCAGTAAACAGTAAGAAATTCAATCAATTTTTTCACATTCGATTGATTCGTAAATTTCTTACAATTTACTACATTATATTACTCCTATTGTAGATGGCCTTTTCTTATTACCTTAAAATACGCTACTGATTCGCTTATAACTTGTTCTTGATTTGACTTCTAATTTGCTACTAATGATTTATTGTAAGAAGTTCATAACCTTCAATCCTCCTAAACATCCGCTTCCAAATGAAAATGGACTCCAAATCTTAATAATCTTCTCGACGCCAGACGACGCAAGGATACAGCTTGTTTGATTGTATCGAACTTGATTGACGATCGATCTGTGACCACGCAACACCATGTGGGCGGATTCCACCCATGATTTGCCATCGGGAGGAGGAATTTTCCACATATACAGGTTGAAATCATCCGAACCTACAAATTCATTGCGTAAAAATCGATATGTATTATCAATTGTAATTTCTTTCTATAATCATATGCTAAATACCTAGACATATATATTCGAAATATTTTTCTCAGATATACATAGCAAATTTACATTTATATCAGTTATACTTGCCAGAAAGAACGTATTCGTCGTTCTCGCCAGCGAAACAGCAAGACTTCATAGTACAACTGTTGTAATATCCCGTATGATCAAATTCACATAAGTGCGTGGGAGAATCGACAGCGTAAAGAACCGGTGGTAGTCTTCTTCGTAAGGCCAGCAATCGGTCACCCATCGAGTTAAATCTGACGTTCATACAACTCTGTTGCGGGCTTCCATAACACAGTACAGGCCTGTAGATAAAACATGACATTTAATGACAACGAAAAATTGATGATTTTGAAAAATTGTGGATATATTATACTATTGCAACACATTTCCAATTACGTTTTATACAACGCTTAAACATTGGCTGCTTCAGAAAACGCAACGATTGGGTGAGCGCTATATTCTTTCAGATTTATCACAGACTTATAAAGTCTACTTCAATTATAAGCAACAATTGTTTAATATTTGTCGAATCACATGTTCGTACACTTACTCCAAAGGTTTTCGTATATCCCACATACTGACACCTTCTTTAGCGTTGGCAGTAGCGAGCAGTCTCGGATCCACGGGATTAAACATGACAGAGTGGAAGGCGCTTTTGTATTGTGCCAAAGTTTCCATAGCGTTGTTGGTACGTATATCGTAAATGAGAACTCTCCCGTCGTCGCATGCGCTGGCGAAGACTTCATCATTGTGCGGATGAATAGACAGCCCGTAGACAGGCTTTTCGTGCAGGAAGATGTTGAGGGATTCGCCCCTGCAACATCAAAACGGCGTCTCTTAATCTCCGTTGACTCTGTTAGTTCGCATTCCACGCATTGGTCGTGCAAAAAATGCCTTACGTGCGCAAATCGTGGACTATAACTTGATCGTCATTCCCGGCGGAGAATATCTTAGTTTTGCTGCTGTCATAACCAAGGCAAAATATATTGCTAACATGTTGTGATTTCATCACGGTGGGCCTGCCGAAATTATTTATCGCTTGCTCCACTCTCCATAATAGAACTCTTCTGTCGTCGCCCCCTGCGAAAATAGGACGTTACATGCCATTCACACGTGATTCATCTCTTTATTATTAGAATATATTTTCCAAATCTTTCTAATGTGGCACTGTGTCGAGCGATGTTCGCGGAAACACGCACGCCCTTATCTCAAACTGAGAGAAAAGAGTGGAAGCTTTTTCAACGTGAGAATCAATATTTCCGACATCAACGGATACTTCGAATGTGCATCGTAAGAAATGGAAAAGAAGGACATAATAAATGTCATAAAATTGATCGAAAAATCAAAGTTGATCCAATTAAGATTAGACGACCAATAGTCGTCAAGGCGCTTGCGAACTTTTGAAGCGACGCAAAAATAAAAATAAAAATAATGACAATAATAGCAATTTGCTGTTTAAAAATTAGCATCGTTTCAAGTCCTAAACGAATTACGACATCGTAATGGTCGATCGAAGGGGACGAAAGCGCGAGTAATAGCGATCCTCTCTTTTCCTCTCGCGAGGAGAGGCGAGATCGAGGGAGAGGCGACGTGAAAAATCAAGTCGACAAGCGGACTTACCGGACACCAGTAGGTCGCCCTGGTTGGAGAACTCGATTGCGTTGACGCATCCGTAGTGGGACAGCAGGTCCTTCCTGTAGAGATTCTCGGCGTTCGCGAATCTGGCGTTGGTTAAGCTCCGGCAGTAGTCGATCTTGTCGTCGATCTGTCGCGCGAGGACGTAGGACAGCGCGCTGCATTCGGACGGATGGGCGACCTCCCCGGCCCCGTCGCCATCCTCGCACGTCTGTCGCGGTAGCCGTCGGCGTCGTCGTCGGAGATTGCCGACGCGGAATCGAACGCGACCGTCCGTCTCCCCGTCGACGACGACAGCTGACGGCTGGCGATCCTCCTGGCACGCGTCGCCGCGCGACGACGACGCCGCCGTCATCGGCATTTTCGTCGTCGCCGTCGACGTCGTCACCGTACGCTCGTCCCCCGTGGTTGTCGTCGCTCCGGCCACCCTCCGCGGACGATTGTCACGCGTTTTACTCCGTTTATCCTCCCCGTGCCCGGCGCGCGTGGATGGACGTGCGCGAACGTCGCCGAACGCGACCACCAGCGAAAAGAGCGAGCGCCCCTTCACGCAGCACGGGATCGCGGATCGGGCACGTCGCGATCGCCGCGCTTCCTCCTCCTCCTCCTCCTTTTGGCCTCCTCCTCTTTTACCACCTCCGCCTTCTCTCCTCCCTTGCGAGTGCTGTTTATTTTGCACTAACGTCTACCGACTGTGTCTACGAAGAATTCCTCTCATCGAAGATATCGCACGACTTGCTCCAACGAGAAAAAGTCGTAAGGAGAGACGCGCGGATGAAACGGTATACTCGATACGATAATGCAGTTCACAGATCGTGGAGGTCGAAACGCCACGACGCACGGTTCTGTGTGTACACACACGCTCGGCTCAACCTGTACCGGAAGTTTCACTACCACACTGTCACAGTAACCATCATCGTCGCCACCATCACTACCACTACTATATCAATCCGCTCTCCGATCAGCCAACCGTTTGTCTCCTCCTGTCGCTGCTCGTCCAGCCCGATCAGCTGATCGCTCTTTGGCCCCCCCGTGCGGTCACTTCGGTCGTTTCGACGTTTGCCCGGTGCTGCTGCTGTTGCTGTCGACGACCGTCGTCGTGTTGAAAGAATATTCGTTTGAATCTATTAATCTGTCCAATGTCGTGTATAATCGCGTTCTCGCGTAAATACCACCTAAATTCATGATCATTAAAAACGAGCCGGCTTTCGACGAACTTCAATCGTGGCGGAGAATTGAAGGAGAATCTGTCACGTTTGTTTCCCGGAATCAGACGTAAACATTGCTACGAGTCATGGAAACTAGCGGTGCATCGCGGCCTTTACATGTACTACTTACGGGTCCACCAGGTTAGAATCAAAGACTAGGGAGGGGGGGATTCAAATAAAATACATAAAGCAGTGGTCTCATAAAGAAAATGTTATAATTAAATCTAATTAAAATAAGCGCTTGCTAATCAAATAATATACTGCAAAAAAAAAACTGGGTCACTATAACGTTACAGTAGCCTGCTCTTTTACAGGCGAGTATGGTGTTTTGGGCGTACGTGTGTAAAATACAGTAAACACACACACACATTTTTATTATAGTACATTAAAAGGTCGTTCCGTTTTACGCATGATGTATCGTTTTATCCTGTTTATGTTTAACATTCAATGAACAAGAATAAAGTGCTGCAGCATATGTATTAAAATGGAATGCACCTTTTTAAATTTTATAATATAAATATAAATAATATTGTATTTTACATACGTACAACAAATAAACACATACGCACATCCAAAATATATTCACCCATAAAAAAATAGGTCACTATAATATAGGTCATTATAATTACCAGTTTTTTTGCAGGCGAGTATATTTTGAGAAAAGTAATTTCCATACTTTTAACATGAAATTTTAAAAAGATTAATTTATATCTATGTCTAACAAATAATTTTTTAAATTATATATATATTTTACATTCTTAACATATCATTATTAATATATTTTACATTATTAAGATACTAATTAAATTATTCTCTATTGTTGCCAATATTAAAGTACCCAATTATCTTGAATATTACTCAAATATTGGCAGTTCTATATTTAGAAAATAATATTAAGTTAAATAATACAATGTATTTGATTTCCACTTTTCGTACACAAATAAGCTAATAAATATACTCTTATAACATAAAATATTAAATATTGTTATTTCAAATGATTTTTACAACAAATAAAAATGCAAACGCATATAATATGAATAATTTTTTGGGAAGAAAAAATAAGACAAAATATTCTCTATATTAATATTACAGCTAGAGAAACGAATCATTGAATATTTTATAGGGATAGGTAAAACTACAGTATGCAAAAAAATCGCGTCCGCGCTGGAGAAAAAGGGCAGCAGGTTTGATGGATTTTACACAGAGGAAGTGCGAGATCAGAGTGGCTCCAGGATTGGCTTTGACATTGTGCGAGTAAAGGATCCTGGAAACAGATTATCCTTAGCAAAATTGTGCGTATTCATTCATAACAATGATAAAACAATAAAGTAACTGAACACGTATTTAACGTTTTTTTACTGACAGAATGACAGACTCAACAGATACGCGAAATAAAACCTCTCCCAGGTATCAAGTGGGAAACTACCGCGTTTTTCGAGATAATTTCGAGACTATAGCGCTTCCAATATTGGATTTGGACACTGTAAGAGCAATGACTTGTCCGAAAATTAATTTTTAATTATTTCAACACTTCGATAATATCAATTGTATTGCTATTGCAGGATATATTGCTTATCGATGAAATTGGCAAAATGGAATTATTTAGTGAAGACTTCAAGAAGAAAATAATGAACATATTTTTCGGTTCTCCTACGAAAGCTTTCGTAATCGGGACTATTCCGCAAATACATAAAACACCGCAACGACACGCAGCACTGTTCCAAAAATTACATGAAGACGAAAGAATTAAGATTTTGAAAGTGACCCATGGAAATCGGAATGATTTACCAAAGGAAATTATACATTATTTCTCATAAATTTATATTAATTAACGCACTCGTTATTTATTAGTCATCGCGTAAAATAAAATATCAATTTATGTATGTACATCATAAACATCATTTATTATTAACAAAAAACAAAATGTTAGATCAAAGAAGTCCTTCCAATCACAATAGATTTGTAAAAAAATTGTCACAAATAACGTGACAAATAGTGATTGGTTAGAACATTGTACTACATAATTATTCTAGGTTTTTGCATACGCATGTATGTATACTCTTGTAATTACTATATTTCATTGAAACTCCACCGTTGGTCGCTAAAGAATCGATTAAAAGTTTAAGATTCAGCGCTTCATACAAATAATATATTATAAAGTTAAAATTCTGTGGAAATATCTTCGAGATCAAAATTATTTGTTCTTTTTATATTTACGCGCACGTAGGTATCTTTAACGAGCAAGGTGGTCATAGATTGAGGGTACAAAATAGAAACGTTCTCTTCGCGCCATTTTATTACAAACGAACACAAATCGCCAGTGTTTGATGAGCCGTGTTTTCTTATAGATAAGAAGTCTGATAGATTTGTTTGCCTGTTGTAAAAATAAGCAAACTTTTCTCGCTTTTGTACCCATCAATATTATGCATTCTCATCGCATATATTTTATAATACAAGAAATTCGATCGCGATCTCCTAGAAAGAATATAATAATTATTGTTGCGGAGAAGCCTAAAGTCTCTTACCTTCCCCATTTCAGTATCAAATATATTACGCACACTTTGATTGGACTACTTATATTTCAGTTATTATTATTCATTTTTCAATAATACCTAGATGTTCCACTAGCACATGAACTTTAGTAAAGAATTGGCGTAAGCCATCGGCCTTACGTTTGGATGAGGCTGTAATGAGATAAAGATGGAACTTAAATATAAAATATGATAAAAGCAAGTAAATAACATAAATTAAAATAATTTAATCTGTGAATAAAGTACATACCATTGCATCGTACGATGTAAAATAAGGTTTCATGTCACTACCATTAAGTGTGATAAAGGCACCTCGGTTACCCATAGTATCACTAAGATTTAATATTAAAACATATTAAAGTTTATATACTTATAGACTCATATTAATCCTCAACTACATCTAAATTTTAAAACGTTCTGTTTGAAATGCAGATGCAAGTAAACTTCCACCTTACGGTAATTGATAGAGAAAAATTCGAAGTTTTTTTTTACTTACAATTTAGAACTTCATAATACCAATCGTACATATTGTACAATCGTTCAAAAATTTTCACAGGTTTAAATAATTCATTGCTGTAGTCGAGGATTAAATACATAAAATTATATTGTAGATACAGACGTAATGTGTTAGTGTGTAATTGTCGTATATGATGAACGTACCAGTAATTTGGAGCAGAGAATACTGTGATACACTTTCCGTCATGTCCCACTTCGTATCCATCGTTTTTAACTTCGTGACTTCTCACGATGTAGTCAAGGGAATTTATACTGAGGAAATTCTGTGTGACGTCGGGTCCGAATTGAACACCTACGCCTCTCTTGCTGGGCGCCCGGCCCATTTGTGGTTGCGGATCAGACCACAATAGTTCACACATCAATCCTTCGTCAGGTGGTTGTCTGTTTCTGTCGATTTCTCTAATTTCTTGCAACGTCACATCATCTCGCGAAAACAATCCACCGTGCATCACCTGATATAAAATCATTGCAATTGTATGAAAATTACATGCAATATACGTGGGATGACGTATGGTGGATGACTCCGAAAACAGTTGACTCATAACTACGAGTTATTTAGCGAATATTTAGGTTCAAATCTAATCATCTCATATATCTCGAGTTTAGAAATTTTATTATTTGATCGGAGAATTAAAGATTGTGAGTAAACGTATAAATATATAAATACTGTATAGTGTGTATACATACACAATATAAATATACAGGGTTGGCCATATTCGACGGAAAGATCTGGCAAACACTGTAACTTTTGACAGAGATGTTAGATCGAATAACGACGTTTCCCATGATTGAAAAAAAAACATCTTTCCGTCGAATATGGCCACCCCTGTATATGCATACAGTATATATAGTATAAATATGTATGACACTTTGAAAAATACTCACAAGCACTTTACGATTGAGGCAGTGTGCAAGAGGGAGCCAGTTATAAACCTCTGTAAACAATTCTGCCATCTGGACAGAATATTTAGCTTTAACTTCTCCGTCAAATCCATACATTTGGTTCATTGTTGCTGACTCATGATTACCTAAAGATACAAAATATTTCATGAACATGTAAATTAAAATTTCATAATGTCGAACGAAAGATTACATACCTCTTGACATAAAAAAGTGATTTGGATATAATAATTTAAAACCAAATAAAGTAAATATGCATTCTACAGAGAATGAACCTCTGTCTACAAAATCTCCATTGAATAACTGTATATACAACTATTAAGAGAAATATATTTTTGGGTAATTTTCGATGTTCGTATAATATCAGTATATTAATTTAATATTTAATCAGTCTAAATTATTAACACGTTTATAAGTTATTAATAGGTTTACTAATCATGAATTAATTATATAAATTTTTTTCTCTCATATATAATATTATATTATTAAGTTTTATAAAGGATACATATGGATTAGTTTCTGATGGTAATCCGTTCAGTTTAAATATATTAAGCAAGTCATAATATTGACCATGTATATCCCCACAAATGGTGAATTTATTTTCTTCTGGAATTGTAATGTCCACTAAACTAGGTTGTGCCATAAACCACGATTTGACGTCCAATAGGATTTTGTAAGCATATTTACGGTGCAACTTATTTTGATTTTTATACCATTCTAATAAATCTTTCATGAATTCTAAAGTAACTTTCCCATCAACCAATTTTGGACCTGTGTATTCACCTTCAATCGCTATAAAAATAATTAATTCAAGGATATTAGCTCTCTTATTAATTATTAATGTTTAGCCACAATGTGCATTAAAAAAATATTACATAATAAATAATAAATATTTATATTTTAATTACATAATAAACTTAATATTTTATCTTGTTTTTATAAAAATTGTACAAATAGCCTAAAAATAATGTTATTACAGTAAAAGCTTTGAGACTTCTGTTCACTTATTACCACTATTTTTAAATTATGATGTCAGAAAAAATATAATCAAAATTTTTGCAAAATATATTTGAAATATTTTTCAATAAACATTTATAATACTTGTAAAATATATCGAAGTGATCTTATTTTGGAAAAAAATTAAATCATATTTATTTATATTATTAATATATTATTCGACAGTTTGTCATTGCTGTCAATAAATTCGTTTCATTTTTCATTATATGCGTAATTTATTTCCAGATATATGATTATTAATTAATGAAACAAAAAGAAAATTTTCGATATATTTGTAATTACAAGGTATATGTCACAATTAATATCAATAAATAAATCATAATTAATACATAATATTTCATAATTAAAATACATAAATATACTATGAGTCAACAAGTAGGATTCTTACTGAGAAATCATATTTATGATAAAAATATGATATAATAATTTGTTTTATAACAATAACTTTCAATCATTTGCAGAGAAGTAGAAAAAATGAATAAAAAATACTCACCCATATCTTCTAGATTAATCGTGTCAGCTATATTCTTTTTATCCTCGACAGAGATGGCTTTGTTAAAAGCTGACACTTTAATCATCTTGGAACATTCCGAGCATCTGTCGCTTGCATCTTTATCATTGGGTCTAGCTTTTACAACAGTCTTATAATCCATGAGAGCCAGTTTGAACTTGCCGAGGGACATATAAGCGGCAGCTCTCCGATAATAGCCTTTGACATAATTTTTATCTAACATGATAGCTGTGGAAGCGTCTGTCAACGCATATCCAAAATATTCTGTTCTTAGATAGGCAATACTCCTATTGCCATAATATATGGCTACTGATGGATTTAATTCTATGGCTTTGGTATATAATTCAATAGCTTTGTCGTATACTTGATCTAAAAAGAAAGAAGTGCAATGGTGAATAAACAAGGAAGTATGATTGCTTCATTGTTTTCTCCTTTGACATATACTCTAGCATTGTTGCATGGCGTCGCTAACTTTTCCCAAGATTACGGAAAGAATGAGGAAGAATCTCCCCCAAGTTCCCGAAAGTTCTCGCGTCAAGGAAACATAGAAAAGCGTCAAGATGATCAACGTCTTCGGTATGTCGAACAAAAATTCTTTTCTTGACTCTCTTCTTCGTTCCGCGAATTTAACGCGGAGGCGTTTCAACTCGCGCGGTCCGCGTAATCATCCGCGGACGCGAAAGTTGGGGTTAGCTTGGGATACACGTGACCGTGCGGGACGGCGAAATGTGTTAAATGTGAGTGCATCCGGCCTACAATCGTCGCGCTTTCCATGTGCGTGCGGCTTACGTACTTTTGAAGTACTCGTTCGCCTCCTCCTTGTACAATTCCGCCTTAGCCGCGTCCTCCGATGTCGCCGGCGATACCGATGCGACGTCTCCTCTGCCATTGTCGCCCATCCTCGGCTCCGTGCGTGCGTTCGTGCGTGCGTGCTTGCGTGCGGGTGGCCGAGCCTTGTTTAGTTTGATGCAACCCAACGGCGGCAAACCGACGGGAGATTGAAGTCACTCGGAGCCACGCGGTCGCAACGTGCGTAACGAGAGATCGCGCATCGAGGTGCAGTCGATCGCGTTCCTCTCTCTCTCTTTCTGAGGAGACAGAAGAGCCTGCTGGAGCGGAGTTTGCGCCTCCCGTCCCGTAATCCGTATCATACGATCGTACCGCCACCGTAAACGTTGTGAAGTAAGCTCCAAGCGGTATCCACTGCACTGATCCGGCTGATCGCTGCTGCCTTCCGACCGCTGTCTCGATTAATCGAATCCGCTTCGATCCCTGCGCGCGATTAATTTCACCATGTAAACAACGACCTTCGGTGATCTTGTTAACAGTTTATTTACATTCCTTTCGGGTATTCAGACTATTTATCTATTTTATTATCAATCTTGTACGTACGAAATAAATTATTATTAATTATTATTATTAGCAACGGAAGGATTTAAGTGATGTCATAATATGGAGCAGTTACAAGCGGATATGAATGGATATACTTGAAGTGATTTTTCAACGAGGAATGTGTGTAAGGATTCTCAATTCTCGTGTTCAAGATATAGAAACGAAATGGTAAAGGTTCTTTTATTATTTTATTTTTGGCTGGAGGAGCAATGTAAGTACACTTCATAACCCCGTTCAGATTAACTTAAGAATAATTTTAATTAAATTAACTTAATCGATGATTATTACAGTAATCTCTATGTATGTACTGTTCTGTTAACATAAATAAAATTATTAATTTTTTAAATTATTAATTTTTTAAAATTATTAATTTTTTAACGCATAGAAAAAAGATTTAATCAGAGACAACGAAAATACATTAGAAATTTATTTTAAACAACTCTATCAGTTGATTAATTCATTCAGCAATCAGTTTGATAAGTGATATTTAATATTGTGATAATATAAATGGAATTATGTTTTTTATTGTTTGACTCATGAAAAGAAAGATTATAT
>NW_011626625.1:2792501-2806730 GCF_000204515.1 Acromyrmex echinatior
TATTAAATAATTAAAATATCAAAATTTAAGATTGCGTTTTTTTTGCCATTAATGTTGGTTCCATTCTCATGACCTCTAACACTTTATTGTACACAAGTTCAGGTACATCTATGGCCCATAAGAAATCCAAGTGATTGAACTTAGGAAATGGTACTTTGTATTCATCCACTACATTGGGTAACAGACTGATGAGCTGCTTTACATCCTTAAAGAAACAATTTCGCAATTTTCAATTTAAGCAATTTCTTTTTTTCTTATATTTCTCTCTTAATATAAAGCCTTATTTATATAATACAAATAGTTAAGGAAATTAATCTTTAATATGTATCTTTTTGATCTAAATGTGCTTATCCGTTACCTACCGGAATGCCAGACAGCCAGTCATTTTCAGCATAGAATATTGCGAAAGGCGTGGTGATGTTTGCGAGATTATAATCTGGCGGTTCAGGTGTGTTGTAAATTTGTAGATTTTTCGCACAACCATAATCGTATTGGCAAAACTTGCCAGAATTATGTTCCTGAGCAAAGTGTACTAGCGTTTTGGTCGAAGTACCGGCTGGATAGGTATTTAAAATCGAAGGTATTAGGTTCTAAAAGACGAACATGAAATCTAATCTCAAATTGGAATTATGCGAGCGGAATGATGGTGATTGAAACACCAATTAGAGATAGAAATATATTTTCATCGTGATACTCAAGAAATACTCACAACATCAAACTGCTCCCTGTCAAAACCTAAGATCAGAAACAGCAAATTGGTGCAAATCTTGTCCTGAACAAATGTCATGTCACAGGCGAGTTTGCTCATGAACTGTATTACAGAGCTGTGTGGTAGAAACTCGTCTTCGCCAAGAAGATATAAGAGCCCCTGCAAATTGAAATTCTTTTATTCACAATATAATTTGCTTGTAATTCGATCTCATAATGAATATTTGAGAATATATGAAACATTATTTAAAACGTGATTTTTGCATAGGAGTTTCGAATTACTCTCCTTAATCTCAATTGCAATATTTCAAAAATATTTACTTGAAACTAAATTCCAATTCTTAGTATTATACAGAGTGTCGTATAATGATTAATTAATATTTCAAAAAACAAACGAGGATGAAATTTTGAACTAAAAGTTCCTTGTCAATTTTGGCTCAGATCATTACTTGCCGAGTTATTGACGATTAAACTTGATCAGTCAGATCAACACGCAGCCGGAGTATGCAAGAATGTAGTATGCCATGAGATTCTTTGCGCTTACTATGCATTATCCCGATTGAAATTTTATTCTAATTTTTCATATTAACAAATCAATAAATCAATAAATAGGTAAATAAATATGGTCTGAACCAAAATTGGCAAAGGCACTTTTAGTTCAAATTTCATCCTCGTTCACTCCCTAAAATTAATTAATCGTTATAGGATACCCTATATACCTTCGGAACTTCAAATCATAAATTAAAATTTTGTTAAAGTAATTGTTCTTAGATGTCGAAAATTGAAAAATAATAGTGTTATCTGTTTGGCTAATATTTCAATCGTTTATAATACTAATACTATATTTGTTAAAAAAACAAATTTCTAAATTTCAAAAATCAATTAATTATTTGAAAAAAGAGGAGAAAGCATCTCAGGATATCCTATGTATAGTCTCAAATCATAAGATAGAAAAGATAAAAATAGCTTCTTATATATTAGACGTTGTTTTAAATTATTTTGCCATAAAAAATTATTTTCTAAGAATATTTTCGTATGACTTTACCTCAATATTTCCTGCGAAAGGAGTGAGAAACCGTATAGGACTTCTTATATGAGTCATAAATGCCACAGGCGCGAGACTGATTATCAATCGCACCATTCGAGCGATTTCCGGACGTTCTGCTGCCATCACGTAAGAAGCAGTTGTGCCCATTGAATGACCGATGTATGTGTGCAATGGTTGCGATGTTATATTCGTAATATGTAAAATCATTGCGGGTAAATCGTAAACACCCATTTCGTGAAAGCTAAAGAAAAAAATTGATATATATATCTCATTACAATATAACAAAATATATTATTACATAGTATTACAGTGTAGAACTGATTAATCAATTTTTTATCATGTATAAATTAAGTTACATATTATTATAACTATGTTACATTTAATGCACTTATTTTTAATTTATTAATGTAAATACCTGAAGTTCCAAAATTTTGAATCCGATGGCGATAAAGAAACATGTGCCCTCGAGTAAGTATTTCCACGAAAATTACCCATCCAAACATCATACCCATGATTAGCCAATATGAAAGCTATATAGCAAGAAGAATAAAACATTGTTTCCAATAGATTCTGTAGTTATTTAACTTTTAATATTAATATAAATATACATATATAAGTAGCTTTAAAATTAATATAATATATAAAGTCGATTTTGATACATTGTTAAGACAAAAAGATCAGAACAACTTTTATTGTCGAGTAAGTTAAATAAAAAAATCCTAATAATTATAGAATATATATAATTCGTAATTTCTCTCTTTTTAATAAGATCAAGAAGAGATTTTTTTTTTTAAGAGATTACTTAAGTAGAATAATATTATTATGATATTAAAATTATGTCAAACTGACTTTAAAATGATCATTAAAAGTCATTTTCAATCATTTCTGATTCGTTTTGATGTTATCATGATTTATTGTTCTACTTGGGTATGTCATTTATATATCAGTTTTATATATATATTATATATATTGTATATGTATATAACATAATTATAATTATATTAATATTATAAAATTATATGTGTGTTTCAATTATTTTAAAAACATAACATGTGCTAGAAATTACATTAGGAGTTATTTTTTCATATAAACTTCATAATTTTTCCTGATGTTTTCCAGATTGAAACGATCTCGCAGTGAGAGAAACATTTTTGGAGATTAATTAATGTCATACCAAGTCCTTTATCTTTTCCGGAAATAAGAAAATCGGTGAAGCTGCTTAAAAGACCATGTTGCAGCAGCACGGATGGACCGTTTTTATTTGGGATACGATAAAGTGTTAAGATATAGCCATCCTCCGTCTGTATTGCGTGAGCCTCCGCGGGAAAACCTGCTTTTTTTATCCTCTGTAACTAAAAACAGTAAAAGCACATAAAATTATATTTATTATACAAATTTGAATCAATTTTCGATTAATTAAGATTATTATTTATGTACATCATTACTAACATGTTATTGCTATCAGTCCTGACTGGAAGGAAGATTAACATAATAGTATCAGATACGTTCATCATATATCTTCTTTCTAAATAGCACAGAGATTTGAGCATTTTTATTTTATTTTGTATAAAACTTATATATCATATAGAAAGTAATTATTAAAATTTATAATAAAATCATATCTAATATTATTTATCTAATGAATAATCATAAAAGCTATTGCTAATACTGAAATATTCTACAAAACTTAAAGTTTGACAAATAATTTAATTGATTTTAATGATTTTATACTTAAATATTTATTTTAAAAAAAAGATAAAGCAAATACTGTTATAAAATGACTAATTTATTTTAAATCTCATTGTATATTTCAAAACAAGAAAAATATTCTCTTGTTTTAATCAAAATTACTTTTAAACAAAGTTAACAATGAATAATTTAATCGATCTTAAAGCAAAAAAAAACGGTACGATTTTAAGCGAGAATTAAAATTATTATTTTTATCAAAATGTAAGGGGGCTCAAATTTTAAAATTGCGAAACGTAACAATTAACATAAGATTGTTTTCTGTATTACAATATCGAATACCTAGCATTTGAGAGTTAAAAAATAGTAAGATAATAAATAGTAATAAAAAATATAGTAAAGATTTTAATTTTTTTTTTTTAGATGCATTTACCATATCGAGATTGTCTTGAGAAAAAATATACGTGTTTGACTGTTCCTTATTGGTTCCCATCACTTTCTTGATAACGTTCTTCGGGATGTCGAATATTCCAGCCGTTACAAAATCGAGGTAGCCACAAAAGGATAAAAGATACACGATCACGATCAACTGCATCGCAAACGAATGATTCAGTCAATGAACAAAAACAAACGACACAGGTCTTTTATATCTAAGTATAATACTGATAAGAGAGAAGAAAACAAAAAGGAGAAGTAGCGTGATTAGTTGATCTCTTCTTTAATCTTCTCTTTATGAAATAAGTTGCAATAGGATGAATCATTTCGTTAACGATTTTTTTCTATTAGAAAAGAAGATACTGCGTTGTTAATTACGTTATTAATTACATGATGATAAAATTTTAAAAAATACATGACTCATGTTGCGGCATATTATTATTATTATTATTATATCGACTGATTGCACTGTTCAACATTATTTTGCAACACGAGTGTAATTATAGTCATTTCTAATATTATATTATTATTTTGAAAAAAATGTCAAAAAAATTAAAAACAATTTTAAAAGTTGTATAATGTTACAAACCGAAAGCATATTTTTTTCTACATTTCATTAATGCTAAGAGAAAGTAACAACGTTTAACTTTAAAATGCAATTTATTTTTTTTTTATATGATTTCATTTATTCAAGATTATAATCTTCCTGCATTATATTTGTATTTTCAATTTTATATTGTTTTTTTATTTAGTATGATTCGATTATATTATGTAAGTGTGTTAGCACTTTTTTTCCACATAATGCAATATTAAAATGGAACAAATGTCTTTTTCATCTATTTACATAGGAAAAGAACTATTTAAAATTGCTATATCTCGAAAACGAAAAATCATATCAAAACGAAATGAAATGCATTTTAAAGCTTAAAGCTGACACTTTCACATAGTATTAACAAAGTTTCGAAAAAATATTACTATCGGTGTTACGTCATGAAAATCTTCAAAATTATTATTTTTTGCTTTTTTTCTCAAAATTGTAATGTAATAATCAAATTTGGACAACGGATTCATTGTTAACAGGCAAAAAAAGTAGTAATGCAAAAAAAAGGTCAAGTTTTGTCGAACAGTGTTACTAGAGCACCAAATTATGACATAAGACAAACGAAGGTACACAATAGGGCGTGCGCTCTGAACGCACGTTATACAAACACTATAATAAGAAATAATCAAAAGATGTGCAATAGCATAAGTGTAAATGCTACAGGCAAATAAGTATGTGAAATATGAGGAATATAAGACGCGCGTTTATCATATACATAAAATTTTTGAGATAAATGTATATATGTGTATATATGTATACATATACACACATACACACAAGGTATTCCGTAAATGTATGTTGGATACAACTGGGAAAGGAATGATTATATATGAAAAAATAAGTTAAAAACGTAAAATAAAATTTTGAAGTCGATTTTCCTGAACGTAAAATCTTATGCGAAAAAATTTATTCGTTTTCGACTTATTTCTTCGTATAGAATTACCGTCTTTCCAGTTATATCACCAGATATAGAACATTGCATACTATCGTTATAATTTTTTTAGAAATGACAGTAATTTTTTTTCTTTTGTCTTTGTTTTCCAGAAGAGCGCTACGTGTTTCAATAGCATATTATGATGAATATATTGAAAAATATTCACTCAGTAATGTAAAATACATGAAAAAAAGAATGTTAAATTGACGATATATAGCGTCGTGAATAGCATAAAATAATAAATGTATCATAACATTTAATATTATATTGTTACATGTCATTATATAGTATATATGACATAAAATGCTTTATTTAATAAGATCAAGTTTAATTATTTTATTCTAATAAAGTTACCATAGAATATTTAGACAATGCATTTTATAAGAGTTAACAGTTAAACACTTTAAAGTTTATATTAAAAGTGTTTGTTGATTTATTTCAGTTCTAAAAATTATAGAATAAATGTGTGCGTGCATGTTTTATTGTTACTTAAAGTTTCAAATATAAATATTGCCCAAACAAACTGTATCCTTCACATTTAAGACACATATCTGTGCCGTCCATCTCTGTACATAAAGCATTTCAAGATGATTACATATTAATAATACTTTTTATTATAATTTTATTATAAATTCCAAGTAATTAAAAAAAAAAAGAACTTGAATCTTTTCTTTGTAAAAATGTAATTTATGATAATTTGTTGTCATATATCAATAAACCAAAACAGATACTATTGATACTAATTCTTCCTACAAATCATTTGCTAATTATTTCATACGAAATATAAATTTTATTTCAATATAAATTTGATAAATGTGATTAGCCAAATTGTTATTGAATGCAGCATTATTTAAAAATTTTTTCGCGTTTACATTTTGAAAAATTGTTGCAAGTCATTAAATTTTATAGAATTCGAGTACAAGATTGAAGATACAATAATAATAAAGGATTAACATTTTTGAGAAAAACTGATATTGGAAATTATCAATATTAATTAGTATTAATATATAATTAGTATTATTATATAAGATTATTATAGAATATATTCTAGATAATAATAGTGATTTTTCTTATATTATTTTGATTACAAAATATCTTTTATTATTTAATCATTAATAATATAAAAGGTCATTTAAGCTTATACAATGTGAAAAATATCTGTATAATTTTTTTTTAATCCTGCAATTTATAAACAAAGTTTATGAATCTTCTGTAACAAACTTTTAATAGTATTAATGATTTAATTAAATATAAACAATTTTATATTGTCTTATTACAACAAGAAATTCATTTTATAATAATTTATATTTATTGTTTGAAGTTATTAATTTTATTTAATAAAAATATCTCTCACTAATAATTAGGTAAATGAATAATATTCATAGTCAAATTGAAATTTGTAATACATTTTTGTTTGTATTGAAAATTTCATTCAGTTTTACGTCAAACGATCAAAGCGACAAAATAATGCCATTTTAATACATCTACACAAACTACTATAAAATAGTGAGCTAAATTACTCTTAATTTATGGTAACATCTTTGATATCTCAGTCATTTCTTATCTTTATTATCTTTATTATCGTTATGGCACATTATCTTCTTCATAATCTCAAGCAGTCTCTTGTACACGAGCTTAGGCGCATCCTTGCCCCAGATGAAATCCAGGTGATTAAATTTAGGTACTCTGTACATATCCAATATGTTGGGTAACAGGTGGTAAAGTTTCTTCACATCCTTGAAAAAAAAATATCATAAGTTATCATGCATTATTTTATACTTCTTATACTCAACTCTGTGTCTTTATACGCAATGTTTTCATTTAGACTCTAGACACATATTTCTTTATCTCAGTCAGATTCAAAATTTTAAAATTTTAATTATTTATGATGATAAAGTAAAAATAATGAGGCATTGAATGTAGTATAATCACAATAGTATATTATTATAGCTTTGAGATATGAAATTAATACGAATTAGTTCTTAATATGTATTTTCCACGTGTCCTTTTAATCTAAATATTCATTTTCCTGCTATTTACCACACTGTTGGCCAACCAATCATTGTCGCCGTAGAATATCGCAATTGGCAAGGTGATGTTCCCTAGATCGTAATCCGGCGGTTCCGTTGCATTATAAATCAGCAAATTATTTTTGCGTCCATAGTCGTATTGACGGAATTTGCCCGATTTGATTTCCTGGCTAAAGTGCACCAGCGTTTTAGCCGAGGCGCCGGCTGGATCGTGATTCACAATTATTGGTAGCAGAGTCTAAGAAACGGTATAATATCTCGGTTATGGTTTGAAGCGTCATCACATATGCTAAACGTGACTTTCGAAGCGCTGTTCAGAATTGCACTTCGATTACAGTTTTCATGGAATGCTTACGTAGTTGAACTGTTCTTTGTCGAATCCACAGATTAGGAATATCACGTTGGCGCAGATCTCCTTCTCAATATTAAACATCTCACAGCCATACTTAGACAGATAGTATAGCATATCGCTGTGTGGCAGAAACTCGTTTTTACCGAAGAAATGTGCGATTATCTGTAATCCCCGAATTTTTTAATTGGAATATAATTTATTTAATTGTTTTGATTGTTCCAGTTTTAGCAAGTGAGAATAAATCGATTCATTTGAAGTACTCTTTAATGAATTAAATTTATACAAGCGATCTTTGATCTTAAATCTTAATTCGTAAAATATGTCTCGTTAAAATTATAATCAAAAGTTTGGATAATATAGCTCTACAATGAACGCGTTTTATGTAACGTTTGTTCGTGAGGATTATTTCATCCTTATTGTTTAATAAATGTAAAGGCGCCTTCAGACGATATGACCAACGTATGTCAATATTAGCAAATATCATACACATACATAATTATCTATATAATGTAATCAATATTTAGTGAATATACACAAAATTGGCGTATATATTGGCCATATCGTCTGGAGGCGCTCTTAACAAGGATAAAATGATGCACGCGAATATTACGAACATTAAAATAGAATGTAGACCCAATGTATACTCAATGTAGACATTAAACATAGATATCTAACAATAAGTGAGAGTAATGAAAAGATAATGTTCCCATTTTTAGAGTTAATTTCTGGTTAAAATAAAATTTCTTATGAAATCTTCTTCCACACTTGTTTATATTTACACAGAAAATTAATTTTTCTTCTGATCATAAGATGTATAAAATTCCTTCTTGCATGAATAAAATTATAGAATAATTAACTGGTCGTATATTATTTTTTAACGATAACAAACACGCTTTTATCGCAATTTTCCGATATTTAACTTTATTTGTATCTTTGAAACATTAAATTTTTTAAGTAAATTGTGCTTGGAGTTAAAAAAATATAGTTTTGTTACATTTTCTCCTAAAAGTTTTATAACAAGGATTATTGATGTCTTAATATTTTTTTGTTGAAAAAGATACATGAAGGACAAAATTGTTTTTGAAGAGTAATAATAAAGCAAGTAAGACATCCTCTAGGTCAATGTTCGCAAAGATTTACATATTTCGGGCTGATTCCGACGAGCGACTCTCACCACCGCTCGAAGTTCGGCGCCGAACACTCACGTGACGCTTTGGATCAGGAGCGTCCCTATATTAGAAATATACTGGGAGCATATCTTCCACCAAATTGTTATTGAAACATGTTTTTTATTAAATAATTTATTTCTATTAACATAAAATTTTCTATATTATTAATTTATTTATTGTTCTTTAGTGATATATTTATATCTTAAAATAGTTTTCTAATACATTACATAATTATGATAACGTACATTTCGACAATAGCTTTTCACATCACCCATGAGGTACTACTGTAAGATGCGTTTTTTTTTTTTTAATGTGATTTTCTCAGTAGGCCTATTCCATAAAAAGAAAAATTAAATACTCGAATGTGGCTTGGCAGGAAAGCAAAATTATATATCGTATTATACGATATATAATTTTGATTCTTCTTTTCGATTCTTCTTTTTGAGGAATAGGCCTGGGGAAATCACATTACAAAAAAATGCATCTTACCAATAGTACCTCACGGATGATGTGGAAAGATATTGTCGAAATATACGTTCACATAATTATTAATGTATTAGATTACTGTAATGTATTAGAAAACTATGTTAAGATATAAGTATATCATTAAGGAACAATGAATAAATTAACAATAAAGATTATGTTGATAGAAATAAATTATTTAATAAAAAACATGTTTCAATAATAATTTGGCGGAAGGTGCGCTCCCATATATTTCTGGTATATGGATGCTCCTGAGCGTCACGTGAGCACTCGGCTTGGTTCGGTGATGAGGGTTTCTCGGCGGAATCAGTTTGAAATACAAATTTTTGCGAGTACTATATGAGTTCTATGTAGCATAAAATTATAAAACAAGGTGACTTAATGCTAGATGTAGTTTTTTAACTATTAGATGTAGTTTTGAATTGTTATATATTAATAATTAATTTACTTTTTAGCAGTATATTTAGACATATTACCTCAAATTCCTGTGTGAAACGAGAAAAATATCGTATTGGACTTTTCATATGATTCATAAAAACTGCAGGCGCGAGACTAATCATCATTTGCACCATTCGAGCAATTTCTGGACGTTCCACTGCCATTACATAAAAAGAAGTTGTACCCATCGAATGACCAATGTATGTGTGCAATGGATGTGATGTTATATTCGTGATATATGAAATCATCGCAGGTAAATCATAGATGCCCATTTCATGAAAGCTAACAATTTTAATCGATATAGATATATCACAAAATATATAACATATATAACAAAGTATATATTATAATATAAAATAAAA
Organism: Acromyrmex echinatior; assembly: GCF_000204515.1. Next base: position 2,802,748 of record NW_011626625.1, read on the forward strand.
ATAGTATTATAATTAATTAACTTTCATTTTTTTACTATAAATTATAGTGACAAGAGCATTGTCGAGCAGTTCTCTAAAAGAAATCGAATATATTTTTAAAAATTGAAGTTATATTAGGTGTTGGAATTAGTTCGTAGCGTTTTTTAATGAAAGAATGTTATTTATTTCACATGAGCATTAAAAAATACATTAATGAAAGTACTTCCCATCACTTGTAAAACGCTACGAATTAATTCCAACACCTAATATTTTAAAAGTTATTACATGATTAAAATATTTAGTTAGTAAGTATGACAACCAATTACTATTATTATTTATAACTGTTCGAGACATGCTTTCTACGAAATTCGTAGAAGATTGGATAAGATCTCCCAAATTTTTCAAAGTACATGCCAAGACAACTACTTTAAATAAATATTTATTTTTCTTGAAGCTTTATTTCATGATATTAACCAAATATTTTCAATCGGATTTACAATCGGAGATTGAGAAGGTTAATAATCCATCATTATGTTATTTTGTGAAAACCTCGTAGAAGCATATCTCGTGGAAAGTATGAAAATAAGCTATATAATCAATAATAATCGTGGATGCTATATACTACATAATGCATATATACTTTTAAAATATTTTTATTTTTGAATATCATTTTTAACATATTCGGTTATTTCTTTCAAAGAACTGCTGAACGCTGCTGATGCTCTTATGTTATTGATTATAAATTATTATTTCAACTATATCATTTTTAACGCACTGTTATTTTTTTATTTTATAGTGTGAGTACCTGAAATTCCAAAATCTTGAATCCGATGGAGATAAAGAAACATGTGCCCTTGAGTAAGTATTCCCACGAATATTGCCCAACCAAACATCGTAGCCTTGATCAGCCAATATGAAAGCTAACATAATCAAGAAAACATTGTTTACAGTAGCTATTTAGATGACAATATTTTGGCTTTATAATGTTACATGCATAGTCTAGCTATACATCTGATTTTTTTCTTATATATTAATCCGATTTTACATAAAAAAAGTGAAATTTTATTTAAAATCCAGAAGAACAATATCTAATCTTAATAGTCAAAATTATTTGCATAAACAATATAATATTAAAAGGTAATAAATAAAATGCCAATTTGAGCCAACACTGATTATTAGTGTGTATTTATACCATTTATTCAAAATGAATAGTAAAGTGTATACGTTTTGACCTACGGTCAAGGTCCTCTTCAGTACAAAGAAAATTAAATGTAAATATTAAATATAACGATAGCGCAAACAGTTTATCCTTGGTTATTTATTATTTATTATTTATACTTATCGTCATTGTAAGTACATATTCTGTTGTCTACTGTTTCTCTCAATTTTCATTTTACATTCGTTTAACAAACAGTTATGTCATGTTTAATAACTCTTAATTTAGTAAGTGAACTGAATTTTGATATTAACCATTATTTATATTAATTTTTTAATTTATATTTGTATTTATGCAGTAAATGAAACAGTCTAATGGAACATATGCAAACAACCTTATAGAAATAAATCAATCTTGATAATCATGTAAGTTTAATTTATCATATTTTGTGTGGAAAATTTTATGTTAGCAATTAAAAATATTTTGTAATTTCTTTTGGTCTCTCGATTTAAAACAATAAAATTTCTTTCTTTTTGGTAAACTTAGTAATTTAATGACCAAGATTAATTCGGACATTACTATCACAGTTTTTTGTATTTTATACTTTAATAGTTTATACTTGTATGCGCTATCATTATGTAATTAGTATTTAATATTTACATTTAATTAATTTTCTTTGTATTGAACCTTGACCGTAGATCGAAATGTATATGCTTTACTATTCATTTTGAACAAAATACACACTAATAATCATTGGCTAAAATTGGCCTTTTATTTATTATTTTTTAGATTTTTTCTTTAGAGCCTATTGATTATCTTGTCTTGAATATAATATTAAAAAACTAAAAATAAAAACTTTCAAAAACCGAAATGCGTTATAATTTGCATTAGACATATTAAATTTTTTTGGTACGTTGAAATTTGAGAATTTATCTCGACATTTTTCCGAAGCATGATCGATGATTTCTTTAAATTGAAGGTGGTACCAAGTCCTTTATCCTTGCCGGCAATGACCCAGTCGGCAGAGCTGCACAACAAACCATGCTGCAACAACACTGGCTGATGCTCGTTACTTGGGATACGATGAAGTGTTAAAAGATAACCATCCTGCGTCTGTATAACATGAGCCTCTGCAGGATAACCAGCTTTTCTTATCATTTGTACCTGGGAAAAATGAAAATGGTTTGTTTATTTTATCACTAGATACAAATCACGATCTTAAAATTTATCAAAAGTTCAAATTTATCAAGTTTATTATGATAATATACAGATTGTCTTGAAATTCACGAATCAAAACACTACAGTAAAAAAGTGTTCAAAAAATTAAGCCTAGTCACAAGTGATCTTAAGATTCCATTGAGATTTTAAATATAAGATATCGTATTATAAAATCTAAAAATCAGAATATAGAAAAAATATATTTATTTACTGTATTAAGGTTGGCATCGCTATTAAATTTGGCGCTGTTCAGTTGTTCTTTGCTATTCCGCATCGTATTCATGAGCGCGCTCGGCGAGATGTCTTGTGGAATGTCGAATGTCACGGCTGCAAGGTTGTGAACCAAAAGGAATGCTATCACGATTTGGCACATCATGTCGGCGATAGGATTTGAATTTGATAGAATCGACGACGAAAAGATTTGAATTGGATCACGGATCCCCCGAAACGTTAAGCTGTAATAATAAAAGATGAAAGAGAAAAATAAAATACGACTGTGTTCTCTACAACTGAGCTCTTCTTGTTTCTGTCACGATATTTATACGTCTAAGGAACACTAATGAATGTGTACATCAATCGGAAAAGAGACAGAGAGAAAGAAAGAAAGGAGGGGAGGCGCGATAATAGAACAAATGGAATTATATTACTCATTATAGTCTGATAAATATGAAAATTGTCCATAATTGAAAAATTAAGATACACATGTAGTTATTAGTGCTAGTAATTGTAATAAGTAGCTAGACGAGCAATTTATTCTTCTCATTTGTATTCTACGTATAGTTAGAAGGAAATATTTGTTTTGATTGGAAAATTTTACATTTCTTTTGAAACACTTTTTAATAAGGCGTGTCGTGTTTTTTAGTAGTTCGATTAATTTTGCGTTTAGATTGTTTTAAGTCTGATCTCTCATAAGTTGACATTCTCTCATAGTCCAATTTTATATTCAAGATCGTCAAGTCAAGTTTGATCCTAGACACACAATTTTATGATATTTAATTTTAGTCAATAAAATGAACACTCATGTTTCTGGATGCATCTAGAATATACCCTTTAATATCACTTTCAAGATAGATACGAGGGGTATCCAGAAAATAAGTTCCGTTTGTATTATACATTTAGTAAGGTCGATGTATGAGCGAGCTGGCAACACAGCATTGAAGAGGGGAAGCTACCGAATAGAATGAGCGGTGTTCGGCGTCAGTAGCTCGTGAAACACGGTCAGGAGAGGTTATCAAAATGGAGTCCTCTACTTCGCGTCCCGCCACCTCCATTCCGATTCCTTCTCGAGTTGTTTTGCGCGGCATCATTCAGTTTCTTTTTGCTCAAGATTTTAAATCGGTTGATATTCACAAACAGCTTGTTTCTGTATATGGAGAGAGTGTGATGAGTGAATCTATGGTGCGGAGATGGGTCCGAGAATTTAAGGCAGGAAGACATTCGCTTGAAGACGAAAGTGGGAGAGGCAGACCCTCCCTTATCACGGATGAGTTGACGACAAAAATTGAAAATGCGATTCGCAATGATCGTCGTTTAACTTTAGATGAACTCCACAACCTTTTTCCAGAGATATCCCGAAGTCTTATCCATGAGATCGTTTCAGAAAAACTCGAATTTCGCAAGGTTTGCGCCC
>NW_011626625.1:2807512-2882256 GCF_000204515.1 Acromyrmex echinatior
ACTACTGTAAGATGCGTTTTTTTTTTTTTAATGTGATTTTCTCAGTAGGCCTATTCCATAAAAAGAAAAATTAAATACTCGAATGTGGCTTGGCAGGAAAGCAAAATTATATATCGTATTATACGATATATAATTTTGATTCTTCTTTTCGATTCTTCTTTTTGAGGAATAGGCCTGGGGAAATCACATTACAAAAAAATGCATCTTACCAATAGTACCTCACGGATGATGTGGAAAGATATTGTCGAAATATACGTTCACATAATTATTAATGTATTAGATTACTGTAATGTATTAGAAAACTATGTTAAGATATAAGTATATCATTAAGGAACAATGAATAAATTAACAATAAAGATTATGTTGATAGAAATAAATTATTTAATAAAAAACATGTTTCAATAATAATTTGGCGGAAGGTGCGCTCCCATATATTTCTGGTATATGGATGCTCCTGAGCGTCACGTGAGCACTCGGCTTGGTTCGGTGATGAGGGTTTCTCGGCGGAATCAGTTTGAAATACAAATTTTTGCGAGTACTATATGAGTTCTATGTAGCATAAAATTATAAAACAAGGTGACTTAATGCTAGATGTAGTTTTTTAACTATTAGATGTAGTTTTGAATTGTTATATATTAATAATTAATTTACTTTTTAGCAGTATATTTAGACATATTACCTCAAATTCCTGTGTGAAACGAGAAAAATATCGTATTGGACTTTTCATATGATTCATAAAAACTGCAGGCGCGAGACTAATCATCATTTGCACCATTCGAGCAATTTCTGGACGTTCCACTGCCATTACATAAAAAGAAGTTGTACCCATCGAATGACCAATGTATGTGTGCAATGGATGTGATGTTATATTCGTGATATATGAAATCATCGCAGGTAAATCATAGATGCCCATTTCATGAAAGCTAACAATTTTAATCGATATAGATATATCACAAAATATATAACATATATAACAAAGTATATATTATAATATAAAATAAAAATAGTATTATAATTAATTAACTTTCATTTTTTTACTATAAATTATAGTGACAAGAGCATTGTCGAGCAGTTCTCTAAAAGAAATCGAATATATTTTTAAAAATTGAAGTTATATTAGGTGTTGGAATTAGTTCGTAGCGTTTTTTAATGAAAGAATGTTATTTATTTCACATGAGCATTAAAAAATACATTAATGAAAGTACTTCCCATCACTTGTAAAACGCTACGAATTAATTCCAACACCTAATATTTTAAAAGTTATTACATGATTAAAATATTTAGTTAGTAAGTATGACAACCAATTACTATTATTATTTATAACTGTTCGAGACATGCTTTCTACGAAATTCGTAGAAGATTGGATAAGATCTCCCAAATTTTTCAAAGTACATGCCAAGACAACTACTTTAAATAAATATTTATTTTTCTTGAAGCTTTATTTCATGATATTAACCAAATATTTTCAATCGGATTTACAATCGGAGATTGAGAAGGTTAATAATCCATCATTATGTTATTTTGTGAAAACCTCGTAGAAGCATATCTCGTGGAAAGTATGAAAATAAGCTATATAATCAATAATAATCGTGGATGCTATATACTACATAATGCATATATACTTTTAAAATATTTTTATTTTTGAATATCATTTTTAACATATTCGGTTATTTCTTTCAAAGAACTGCTGAACGCTGCTGATGCTCTTATGTTATTGATTATAAATTATTATTTCAACTATATCATTTTTAACGCACTGTTATTTTTTTATTTTATAGTGTGAGTACCTGAAATTCCAAAATCTTGAATCCGATGGAGATAAAGAAACATGTGCCCTTGAGTAAGTATTCCCACGAATATTGCCCAACCAAACATCGTAGCCTTGATCAGCCAATATGAAAGCTAACATAATCAAGAAAACATTGTTTACAGTAGCTATTTAGATGACAATATTTTGGCTTTATAATGTTACATGCATAGTCTAGCTATACATCTGATTTTTTTCTTATATATTAATCCGATTTTACATAAAAAAAGTGAAATTTTATTTAAAATCCAGAAGAACAATATCTAATCTTAATAGTCAAAATTATTTGCATAAACAATATAATATTAAAAGGTAATAAATAAAATGCCAATTTGAGCCAACACTGATTATTAGTGTGTATTTATACCATTTATTCAAAATGAATAGTAAAGTGTATACGTTTTGACCTACGGTCAAGGTCCTCTTCAGTACAAAGAAAATTAAATGTAAATATTAAATATAACGATAGCGCAAACAGTTTATCCTTGGTTATTTATTATTTATTATTTATACTTATCGTCATTGTAAGTACATATTCTGTTGTCTACTGTTTCTCTCAATTTTCATTTTACATTCGTTTAACAAACAGTTATGTCATGTTTAATAACTCTTAATTTAGTAAGTGAACTGAATTTTGATATTAACCATTATTTATATTAATTTTTTAATTTATATTTGTATTTATGCAGTAAATGAAACAGTCTAATGGAACATATGCAAACAACCTTATAGAAATAAATCAATCTTGATAATCATGTAAGTTTAATTTATCATATTTTGTGTGGAAAATTTTATGTTAGCAATTAAAAATATTTTGTAATTTCTTTTGGTCTCTCGATTTAAAACAATAAAATTTCTTTCTTTTTGGTAAACTTAGTAATTTAATGACCAAGATTAATTCGGACATTACTATCACAGTTTTTTGTATTTTATACTTTAATAGTTTATACTTGTATGCGCTATCATTATGTAATTAGTATTTAATATTTACATTTAATTAATTTTCTTTGTATTGAACCTTGACCGTAGATCGAAATGTATATGCTTTACTATTCATTTTGAACAAAATACACACTAATAATCATTGGCTAAAATTGGCCTTTTATTTATTATTTTTTAGATTTTTTCTTTAGAGCCTATTGATTATCTTGTCTTGAATATAATATTAAAAAACTAAAAATAAAAACTTTCAAAAACCGAAATGCGTTATAATTTGCATTAGACATATTAAATTTTTTTGGTACGTTGAAATTTGAGAATTTATCTCGACATTTTTCCGAAGCATGATCGATGATTTCTTTAAATTGAAGGTGGTACCAAGTCCTTTATCCTTGCCGGCAATGACCCAGTCGGCAGAGCTGCACAACAAACCATGCTGCAACAACACTGGCTGATGCTCGTTACTTGGGATACGATGAAGTGTTAAAAGATAACCATCCTGCGTCTGTATAACATGAGCCTCTGCAGGATAACCAGCTTTTCTTATCATTTGTACCTGGGAAAAATGAAAATGGTTTGTTTATTTTATCACTAGATACAAATCACGATCTTAAAATTTATCAAAAGTTCAAATTTATCAAGTTTATTATGATAATATACAGATTGTCTTGAAATTCACGAATCAAAACACTACAGTAAAAAAGTGTTCAAAAAATTAAGCCTAGTCACAAGTGATCTTAAGATTCCATTGAGATTTTAAATATAAGATATCGTATTATAAAATCTAAAAATCAGAATATAGAAAAAATATATTTATTTACTGTATTAAGGTTGGCATCGCTATTAAATTTGGCGCTGTTCAGTTGTTCTTTGCTATTCCGCATCGTATTCATGAGCGCGCTCGGCGAGATGTCTTGTGGAATGTCGAATGTCACGGCTGCAAGGTTGTGAACCAAAAGGAATGCTATCACGATTTGGCACATCATGTCGGCGATAGGATTTGAATTTGATAGAATCGACGACGAAAAGATTTGAATTGGATCACGGATCCCCCGAAACGTTAAGCTGTAATAATAAAAGATGAAAGAGAAAAATAAAATACGACTGTGTTCTCTACAACTGAGCTCTTCTTGTTTCTGTCACGATATTTATACGTCTAAGGAACACTAATGAATGTGTACATCAATCGGAAAAGAGACAGAGAGAAAGAAAGAAAGGAGGGGAGGCGCGATAATAGAACAAATGGAATTATATTACTCATTATAGTCTGATAAATATGAAAATTGTCCATAATTGAAAAATTAAGATACACATGTAGTTATTAGTGCTAGTAATTGTAATAAGTAGCTAGACGAGCAATTTATTCTTCTCATTTGTATTCTACGTATAGTTAGAAGGAAATATTTGTTTTGATTGGAAAATTTTACATTTCTTTTGAAACACTTTTTAATAAGGCGTGTCGTGTTTTTTAGTAGTTCGATTAATTTTGCGTTTAGATTGTTTTAAGTCTGATCTCTCATAAGTTGACATTCTCTCATAGTCCAATTTTATATTCAAGATCGTCAAGTCAAGTTTGATCCTAGACACACAATTTTATGATATTTAATTTTAGTCAATAAAATGAACACTCATGTTTCTGGATGCATCTAGAATATACCCTTTAATATCACTTTCAAGATAGATACGAGGGGTATCCAGAAAATAAGTTCCGTTTGTATTATACATTTAGTAAGGTCGATGTATGAGCGAGCTGGCAACACAGCATTGAAGAGGGGAAGCTACCGAATAGAATGAGCGGTGTTCGGCGTCAGTAGCTCGTGAAACACGGTCAGGAGAGGTTATCAAAATGGAGTCCTCTACTTCGCGTCCCGCCACCTCCATTCCGATTCCTTCTCGAGTTGTTTTGCGCGGCATCATTCAGTTTCTTTTTGCTCAAGATTTTAAATCGGTTGATATTCACAAACAGCTTGTTTCTGTATATGGAGAGAGTGTGATGAGTGAATCTATGGTGCGGAGATGGGTCCGAGAATTTAAGGCAGGAAGACATTCGCTTGAAGACGAAAGTGGGAGAGGCAGACCCTCCCTTATCACGGATGAGTTGACGACAAAAATTGAAAATGCGATTCGCAATGATCGTCGTTTAACTTTAGATGAACTCCACAACCTTTTTCCAGAGATTATTAAATAATTGTATTATAATTAATACTGCTATACGTGCAGTATGTTCCTTGGAAAGAAAAGGAATAAAAGTTATATAAAATAAAAGTTTTAATTAAAAAGAACATAAAATTATATAGAGTTTACAATAAAATTAATTACGAATTAGCTGTAAAAATTGAAATAGAATATTGTAATAAAGAAATGTGTTATAGAATGTATTTAAAATTTAAGTTTTATTTTTTTAAATAAAATATTTAATTAGATATTTGAAGTTACGAATATTAAATAAAAAATAAATATTTATATTTTTTTGCGTATTTTATTTCATTCTTGATTTCTTGTTTTAACTTTTAATTCGATAAATTTTTAATTCTGAAACTTAAATTTATTTATTTACTAGTGGCATTTATAACATCTAATCAAAATAATGTTGTAAAAATTAATTTATCGCTATTCTCTTTCTTTTGATAAAATTAAAATAGTGACTAATTAATTTTTATTAGAAAAGATTAATTTATTCAATTTAAAAAACGATTATATTTACCTGCACAAATCATTCAAGTATGATATTGTATTTATAAACTTCTACTTAATATTGATAAAAAAATATAATAGTCTTGAATTTTTCATCGTTCTTTCTTCGTTAATGAAATTTATTTAAATTTATAATCAATTTAATATCGCGCGCAAACCTTACGTTGCTTCCATTTTATTAAATCTTTTTACGATTCTCGAGTCTCGATCTATACATACATGTATCGTACGTGTTTACTTGAGCTTCATCGATTTTAAAAGTTCAACGTTTTCGTATGTTTTTGGCTTTTCCTATAACTCGATACAAACATACATGTTCTGGTAAGAAAAAAATGTTTTGTCAAGGAAATAAATATCAGTAACCGATAGCTCTTTTAACGAATAATAACCGCCACAAGTACATGTGTCAAGATCCTTGTTTGTCGTTCACATTCCCGCGTGACGGTTAATAAAGAATACTTAGATAGTGCAGCTGAATCACCGTCTAACGACTGTAAATTCGAGCAAGGTATTTTAAAGTTTTTCTAAGTTTATCTGAGTTTATCGTCTTCGATTTCATCATGTGGATAAATCTACAATTGAAAGTGCCGGACATACACATTAACCTCTAATCGACCAATTGCGTAAAAAAGTGAAAAGGAATTAATGATTTCCTAAAAACGATTCTAGAAGTCAAAACATAAGTTTGTAACTTATGTCTTATTATTTATATTTTACTTGTACATTTATTTATATACTTATATATTTAAAATTTTATGTGTATATATACTTATATATTTTATGGTCTTGCACTACCGCGAAAAAGGAATTTAGCCAATAAAATATAAGTAAAACGTTAACAAACTGCTAGTAATTTATTAGCATTCCAACAGAATATTTAGCAACAAATTAGCATCAATTGCATATGCATTAAAATCATGTTTTACCAGTAGAGTCTACTGTAACCTGCTGACATATAATCTGGTAATGAGAGGAAATCAAACAGTAAAAATCCAGAAATCAAGTATCTATAATTTTATAATCATTTAAACGTAATATATCGTTTAGGAATTTATGAAAAGGCAAATTCTGCTTGATTTCTATAGTCAATTTATTATCATATTGTCTTAACGATTTTCTTCCTGTTCATTCTTTTAATTCATTTTTGTTCTGGCATTCTATTTGTTTGCCAATTTAACAAATATTTTTTATAGAATATGTTTTCAATAAGCTGTCTAAGATAATCTTATAAGAGTTGTTTCTTTTGTTAACAGAGAATACGCCAGGATGAATGAAGCTATATTGCCTCCTTCGCCAAATTGGTATTTGAGCAATATCCTTGCTTGCTCTAGACGTGGAACTGTGGCATGGGGCGCGAGGAACTTTGTCGTCATTGCCAGGCAGAAAGAAGACAATGTTATGCAGTATTCTGTAATCAAGGATTATTTTAAAGACAAAGTAACTGCATTAGCATTTTGTCCTAAACTTGATAATCCAGACAGTCCAGAGCTGTTAATCTGTGGCGGTGATGATACCAAAGCTAGAGTTTGGAATGTGGATACATTGGAGTTGGTAGCGGAATTTGCTTTTGTCGATGTAAGTGGCAGAAAGTAATTAAATATATTCCATAACTGATAAACGTATGTAACGATAATCCTTTAATCAGGCATATCATTTGATTAATTATTTATGTATTTTGTTATTAATATAAGTATTAATATATATTTATTCATATAGGGAAGCAAATTGATTGTGGGAGTTGACTGGTCAGCCAAAGATGGAAATCTTGCGTGTGCAGTGAATTTGGAGGGTTGTTTAATGTACTGTAATATACAGTATAAGACTTCGAAAATAGTATCTCTAGGCAAACTAACTGCTACATGTGTAGCTTGCTGTCCCCATGACTCTAGTCTTGTAGCAATAGGTACTAAAAGTGGACTAGTTTATATTGTTCAAAAAGATACAATATTGTATAGAATGAGAGGACACAATGAGGACATAGTTAGTTTATCTTGGTGTCCTTCAGACATGAATGTTTTAAATGGAGGGAATAGGAGAGATTTACTTTTAGCTTCTGGTGCAAAAGATAGGTGAGGCAAAGCTTTTACAAGGTGTATATGTCCTCTGTGTCTCACATACTGAATTTATCAGTTACATGAAATATATATGAATATTTATCTTGTTACATTTAAAAATGTAAGAAACAGATAATTAAAAACTGACTACTGTTATATTTATCTTTTTTATATTCAGATCTGTATTCATTTGGAGAGCCGGTAGAGATGGTAGATATGAGACTGCTTTAAATATACCAAATACGCCTATGGCTATTTCATATAAAAGCAAGCTCAACACTCCAAATGGTACCTGGATTGCAGTATGTTGGGCAGAGCCCAATTTGCTTTTAACTAGTTCTCTTTGGGGTGAACTTCTTTCTTGGGAATTTTCAAAGGGCAGAGAGAAACCCAAGTATAAATTGTTCCATACATTCCATAATAGAGGATTATTTTCGATAGCTGCTGCACCCAATTACGATGGAATATCTGATGATTTGAAAACAAATTCCGAGTGAGTAAACACTATATAAAAGAAGAATTAGAAACATATGAATATTGAAATTTTTCATTATTTTATCAATACTTTAGGCTCAGAGTCTGGTCTTTAGCACAAGATCGCTGGGTTATATGTTGCAAATATAACAGCGATCCTACGAAATCGGTGATCCTGGAGCACAAGATTCCTACACAAGGAGGATTCGTCTACTGTATGAACGCTTGTCCTATTGATACCTCACGTATTGTATTTGGCGTAGGAGACGCGATGCTGCGTCTATGGAACTTATCTGAACCACACACAACGACTTTCGACGTTATTATGCACTGGCAGAAGATAAAGGGAAAAATAAGAGTGGTAAGAAATTCTCTCACGGAACTGTTTTTTAAATGTTTTTACGTGTGAGAAAATGTGATGAATTAGTATCATAAAATATATTCCACCAGGTATCGTGGTTCCCGGAAGATGAATCTATCGTTGCTTTTGGTACTGGAGAGGGTCGCGTTGGCGTGTTTGATGCAATTGGAACCAACAAACAACCTATATTATACCGACAGTATCATCGAAATACCATTTACAAACTCGAATGGGCTCAACTTAAAGCAGAATATTTTTTGTTCTCTTGTGCAGAAGGAGAATTAATAGCTTACAAAAAATCCGCACCGAACAATGGTAAGATGATAATATCCATTGTTTTGTATTTTATTAACGTATTGTATTTTATTAACTTCTATTTCAGAACCTATGTCTATAATAAAGGAAGGATGTTTGGAATTTTCATGGAAATCCAATATATGCTTAGCAGTTGCATTAGAAAATGGGTATATATATATATATATATATATATACATAATTGAAGAAATGCTTTAAATGGATCTTGTTTTTTCAGGTCAATTATGTTCTACGATCAGAAGCTGAGAAAACGTGGCAACTCAATACACATTTTAAGAAATGTGGTGAATTGTTTGGCATGGCATCCCGAAAGTACAATGGCAGATAAATGGATGTCACCGATTGCCAACTATTTGGCAGTTGCATCTGATTCATGTAGTATAATGGTTTTTGATATGTCCAAGCTGATAAAGAAATTGGAAGCGACAGGTACCGAGGACATCATAGAAAACGATCAGGATTGCACGATGCACAAGATAGTAGCAACATTAAACGGACACTCCGATAAAGTGGTGTGCTTAGCTTGGAGTCCACATTTCAGTGGGCATTTAGTGTCTGGTAGCTACGATAATATCGCACAGGTCAAATATACGTATATATTATATAGTGTTAAAGTAATTCAATTATGATGGCATCATAGCTTATCTATCTATTTATTAAGTTTGTAGAATGAAATATGGGTTCTCTCCTTTCCGAAACAGGTTACCGTTCACCTTATAACTCCTTTACTCATAACTTTTAACTCTCCAGTCAACCTCTTACAAAACTGAAGCATACATGAGATGAGAATTAGAGATTCACTGACTACAAGTTGATCGCTCTTGTACAGAGTTATATGTCACCTCTGTTAAACTTGTATTTATCGTTTTTATATATCATACAACATTGTTTTTTAATTATATTATGTTGCAAATGCCAAATTTTGTTTAAATATTATTTTCAGTATGATTTATATCATTATATAATTTTCTTCGAATATCATTTTAGGTGTGGAACGTTGAAAAACAGGAATTGATGGGCACGTATATGGGTCACGATGGACCTGTGCTATGCTGTATGTGGAGTCCTCTCAAACCACAGTTGATAATGACTGGCTCGTCGGACTTTACGCTACACATATGGAATTATACTTTATCAGCACAATCACCGAAGCAACCTTCTGACATTAAGGCTTCGAAGAAAAAACAAAAACAACAGAAGAAGTTGAAAAATAAAACGGATGATCATGAAAATAATTCGACTATATCAACGAATCCTGTTAATCTATCATCTGCTGAAGTAATCGCAAGTAAATAATTTTTTTTTTATACAATCGATATATATGATATACAATTGGCATTGATAATATTCTCAATTTTTAATTGCAGAACTTCAAGTATCACAATCGAAAAAGAAAGATAAAAAATCATACTTTAATAAATATAACAAATTAATAAATGACAAATCTCAAATTCTGAATTTCATCAAGCATGATATAAGAAATAACCAAACCGAAAAAGATGACACTTCTACAAACTTGTCTTTGTTTTGCGAAAAGAAGGATGATTTTTTGACACTCATTTCTAATGAAAGTAAGTTTAAGTATATTATATTAACATTACAATTACATATAGATTGTTACGTGACATTAATGATTTATTATTTATCTACAGAGTTAGCACATGACAATTTAGATATCGTTACTGAATTAAATATGTGGTGTGATGATTTGGAAAGCAATCTAATTTGTGCAGCTAACGATCAACAATTAAATGACTTTTTAGTATCGCTTGCACCTAATGTTTCCTTGAAGTACGTACGAATATTTCAACAAATATAAGACAATTAGTGACTATCGAATACAATCGAAATTGATTTTACAGAATGTGGAGAGAAATGTGCGAGGCGTATGCTCATCAATTGATACTGCAACACAATCCGGAAAAAGCGGTGTCATATTTACTAGCTATACATAAAATTCACGAAGCCGTAGAAGTATTTATAAATGCTAAGCTGTTTAAGGAGGCTTATGCACTTGCGAGATGTAAATTGGATGATGACGATATGTTTTTAAATAAAATATTAGAATCCTGGGCTGAATGGGCCACTTTTAAAGGTCATTTGGAGCAGGCAGCTCATTGGTAAGTTATTTTTTTTTTTTAATTAATATTTTTTATTAATCGTAAACGTTGTAATGTGCCATGAATGAAAATTATATTTTCCATATTTATACGATATAAAAATATTATTTTACATAATATTAAAACACAAATATAAATAATAGCTATAAAAAATTTCTATTAAATTAACTCTTTTGATGTATATATATATATATATTATAGTCACGTAAAATTGGGATCCTTTGACAAGGCAGCAAAGATTCTTTCTCATCGAAAAGACTTATATTGTTTGGAGACAGCATCAGAATTAGCATTTTTAAGTGGCGACGGTTATATTTATATATAAAATCTTCTGTGTAGTATCTAAATGTACACATAGATGCTCATGAGACAATCATGAGTACGTTCTTAGAACAGACCGAGTTCGATCTGATGAAGATGTGGTTGAAAGGAAAGGAAAATAATGGTATACTACAAATTCTTGAGGAAAAATATGGTACTTGTTACTACGGTCTCTTACGAAAGAAAGATGATACCAACATTGTTCTGAGAAATATAACAAACGATAAAGTGGTAAGATATAGAAGATAAAAATAAAAATGATTAGTACACTTTTCGTAAATAATATTTAATAACAATGCTTAATATTTTTCGCGCATAACAAATTTGTATTACATTTCTTTATATTATCTTTTTAGATGCAAATAAATATTAGTTATCAAATTGCCATGGCGGCTACGTCCGATATGAAAGAGATCCGATTGAAACATTTAACAACGGCATTAGGTAATGTGTTCGAATTCGAAAATAGAATATCGAACATCGAAACAACGACAAAAGGATTCTTCACGCATGTTCTCACGAAATTGGATACTAAAAAACGAACGGATGAGGATAGCATTTACGCAAAAAGCGATTATCCTATATCACAGAGTATACGCGCTTATTTATGTATCGGTATTCTGAATTGGTTATTGAAATATTTAGAAAAACTATCGGTTGAAGAAGAATTGCAGTTTACGCAGTTAGTATTAGATTTGCTAGATGATGCCGTAAACGAAACAAATATGTCTCATCAGAATAAGATTTCTAAATATAATCAATTGGAGGATCAACTTATGGCTCTTGCCGTAAGTCATGAGGGTTAGTTCTTTTTTCTAATCTGTTAGATTTGTTTAGCATACGATTGTATACATATAGCAATGATAGATTAATAATAATTTATTGTTTTACACGTATATAATATGTTTTAAATATATATGTTCCAGTGGAGACAAAAGACAAGATCAAAAATGATGATGAATATAGGAATATTGAGGAAGAAGCAGAGAAGCTCAAACTCGATATAAATAAATTCAATGAAGATCGAGTTTACATACCTGATCCTAACATCGTTCTTCAGAAATCTTGTTTTTTACTTGCTAAGAAATTGAGAGATAATAACAAAAAACAACTTTCACGATTTTTAGATAAATTTGGAGAAGACATAAAAACGTTTGAAGAAAATTTGCAATCGGAAAATGTCTTATTAGAGTATAACTGATTAAATAAATGAAACAGTTTCAAATACAAATGTAAAGAAAACTTGCAGAATAGATTTTTATATCGTTATAAATGATAAGCTACGCATG
Organism: Acromyrmex echinatior; assembly: GCF_000204515.1. The sequence goes on from NW_011626625.1 coordinate 2,819,887, forward strand.
ATAAATTTCATATATATTGTAAATCTTGTAATTATACAGTTCATTATAAAAATACATTTTCTTTTTTACGCATTTTTACGCAAGTGTAAAATTTTTTACCTCCAAAGATTTATATGTATATATATATAAATTAATTTATCGCATATATATAATAAGAGAATATACTTCCAATGAAAATCAAAATATGTATTATTAATGTGTTGTGTATAAAAATTAATTCTTAATCAACTTATAAAGAAACATTAAAGCATAATAAAAAAAAAATTATCTAAATCGCTATATAACATCCTAAGTTCTGAAAAGTCAGAATTTCATTTATCCACAAAATTGTATTCGATGTATACTAATTTACATTTATTCTCCAGAAACATAGTTCTCTGTCACTTCCAGCACAGACATATGGTAATTTATAATGCCATGTCATACCACCAATTAACTTTACCTTTCCACACAATACTACTACTTTCGATTTTAAATTAACAACCTTCAATAAATTATCCGGCCATCCGATACTTGATACCAGATTTTCATTCGCATGTGAGATTTTCACTGTTAAACCACCTTCCACATGAAGTGTCCGCTCATCAAGAGGACGACTAGAATTGGAAATGAGTACATAAAATAAATTTAATGAAAACATGAACCAATAAGCTATTTCTTTTAACTTTCCTTTTTTCACGTTGGAGAAAAAAAGTGAACTGTGCAAGAAGTTCAGCTAAAAAGAACAGATCCAATATGATACAAAAGGATTTAAAATTAAATGTTTTATTACCTGGGTCTGGACACATCCCAAAGCAGCAATTCTCCAGCAGCTATCGATGCAACTTTTAAGGGATTGGGTCCCCAGTCAGCTGCAGTCAAGGGAACAACCCCTGAATCAAGGGACATAATAGCTTGATGACTTCTGACATTGTACATACGTATTAAACCGTTCTTTTCTGCTACTAAGAGTTTGCCAGACTCTTCATTATGCCAACATACGCTAGTCCCAGGTGACGTTAAATAAAATGTAGACACGCACTTTTGGTTCTCTTTAACTGCCCACAGCTTACATGTATGATCGTCAGAGACTGACGCCAATAATTCACCTTCTGGTTCATAGGAGATTGCGTTCATATAATCTTTATGGCCTTCTAAAATCTTTAAAACATTTGTTACACTATCGGATTTAATAGCATTATAAACTTACACTTAAAGTATTCCTACCTCAAACATATTGACGTCATTTAGATTGCTATTGTACAATCTTATTTTGAAATCTGATCCAGCAACGCAAAATGTGACAATTTTGGGGACAATACTCAGGGAAGTTTCTGGGCTCCAAGCGATCGCATGGGGCCTGGCATCGTGATGAAACGTTCTAATAGGACTGTATGCCATGTCTTCCACAGCGTCATCTTCATCCTGTTATTTAAAGTTTGTTAAAATAGAAATTAATAAATTTGGCTTTGTCTATATGTATATAAATATTTTATATCAAGATAACGACATCACACTTGCTTACTTTGGTTTAACAAAGTTATCTCGTAACAACACAGGTTTACAATCTTATTTTTAATGCGAGTTAATAAGACACTGTAAAGCACGCAACTTCGAGTTCGTGCAGATTATAAGTAAAAAGAGTTGAATCTTACTTGTCAGAATGAAAAGGAATGTGTCAAGAACTGAGTTAAGATGTCACAAATGAAAACTATCCAAAATTTAATATAAGTGAGAAGCAACTATAATTTTTATTTTTATCAATATATTGACAATTTCTAGCAAAACTAAAAAAAGTTGTGACAATTCTCATCGATGGACTCCTCGCACAAACCTGAAATCTGACAGTACCAACGACGATCTCCTTGGCGAGGGCGATGCAGATCAAATGCTGCGACCACTCGTACGGCGAAAATTCTACACAGTAAATCCGTTCTGAGAAACTCCGTTTAAATGTAGGCGGCGTGGTGACTGCCTCGTCCATCCTATCTCTCTCGTCCTCGATATGTAGATGTGTGCACGAATAGAAAAGGAGCCGGCATAACCTACAAGACGCGAGATAGGTTAGTTTTGTGGGACTTTATCATGATCGATCGATTATTAATGTAAGGAAAAAAAAGAGAAGGATTACAAACACGCGATATAAATAGAACAAGGAAACCAGTGAAATAAGAATAGATTGAACCACAACTTGTTTTCTCACCGCGATCCAGAAGGGAAGAAAAGCGTGTGTACATACACACGTCTGGTATCGAGTTAGGTTAGGTTAAATCGGCGGCAGCGGCGGCACGGTGCCGTCGAGAGGGCAGCACGTGACTCGTGTATGCGATCGTCCGGCCAGCGTGCCACTGCCGCATTCTCCGGAAAAGTGTTGTGTGACGAGCGTAGCACGCGATCGTCGCATCGCGCGCGTTGATTTTGCGATTTTTTTTGTTCCCCTCCCGAAGACGGACCCAGGTATGAATTGACGCGCGGCGCGACGCCGGAGAGAATCCCGCGCCGTCCACGCGGCCCCCGCCAAGTTCCGTCTCGTACCGCAGTTTCGCGTCAGTTTGGTGAGTAAGTACGGGAGCAAGTGAGCGAGCGCGTGCACGCGACAAGCTGCTTCTTCCACGCGTGTTTGCGCTGCGTGTGCTCGCGCGTGTCCGCCTGTGAATTTTCCCCGATTGAAGGACACGACCTCGCCAACGACGAGCGCAACGCCCGTCGCCGCCGATTTTCTTGCGTACGCCCTCGCGGATGCAGCGTGAGCGAACCTCGTTTCGATTATTTATACCGGCTTCCAGATTGATGTTCCGTTAACATATCTTGCATCAGCTTCGCAAAATTACGCGAAACATTGATATGTACTAATTCAGAGCCAGTCACCGAATAATTCAATCTGTTTTCGTTAAACAAGCTCGGGGAAATCATTAAAATAAATTTGTTTGATTGCGTATTTTTATGTATTTATTATGATGATATTAGATATTTTCAATTGCTAATTATTGAGAAAAATTTTTGTGCAAGAATTTTTGTTCAATCTTTTTCGTTACAAGCAGTACACATATGTTATTAATTATTGTAGATATAACAAAATATTTTTATTCTCTGTTTATTTTCTCTATATTTTCCTTGATTTGATAAAAAATAAAAAGATAAAGTGGTTGTTAAGATATTATGTAACAAGCATTACTTATTATAGTTAAACATATCTGCCTCATATTTCAGCGCTAGTAGGAATGGAGTTCGGAGTAGGCGATGTCGCCCAAATATCGGCAGAACTGGCTCGAGTGATCGAAATGATGATGTCACCTGGTATATCTCAATCGCAACGCCTGGAGATGTACAATGCCTGTGAGAGGTTCAAGGAATCTTCACCGTTATGTGCGCAATGCGGCTTGTACTTGGCACAGAAATCACCCGAGAGGAGCTCAGTGGTGCGCCACTTTGGTTTGCAGTTGATGGAGCATTGTGTGAAGTATCGATGGACACAAATTTCTCAGTCAGAAAAGATTTTCATCAAGGAGAATGCGATGAAATTACTTCAAGAAGGCACCCAACCACTGTTGCAGGAAGAGGCACATATAAAAGATGCTCTGTCGCGTGTCGTAGTTGAGATGATAAAGCGTGAATGGCCTCAACAGTGGCCCACATTGTTAGCCGAGCTCAGTCAGGCTTGCACACAAGGCGAGAGCCAAACTGAGTTAGTCCTGTTGGTATTCCTCAGATTAGTAGAAGATGTAGCACTCCTGCAGACACTTGAATCAAATCAAAGAAGGAAAGATATATATCAAGCGTTGACTACGAACATGGCCGAAATCTTTAGCTTCTTTCTGAGACTAATGGAGCAACACTTTTCAGAGTTTCAGAAGAAAAGTGCCTTAGGACAGACATCTGAAGCTGCGGCACATAGTAAAGTCGTTCAAGTAGGTTTTTATGAAAAGGATGCATGTCCTGTCTAATGATTGTTTTTTCAATTAAAATTTGTATCATTATAACAGGTAGTGCTATCCACGTTAACTGGATTTGTCGAATGGGTTTCTATAAATCATGTAATGGCCGAGGATGGAAGATTGTTGCAGATATTATGCCTCCTATTGAGAGATCCTATATTTCAGTGTTCTGCTGCTGAATGTCTGCTTCAAATTGTAAATCGTAAAGGCAAGGCCGAAGATCGAAAGCAATTGATGATCTTATTCTCAGAAGAGGCTTTGAGATATATTTATACTGCAGCCACTGCTCCACCGCCTCTGGCTGGACCTACAAATTTCCATGAAAATCATTACTTATTTTTAAAGAAGCTCACACAGGTATTTGTTATAATCGCATTATTAATATTCGATAAAGATATTTCATCTTGTAATTTCAGCAGCTATGAAAAATCGATCATCATTCGTGTGATTGTTATTTCAGGTACTGACTGGTATGGCAACACAACTTTGCGCCTTGTGGGGAAAAGATGATGCCTCTAGCATACGGCCGACGCATTTCAATCTCTTTCTGGATACCGTGCTCACGTTCACCATGTATCCGAGCCTTACGCTCACGCATTTAGCGAATGTGATTTGGGTAATGCTGTTTAAACACGAACAGATCAAGACAGACTCGTTATTGCTTACATACGTGCCCAAGTACGTGGAGCATACCGCACCTAAGTTGATCCGCGTTACATATCCACATGGTAGACAAAGTAACGGCATGACCACATACTGCCTCGTTGATTATGACTCGGAGGAAGAATTTAACGTTTTTCTGCATCGCTTCAGAATGGATTTGTTAGAAGGATTTAGACACGCAACTATGGTGGCACCTTTAGTAACGTTTACATATGTACAACAATGGCTGACCGCGAAGATCACCAAGGGTATGGCAAACCTGCAGTACAAGAGCGATCAGAACGATCGAGAGTATCTTGAATGGGAAGCCCTCGCGCATGCATTAGACTCTGTTGTGTCCAGGATCTTGCTAATCAATGAGCGGCCGAGCGTACAGACGGGTCTACAGTTATTGGAACTCTGTCTAGGTTATTCACCGCAAGATCCTTTGCTTCTATCCGCTCTACTCTCTTGTATAAGCGCACTCTTCGTATTTCTGTCGATGTCAACTGGCTCAATGGCTATGCCGGGTGTTGCTATCTTACCGCGTGTCCTTGAGAAGATCTTTGCTGCATTAGTATTCGAGGCGCCTGGTGAGAACGAAAATAATCGATCACGAGCGTCCAAAAGCGTGCGACGACATGCAGCCAGTCTGATGGTGAAGATCAGTCTCAAGTATCCACTGTTGTTATTGCCAGTATTCGAGCAGATACACACAATGGTGCGCAGTTTGACTCGCGAACCAAGTCCGTTGTCTCGAATGGAGAGTGTCATGCTATACGAAGCATTGCTCCTTATCTCGAATCATTTTTGCGATTACGAGAGACAGACTCGATTCGTTACGGAGGTGATCAGTGATTCATCCAGTAAGTTCATCGCTCTAGGCACAGAATGGTTCGAGGGACCGCTAGAGCTTATGCAGTTTGTGGGATTGGACAGACCACCGGTGGAGAACGCGTTGGAAGATCCAGCTAAACGCAATCGCAGCGATCTCATGATGTGTATTTGCACTGTGCTGAGTGTAGTTAAACGATGCTCAATCCCAGAAGATCCCGATCGCGCGGCCAGGGGTGGCTTCGTAGCCGCGCTCAGCGAGAGTGGCAATCCGGTATATCGAAATCCAGCAACACCTCATATAATCCCTATTCTACCAACACTGTTTGCGCTACTGCGAACGATGAATGGTCTCTTCAGTCATGCTGCTCTTGCTGCTCTATCTGAGGTGACACAATTGCTACTGTTACTAATCAATTGAGACTAAATTGGATACATAAACATTTAGCATGAAATGAAGTTTATATTGTAATTGTTTTATGTCAGAGAAATGTGTTTATGCAATAGTAATAAGTATTTAATATTTTACAAATTAAATTTTAAGATGTGAGCGTACGCAACATTTTATCCTCTTCGACGTGGAAATATCGAAAAACTAATCGTTCCGAGTAAAATGACAGAATTGCGTTGAATATCTTGATGTCTTGTTCTTGTTAAAAATTGCTAAATATATCTGTATTTTTTCTAGGGCTACAAAAATGCTTATGGACTTTTGGAATCTGAAAAGGCGAATCTTTTGGGCGTTAGTATAACTAATGACAACAACAGTGAAACAGATCAGGTCTTAAGCACTTCTCTAGTTCGAATGCAATCATTCCTGAGTACAGTTCATGATCAATGCTACCATATGTTAGGTAGTGGCTGTCACATGATCGGTCGAGATTTTTATCAGTTGCCTGGACTAGCACCGGCCTTATTAAACTCAGTTTTTTCGAACATGGAGGTAATTTAATAACGTTTTGTTTCAGTAATTATCTTCTAAATCAAGATAGATAGGAAATTTATTAAATTAAAAATAAAATTTGCGAATTTATATCAAAAAAAGGTTTAAATAGATCTTCGATTAAGTATTAAGTATTGTATTTGAAATGTGGAATATTAATTTGTAATACAAAACTTATTAAAAATATAAGTTTTATGTCATTGAATACAAGTGTCTCGCGTTTTGCCACGATTCCTTTATTTCTAAAAAAAGTAATTGTTATTTTCCGATCTAATTTATATTTATATTTTGCTCAGATTGAACTTAAAATAGATTATTAGAGATGTATGTTGTTACAAAATGGTAACAACATAAATGCAAAACTTTAATTTTCGTATTAAAATTGATGTTATTTATCATTTTAAAATAATATTTTTCTAATATTATTTTAGGTTTCCGGCAAAACTCGAAATTTTCATAAATTTTTCTGTATATCTTTAATGATACACAGGAAACTTATATTTTTAATAAATTTTGTATTACAAATGAATTTTTTATACATTTTAAATATAATAAATAATACCTGAACTGTGTCTATTCCTTCCTTCGAATTAAATTCACAAATTTTTAACTCTAATTGAACTATACAAATCTCCTATCCCCCCCTTCAAAAAAGTATATATATATAAAATTCTTTTTTTAAGTTAATGTATATTAATCATTCATATATCTCTGTCTCTTTCAGGTGATTCCAGATTATAGACTACGGCCGATTATACGCGTGTTTATGAAGCCATTTATATACTCATGCCCACCGGCTTTTTATGAGAGCGTACTACTACCTGTACTGGCTCACGTATCCACACACAGTGAGTGATCAAAACAATTTTTCATTTTCTTATTTTTTGCACCGTATCGAATAAAATTAAGTTAAGTAAAACGATCATGTATCTTATCATTTCAATCACTGCGATTTTTTTCTAGTGTGCCAAAGATTAAGCGCAAAGTGGCAGTACATAGCGCATCTGTACGAATCCGGTCTGGATGAGGAGAACACCGATACGCAAGAAGTCATCGACGATATGCTTAACAGAAATTTGACTAGGGACTTTGTAGACGTGTTAAAAGTGGCTCTGGTCGGCGGAGCCGCTAGCGATGCCGCACCTCCGGATATTATGGAACAAGACAGCGGAGGAATGGCTGTAGACCCACCTCTTTCTCGGGGAAACAGTATCGTTGCCGAGGTCGTCAGCGAACTCGGAACTTCCATTTTGCGTCATCCGTCCACTTGTCATAGCATCGTGCTATGCGTACTAGGGTAAAATATAATCATAATGAATAGAAATATCGTTGATTTTATTGTGAAATCGGAGGAATTTAATTCTTTTTTTTTTACTTTTTTTAAAAATAACTTATTGGTTAATAATATGTTCTAATATCTCTAGAGCGCTCGCATGGAATGATTCAAACGCGAGTCTCAAGGCTACAATGTTAACTGGACCCATGGTCCGAGCTCTGGCAGCTGACGGCAGTCTCACTCCTTCTATGGCAGCACACATTATGGTCGCTGTTCTTCAAGGTTTACAACTGCATGGTCAGCATGAAGCCAATCAAGGTTCCCTTATCACTCTGGGCGCGCAGGTCTACGAATGCCTAAGACCTAAGTTTCCGAACATCATCGAGGTGATGCAGCAAATCCCGGGGGTCAATCCTGCCGACTTGCAACGCTTCGATGAGAAAATGTCGGTGGTCAGCACGAAAGGCAACAAAGTCGAAAAGGGAAAGAAGGATCTCTTCAAGAAAATTACTAATCAGGTATATGATTGTAATAGCCAAAAGATGTTTATATATCCTAGCTAATCCTTTGACTTAAAGTTTGTATTTGAAGTTTTGTAAAAAATTTCTGTGTAAAGTGAATCATTTTCACAGTTCTTTCATTGAATCTTATAATTTTTTCATTTAAATCGTTTAATAATAATAACGATATAAGATCTTAATTCATCTTTTACAGCTTATCGGCAGAAGTGTAGGTCAATTGTTTCGTAAAGAAGTCAAAATAGACAATTTACCACGGATAGAAGTATCTGGTAAGTCTCAACCGGTGCGGGTGGATGAGATCTCGAAGAATGCTGCTGACACGGGAATAACAGCACTATTCGCTGGATCTACGTAGCAGACAATTTTAGAAAATCATATTTTGCATAGCTGGTTTAACTCGATAAGTAATTATAAGTTATTATGAAAAAGTCTCTTCTAGGATTGCCATACGATGTGGCGCAGAAAAAAACGTTCGATCCAAAACTGTTGAAATAGTGCGTTTCTTTTTAGGAAAATCACAAATTTCTTTATGATTTATAGTCATAAATAAACCGTGTCAAAGTGCTCGATGTATCATCTCAGATTTACATGCAATTATAAATTTCAGATTTCATTATTTTTATTTGTATTCTTTCAATAAGCATTTTTTAAAAGATGTATATTGTAAAACGAAACAAATAATAACACGTGAATGTTAATAAAATTGTAATTGTCATGAAAAATCAAGGTGATATCTTCGGAATCTTTGGGCATATTATGCCCCTACTCAATCACTAAATGCTCGAAATTAAATCTTGGATTATAAATTTTAACACACATTTAATTCATATAGTTGTATATTTATTATGAACAATTGGAAAAATTTTTCTGCACTTTCTTTATTCTGAAATCGATTATAATGATATAAATGATGAAATAGATAAGTGTAGATAACTTTTACACTACATATTCTGTCATTACTATTATTTATTGTAACTAATTTTAAAGACTCGCGCAGGAAGAACGACATAGCCGACATTGTTCGCGTTCCGTCTTGTTATTTGTATTCAAGACCGAGCATTCGATCTCTCAGGTAGTGTTAATTTTTTCATGGGTTATCATTCTTTCAATGTCCATTTTTAATCACTATTTTACAACAAAAATTCCAAATGCATCACACAATACTGTATGGCAAACATGCAAAATGTAAAGGTTCGTCGGAATTACAAAAGCATTGTACATGAAATGTAAGAGACTATTGTGATAAGATTAAAAATATGAGTAAAATTTTACAATATACACAAAAGCGAGCGATTTAAAAAAACTGCAAAGTGAATTTCATTGTTTTGTATAAATGAAACAATACGTGAGTCCGAGCTGTGACTGATGTGTGCAAAACCGAATTGTAAACTGTAGTATATTTCTTATTTTTCTTTACTATGTTCTAAATTATATCTCCGAAGTCCATAGTGTTCGTATCATGATAGATTTGTTCTTTTTAGAAAATCTTTATTTTTATTGGTACTTAAAATGAAAATATAAGTATGTTTATGAGAAAGAAGAAAAAATAATTGTAAAGGGCAGCTAAAAAGAACATTCTATTATACTACTAAGGATCTCGAAGTATAGTTCATTACATCGGTGTCACACACACACACACATACGCGCGCGCGCGCACACACACACACACACACACACACACTCTCTCCTTTATATACATAAATATATACATATTGTACAATAAAATCTTGTAGTGGTTGAGCTTATGCCAGAATAGAAGAGAACGAATGTAATCGCTCGTCTACACAACACACACACACACACAGAGAGGCTGTGTTTCAAAATTTACTGCCAGTATTAAAAATTTATAAAACACATAACGCAAACTATAGATTTTCAGTACTACAGTAAATTTTGAAATAGCCTAAATATATATATGCCCGTATTTTCAGAACGCGCTTTTACCAATAAATGCGCGCTTTTATTTCTGAAATTCTATAGTATATATAACGCGAATTATATGACTATGCTAAATACGCACTAACATCATTATAACCGCGTTTCGAATACTTGCCATAATATATATATGTATATATTTCGGATGTCATATTTCGTTGATTTTTTTTTCAAGGCATGAATCGACGCCGAAGAATATGTACACGAAAAGTCGATCAACGTCTTCCTTACAGTCGTCTTCTCGCGACATATAATCGAAAACCGCGGTACAAATTAAATTCATTAAATTTACACGATACTGTATTTACGTACAAGTCGAGACGGCAGTTTTAGTCGAGAGGATATGGATATGTATATGTATACATATACCATCTATACAGAGAACATATGGAACATACATCTGTATATTATTATTATTAATATAAATGCGAAATAACGATAAGCGCGCAAATGACAATTAATGAGTTAAGAAGTAGGTAACCGATTGCACATGAACTGTTGCAAGTGTTCCAATTTGAATGTGTATTTAGAATATTAAATCTTTTTTAAATCCGAATCACATACGAATCACCATCAAAATTACATCGCAATATCACATATCAAAAATGTTTTTAATTCATTTCGAAAAAGTTTTATTCTCTCGTTTGTCCGACTAGGATGCATGTTCTACACATAAAGCGAACTTGTAAGTAATCATTATATTTGATTTCTATCTCACGTGTTTATTTTTCCTCTTTATGAGAAAGTCTGCATGACACGACATCTTTTGAATCCGATAAACTGGCAAGTTTTTGCATTAGTAGTCGCACTACTTTCTCAAGCATTCCACTGCGCTTTTAGAAATGAGTATGCGATCGGTAGATTGTGTGAGAAGGGTAGTTATTGATTTATAATTGATGAAAAAGAAAAGGATTCCATTACTCATAATAATGCGATGGAAGATATCATCAGAAGCATTTAACTTTTTTTTTATCGATAAAGCATCGATGACGAAAAAAATAACACGTTAACAATGTGTTTCCTTTCCGTTACATTCTTCCATAAGAAGAACAAACTTTTGCTACAATAGGAACACCTGATACACACGTGTATACACTATATACATCGAAAAAACGTATCACATTACCAATTTTTCATAACGTGTCATACACAAAGTATCGCACTTATTTTCTTTTTAAAAATCATATGCCACATTACGTGATCAAGATAATATTACAAAGTATGGCACAACAATCAATTATGATAATTTAGGAATCCGGATAATTATCATCAAATGATAATTATCCGAACCATTTCTGGTATTGCAAAAGTCTGCTCACAACCAACTTTGATCTTTATTGAATTGCAAAACAGAATTGAATTTATGTAATATTTTTGAAAATTCTATTAGTCACTTAAGTTAATTAACTTATAAAAATGTGATACATGAAATCATATTGTACATTTAACTGAAAATTATCCGTATTATTAGTTTTTCATGATTGTTTATATATATATGTACATAAACAGTATACATATTTTATATATAATATATATTGTATAATTTATATACAGGGTGTCCGGTTAAAACTGTAACAACGCTTAAAAGTTGATTCTCGAGATCATTTTAAAACGAAAATTGAATACTAAGATATCGAGATTAGGTAAGATAATAGGTTTTTAATTGTAAACACTTAAAATTAGCAAATAATACCGCATAAAGTTTGCGCTTGTAGTTGAATTTTCCGTTGAATCACATCTGAATGCATGAATTTTACGATTTGATAACTTTAAGTGTTTACAATTTAAAAATTATTATTGCCTCAACATTTTGATATTAGAATTTTTATCTCAAAATGTTCTCAGAAGTCTATCCTTAAGCGTTGTTACGGTCTTTACCAGACACCTTGTATAATATGTATATTATATGTATACTTACGTACATATAAACAAATTAATCACACATTAAGTTTTGTCATAATATTAATATTCCAACGATTTGTGCCAGGCGAGAAGAAGATGAGAATCCACTTGTTTTCATGAACTTGCCTGTTTTTTGTACATCAGTTATAATAAAATCAATGGTATAATCTTGTATATATTATATTGTAATAAAGAAATTGCATTGACAATAATTATATATACGTCTCAATATAGCCTGAAGTCTCTGCCTCATTGTTCGTAGAACTGTACACGCTCTCTCTCTCTCTCTCTCTCTCTCTCTCTCTCTCTCGATAAATATATATGCGGTTTACAATATTTTATTTGATATTTCGTTATGTGTATGTATCCCTCTCATTCCACAGATCGGCAAGCATAATATATGTACATTATACATAGATCACCATTTGCGAGCACGTTTTCGTAATATAAGCTATTATCTGTTCGTATTTGAAAAATTCGTAAAATCTTATAATTGACTGTAATCGTAGAAATATTTCACGTAAATTTTGCGATACAACAAATCAAAGCAATGCATCACAAAATACAATACAATATCGCAGCTCTCTTTCAAATCTCTCTTTTCAAAGAGATTATATCTTTCGAAAAAAATTATTTTACACAAGTTATAAATATTTTACAGCATATATGTATTTACAGAGATTGGAACTGACATTCAGGTTCCTTCTTTTATTATATATATTACATATATTTTATATATATATATATATATATATATATATATATAAAATTGACATTATTACTTTTACATGGAAACAAGTATTCCGTTGAATTAAACGCTGCTCATTAAGACCACAATTAGAATTCTCGTATCAATACAAGCATATTACATGCAGACGTATATACAATGTTACAGAAGTTACGACCCAGACCATTTATCGCATTATGCTTGCACTGTATTTATATAAACGCAAACACCTAACTACTTTTGTTAATATAGTCTTTCGGATAAATCCTCAAAATTCTGTACATATATAAATACAAATATATATGCAATTATACACACATGCGCACGCACACACATACTATTTTCTACAGAGCATAAATCCCAACGCGTCACCTATCATTGAGATTAAAAAGAAAATGCAGCAAGATACTCTTTGGAATCCGACGTAGCAGTTTTATGTCTAGATATAATAGCAAAGATGTTTAGTCAACAGCGACAAGAAGCATTTTATTGTATTAATTATAATTTGTATTCGCGAGCACGTTTGTCGCAAGCTACATTTGGAATGTATGTGATTTAATCTTTATTCCACGGCATGTATATCATTTCTACCTGTATATTTTAAGCTACGTATACATATGCACACGTCCGTAGCCTGAATCGTTAGTTATTGATCTTTGGTAAAATCATTTTTCATCATTCATAATCTAAGATATAAATTTCAATTGTTATTTGTTCATTTCTACCTGTTCTAAAATGATTTGATAAAATCACTTTTCGTTGTTTATAATCTAAAATATAAATTTGTAAAATAAAAATTTCATTATTCGTTCGTTTCCATCTGTTCTATATAGATTGAGTTTCAAGTGACACTTTGTATTATTTTGTACGTAATGTGTCATAATATCAGATAGGAAGACAAAACTGTGTAAATTCATATTCTTTAAAATTACTTTTATAAATTTATTTAATTCATAATTAACGGGGTACTCGAACTTCGTTGAACTTTTATCGCGTCGCACGCGCTGCACTGGTTGTCATAGACTGTATAAAATGCCACATATTAACTTCTTTAAGCTATTCGCATGAGTGTTTCGATTGTGATCGAGAAGGATGTTTTCTTTTCACGTGATTTGATTTAAAAAATAGATATCAATTACACTTCAAGTTCAACATTTATATACATATATTCGTGCAAAAAATTTATCATGGCATCTATATACTCTCTCTCTCTCTCTCTCTCTCTCTCTCTCTCTCTCATATATATATATATGTACACACATATACATAAATAATTACCATTTCAATGCTCAATAACGTAAAACACTTCTAAAAAAGATTCCTTCACCACTGATTCTGTTTTGTACTTGAGACAAAGGCAGATCTCAGATAATTTCTTACAATATTTTTTTTTTAAACATTTCGTTCGATATTTTTATAAAAATACAGTGTAATATTTCTCGTTAATAAATATCTTTCGCTAACAGTTTGAGCAGTCAATGAATAAGGCATTTTTTCCAGTAGCACATGTAACGACTGCTTTGCAAAAAGATATTCTGTTTCGTTTGTTTTCTCACCCATTTCACATGCATACATCTCCCTGATCAATGATACGAATCAATGAGACGAATCTATAAAAGTCGATTGTTAGATCTGTCCATCGTCAATATCTATACATATTTCAGTTTTACGTTAAAAAAAATGTGAATTTGAATTTTGAGATGTATATAAATTGAATAATAAAATATTTATAAATTTTACCATTTCCTAATTCTTTTCTTCGAGATTTTCAATTATATCTGATTTTATTTTTATCAAATATTTATCAAAAAGAAGAAAATTATTTTTTTTCTTTTCATATTTTGATAAGAAAATGTAAATATTATTGAAGAAAAATATTTTTGTTCCGTATGACATTACGTAAATATATAAATAAAATAACTGAAAATGAAAGGCAAGGAGATTAATAATTCAATTCAAAATGTTAAATTATGAAAAATATCCAAATACTAATGGACAGATATAATCTAAACGTTATAATTGCTGCAGGCCGCGAATAGCGTCAATTATCGACATGTAATATCATCGCATAGGAAAATACCAGTATAATCGACACTGAATCTTCAAATGTCGGTCATATTAACATTCTTCTTTTTTCCTAACAACAGGAATACATCCATATTATCCTTGCCTTTAACGTACACCTGTCCGCGCGGTTCAAATTCGTATCGTTCCGATAAGATGTTCAGGCAATTGCTGGCTATTTGTATCCTACCAGTGACCCCAGTGGAGTCCATTCGCGACGCTATGTTGACTGCGTCGCCCCAAATATCGTAGTACAACTTGGTAGCACCGATCACACCAGCCGTAACATCGCCATAGTTAAAACCGATTCGCAGGATCAGCTTGAAACCCAACAGATCCCGATTGAAGTCGTATATCACTTTGTGCATTGCCACGGCAAAATCCACTAATTGGAACAGATGCGTGTATTCGTGCTCACTCTGCTCCCTCACTTGCGGATTCAAGCCGCTCGCAGCCATAAAGGTGCTGCCGATCGTCTTAATCTTTTCGACGTTTGCGTACTCTGGCCTCTCCAACAACTCATCGAAATCGCCTATAAGCTCGTTGAGCACGCGCAAATACTCCTTACCACCTAAATATGACTCATCATACAGTTCGTTAAAGTTAACGATACTGGCAAAGATGATGCCCACGGATTTATGATTCTGCGAGTACTTTGCAGTGGTCTTCAACTGATCGGCCACGTGCTTGGGTATGATGTTATGTAATAGCCAATCGGCTTGATTCTTCATTGACTGCACGCGCATCTTATCGCGTGCTGCCACCGCGTTACCGTGGAAGCACAATCGGTAACTAATCTCAAACTCGCGATTCAGGAACCAGACTAGCAGTAGTAACAGCACCATATCCAGATATATCTCCGAATTGTACAATCTCTCGTTATATTTGGTATAAGAAATCTCACGAGTTGTAGGCAACGCTTCTCTTTTATATTTTGCGACCGATGATGGTGTTTTCATCGAAATAGAAGAAGAAAAAAAATCTCTCGTGTCAATTGAAAAATTCCCATCATTCAATTCGCTTGCGAGCAATTTAAGAAAATTCGGCATGCCTAACTGCGAGTTGTTGATATGATTGTTGCTATCGTTATTATTATTATTATTATTATTATTGAGATTCGCCTGATATGATGATATGTGACTCAGCACAAGACATATAAATAGTATGCCAGTAAGAGTGACTAGCAGATTTTTCATCCAACAGTTGAGCTGTGTAAAATTGCAGAAGTGGACCAGTCCAACAAAGATCAGGTAACTGTAGTAATACTCAAAGTTGTTGAGGTTTCGGAAATTGTTGCACGTGAAATTCAGCAAGATGGAAATAATCGGTAAACCGACCAAAATCGCGCCGCACACATGCCACGGATACCACCGGGAGAAAAACTTGAAGATCCTTTGCGTGAACGTTGCGTGAGTCGTGTTCGGATAGAGGAGTTGCCGAATGCAGAGTGACACCGCGATCACTTGAACGGTGATGGCCAGCATAGAGAACATGATGTAGTAAATCGTCGGTTCACACAGAAGGAACAACGAGATTGTGATGGCCGTGTAAACCAAGGCTGATATCAAAATGTCGATGTACGTGTTGAATCTCGAGGTGGCCAAGGTAGGCGGATTATCGCCAATGCCCTCGTTAGCTTTGTGCGCGTTCTCTCGATACTCCTTCTCCATTTCCTTGTTCTTGAAAAAGAGAGTAACGCTTGACAATGGCGGTTTAACAAAATACGAACGCTGAGAACTCACATTGTCTTGAACACACCTTCAAACAAAATATAATTTTTAAAAAACATCCATCGCGATTTGTAAGACGTATCGAAGAATGATATATCTTACCTAATTAATTGGAGATCGGATTGCTTCCGTAATTTATGAAAGCATGCACCGAATGTATCAGTTACCATCGGAGGAAACGGATAAGGGGGCACTGATGACGAAGGTTCATGAGTAGAGTTTAATGTTGAACTAGAAGTATAATAGCCACTGACTCTATGTCCCAATAGATCACCTTGGGTCATGCTATTCATTAGGAATAACTACAAAAAAATCAAGATAAAGTAAAAATCCAGTGATAAAAGATATACAAGGAAATTTACAAAAACGTACCTGCTGTTGTATACTACTTCGCCTGCTATTGCTCTTAATACCGGAGTCTTTTCTACTGCAAATGGAAGAAGCGTTACTAATCGGCTCTTGACCAGATAATAAAGGACTAGAAGGTACAGGGTTCGGGTCCATTTCAACGCTACTGTTTAGAGGGACCTGCGAAGCGATCATAAATATTGATCATCACAAAATAACCAACAGTTAGGAAAGAGAGTAACGAGCTACCAACCCGTCTAAATCCATTGCATTCTTCAAACATCTGAAAATCGGGTTTTGCTCGTTCCATAGCGATATTTCTTCCCTCTTCTATCTCTAGAGGTGCCATTTCTTCGGTTGTCCGTTGTCTCTGCAAATATCTCCACGGTTTATTTCGCATTTTCTTTTTGCCATAACTAGCGGTAGACGTTGGACTCTTGTTCAAATCGTCTTTTTCGTTCATGATGTCACCGCCGTTTTCAGAATCCAAGATACTGGGCAAGGAATTAGCTTTCATTCTGTAATTGCTGGCGTTCGTGACCATATGGAGATAATGATGTCGCGGCTTGGCCTGATTGTTGCACGACGACAGACGATTTCGTGATTGCAATAGTGGCGAAATACTCTTGGGTGATGTGACATTCGTGATAAATTGATTCACAAAGTCCGATTTACGTGCTCTGATAAAGTAAGTTTTAACACCTAAAACAGAGATAAAAAAATCACACGTGTACAATTTAAGTCTTTCTTTTCTTCACATTACTTACCATTGACTACTTCTCCAATTTCCGTAATGTATTGATCTCCCAAAAATCTCAAAGTGTTTTCACTCAGATGTACACGACCGGGCTTTCCTGTGCTCTCCAGTTTATTTGCCAAAGTCACGTCATTCGACCAAACGTCAAATTTGAATCTCTTTGTGCCTACAATTCCACAAAGTACTGTGCCCGTGTGCACACCCACTCTCATGTTTACGCCCTCGCGTCTTTCGATGTCGAATTGTTTAATCGCTTCGATCATGGCTATTAAAATAAAATTTATAATAAAGTCTGTTCTTTTTAAATGAACTTTTGCATCATTCACTTTTTTTTTTTTTCTCCAACGTGGAGAGAAAAAGAAGAAAACTAAACCATGTAAGAAATTCAGTTGAAAAGAGCAGGCTTGTAATTTTACAATGAGATTATCAAAGTATTGCATATAATAATATTCTGCCTACCTAATCCCATTTCTATGCAACATTTTGCATGATCAGATCTCGGTTCTGGACATCCGCTTACGCAATAATAACAGTCGCCCAACGTAGAAATTTTTTCGCAACCGTGGTGTTCGCAGAGATCATCAAAACGTTCAAACAGATCGTTCAAGATGCCTACTAATTGCTCCGCAGTTTTGTTTGAGCTCATCCTAGTAAATCCGACAATGTCAGCAAATAGAATACTGACGTCCTCCATTGAATGCATATTGAACGGACGAAACAATGAACGAATGTCCGTATTATTAGACGGTATCGAGCCTTTTTTTAAAGAGTCCTCTCGCTCTCTCTCGCGCTCGCTCTCCTCCATAAGCCAATCCGCAACCTTTGGCGGCATAACAGAGTGTATCATTTTCTCCTTCAGTTGCTTTTCCATTTCTAATTGTCGACGGACCAACAAGGATTGGCCGACCTTCATAAACGTACCACGCATTCTCACAAAGGTCATTATCAAAATATGCACTCCTATCAAGTGAATACAAATCTGCATCAAGATCCTTATTGCGAGATTCGTAGAGAAATCAATATCATCGATGAATAAGTTATTGTTAACGTAATTATTTACAGGCGATAAATTTACGGTGGAATTAGTAATCGTCATCACGGTTGGGATGCTAGAATTTAATCTCGTTAAGACATCCGTGTTACTTAAAGCATCATATAAATGTTGAGCCACCGTTTCTGAGTATCTCGGTTCCGCTGTATCTCTGGGTTCACGCAATCTCGACATCGCCTCTGTACTAATTGCTGTAGTAAAATCACTAAAATTACGTATCACATTCTGTAGACCAGCAACACTTAGAGGATCATTTAGAGACGAGTGTGTAAGTACCAACGTTCTCCCTTCCTCTTCTGTCGTCGTATTAATTCCTGAAGTATTATTTTGTACAATTCGTTCACTCGTGTAAAATCTGTGTCGCGCGTCCTTCGAGCCATACAAATAGGCAGTCAGGAACTCAAACATGAAGGAGTACAGTGTGGATATCCCTACGCAGGCATAGAGTGGCATCGGCAGCACTGTATAAATGACTAATAAGATCTCGGAGCATAAGGCAAAGTGTCCGACCAGAGTCAGTCCATCCACGTAAGGTGGTACTAAGGCAAGGAAGAGTAAAGATAGGAAACAGAGCGTTGTTGCAACTCCCAAGGAAATTGGTAATACATAGCATTTGTAATAGTCTGTATGTGTTAAATAAAGGACTGCCGAAACCATAACGCCAACAATACCGAAAACACCTGCTATCACTGCCCACGTCGATGTATCGTTTCCTAATCCAATTATCACAAAATACGTTAACCATGATAAAGACACTAGCAAGATATATGTGAGAGCGTACCTATAAAAAATAATGATTAATCAGAAATATTCAAATTATTTTTCATTATAATCAAAGAATTAATGATTGGTCCAATAATAATATTCCCAATCATGTATATATAATTTTACATGTTATATAAATTGTATTAATACAAACCGAAATCTTAATCTAATTTGAGGAAAGGCACTTCTCTTAAACTGTTCCTCAAGGATTTCCGAATCAAATCTGGGATTCCACCAGGACCGTGGTGCTGCACGTTCAAATGGCACAGGTAAACTGATACCGCAGCATCCCAATCCCTGGTTACTATGCGCTAGATATGTTTGTATATATGGTGCCAGAGATATGTGAATCTCATCCTCGGCATCTTCGCTATCCTTTGCTCGAGTAAAGCTGACAGACGAGCCACGCTTCCGATTCAATTGAGGAGTCATATTGATAATCTGATAGGATTCAAAAAGTTAATAATAATTCAAAATTCAGAAATATAACATTAAAGTAATGGAAAAAGGTGAAAATTACATATATCATACAGAAATATAAAGAATGTTCAAAATATTTAATAACTTTAAAATAACTTTATTTTTAAATAAACTAACTTAATTAATACACACACACACACACACACACAAAATATTGTTTAGTTTGAGAAAAACAATTTATATATTACAAAAATAATTATTAGACTTGTATAATTAATCTAGAGGCCTGTTCTTTTTAGCTGAACTTTTGCACTAGTTCATCTTTCTTCCTCTTCTTTCCTCTTAGAGAGAAAAAAAGAAAGATGAACAGACTATTACAAATGCAAAAGTTCAGCTAAAAAGAACAGATCTTATATATGTCTTGTATATTTTGCAAAATCTACATGTCTATGAATTAAATAAAACATGAATGCTATATATATATATATATAAATTATCCTATTGAGTATCATCTATAAATATAATGCAGCTTGAACTATTGACATATGTGTTATCATTCTGTTGCAACTACAATAAGCAGCTGCTACTAATAATACCACGCATAATGTTATTTAATGAATGCTACCAGAAAGACTCACAATTCTCTGATTCACATGCTTTTTTGTTCATTTTAGCTATATTATCCGACAAGAAGCATATGATATTTAAATTAAAATTAAATTGTCATAAACAAGACACAAACAATTTAAATTACCTAAAAGGATATATATATTGAATTCTGGAGCTTTTCGAAAATAATTGTACGAGAAAAATGAATACTTTCTTTTCGCTTCGTAAAGTACAACTTACACTTAACAAATGTACTGATGACAATTACGAAGCGTTTCGCGCCAAATACTTCTTGCGAATTTTCTCGTCTTGCGTGTGTCTCGCGTACGTTAGACGCGACGTGTCGGGTTGTCAAGTTCAACATAAACTCAACTGCCTTACGACGCGAGTTACGTACGCGAGTCTTGAAGGAAAGTGACAGTACGACAAGACTTACCGCCAGTTTGATTTACGTCAGTCAGGGGCGAGGACGCCGAAGAGTTTGAGAAGTCATCCTCCTCGCTGATATCGGAGGTACTTGCGGTAATCAGCTAGTGTCGCAGGACGCCATTTTTTTCGCGACTCTTCATCAGCGGCACCGTTGCGGGAGGGATGCGCGGGCAAGCCTCGGTGAAACAGGTGTTGAAGGACACACGATGGGCGGATTATCGTAGATAATGTAAAAAATGAAAGGAGAGAAAAAGGTAGCGAAAGAATCACGGGTTCTCGTCGACGCTGCCGAGACGTTCTCCGCTACGACGTTCCACAGCCATCTTGAATCCGTCAGCGGGGACGACGGCTGATCGCTGTCATCGCTGATGGAGTGAGTGAACAGCGCCTCCTCTCCGCAGAAACCGTACGTTAAACGGAGAACTGCCACTGAATTGCTGACGGAGAGATTCTGAATTTCGTAAAAAGAAAAAAATAGAAGAGAGAAAAATGATGAATGATCTAGTGGTAACGTAGGAACTTTTCGTCGGGAACCTCCCTCCTTCTCACCCTCGTTTCTGGGTGGTTTTTATTTGACAGCGCAGCCAATCATAGATGAAAATTCCCCGAAGAATTGTCCACATTACTAACAAGAGCCTCGATCGAGAAGGCAGCTTTTTTAATATAAAAAATGCATGAAAATCAATAATTATTTGCATCTTGACCTTGACATAATGATTTTTTAAAAGAATTTCCTTAGAAAATTATTTGTATTTCGATGAAGCGATTTTTATGCGGATAGTTTTAATTAATTGATTTATTTTTAAGTTAACTAATTTAATTAAACTTATAATTAATATTATTTAAGTAATTACATAAAATTAATACAGAAAGTAAATGAAGAATTGCATGAAAAGTCATTTGGATAATTTAAATTAAATATTTTTAATTAACTAGTGAACATATTTGGCTAAAATGCTAATTTCTATGAATGTGAATTACTTTTAATCTCGAGTCTTTTTCTTTTTTTTTAATTCTAACAATAAAAAAAAATAAAGAGTAAATTAAATTAAGATTAAAGTTAATTTACATTTGTAGAGATAGAGATATATATTTCATTTAGTGACAAAGTCAATACAAATATCATTCTATATATCTTTTGATATTCAATGAATAACAAAGATAGAACGATATTTGTGTCAATTTGTGTCATCAAATGGGAATTAAAGTATCCCTTTCTTTTTCTACAAATGTAAGTTAACTTTAATCTTGATTTAATTTATTCTTTACATTTCTCTAATTGCTAAAAAAAAAACACGAAAAAGATGTATTTATTGTTTTATCTAGTCTTAAAAATAGAGCTACATATTAATGTTATCAATTATAGAAAGTTGTTTAATATTATCACTCACGTAATTTACAGTATACTATTAAATTTAAAAAATGTTCATAACACTCATAAAAGATGACATTTATGCTGTATAAATATAATTAATATAAGTAATAATAACTGTATAAATATAATTAGATAATATAAGTAATAATAATTTAAAATAATAAACGTATAATTTTGCATGATTCAAATAATATATTTTATTAAAATATTAATAAGTTAATTATATTTTATTAAATTAATCAACACGTCTCTCGCATTTTTAATTATCTCTTTTATGAACAAGAGTTTCATAATTTTATTTAATCAGCGTCAGCGTGCACATCCGCGATATTGCTCGCGAACTCGATTGATCAACAATTGTTATCGAATTGCCAATTGGCGTGAAGAATAACCGCACTTTCGCACTCACGTTGATCATTGTTGTATTCAGTTGTATTCTTATCAGAGTACCTGGTAAATCTTGTGCTCCTGGTGGAAAAATATTGCTGAAATTATTCTATTTTGGAATATTTTTCAACAAAATTTCAATTTAATTTCAGCGATTTTTAGCTAAAAAATTTATTTTCGACAAAGTTTCAGAAAGATTTCAACAAAATTTTCAGACAAATTTCAGCAAGAATTTCAGAAAAATTTCAGAAAATTTCAAAGAAATTTCGGTTGGATTTCAGTGATTTTTCAATGTTAGCTGAAAAATTCACTTTCAGTGAAGTTTCAGCAAATTTTCAGCAATTTCGCTGAAATGTTCCAAAACGTGGAATAATTTCATGAAACTTTTTCACCAGGGGCGGCATCGACACGCGTATAAACAGCATTTGCCGACTGAATTATTATCTAGCTCGTCGTTATCATCGTTGCCGATCTGATCGCACGTAGGTAATCAAGAACCCGCCAATCGGCTCGCAGACGATCAACGCGACGGACGCGACGCGGCCGGTCGTTGTCCGCCCTGCATACGTGGCAGCGACTGAACGCCAATCGGAAGCGTCAGCGAGCGATAGGCGTGGCTTGCGGCGCCTAGTACAGTTCGCTTCACGTCCGGCCGCCATAGTGCTTCAGGGAATCAAGTCGCGTGCGTGTGATTCCTGGCTCCGTCGCGCTTGCCGTCTCTCTCTTTCCTATACTCCATCACTCTGGCCGTTTCGCCTACGCCGACACTCAGCCGTGCCGTCCGCAGCGAGGAGCACGTCGATCTGCGACAATCGTCGCCCGACTATTCGCAGTGTCCGTCGTAGCATCGCGTCTTGGAATCTACGGGAATAAACACCTTCGGTAAGTGGTCGGCGTCGGCGCGCGTGTGAGACTCTCGCCGGGGGAGAGACGAGAAGTACGGTGGTAACGGCATGCCGGTCGCACCGTAACACTGTTAAACGTGTCGACGCAACACCGAATTCACCGGTCAATCCCCGTGATGTGTCGATGACCCGCGGCCCCATAATCCATATGCCGCTCCTCCGAGTTGGCCGCGATATCGCACAGCTCCGATTCACTCCGCATGTTCACTATGATTCCTCCTTTGGTTTCACCCCCGCTCGGCCTGCACACGTATACACGTCCCACCGTTATCTGAGATGCCCCATTGGGATTCCTCAAGGACAAATTTGCCAGTGTCCTCGCAACCGTTTCGCTTTTTGTTTTCCATCAAATAAATTTAACGTGAAATATTAAGTTCTCGCGATTCCTGAATTTTATCCTGAAATTTCTCTCTTCTGGATGAATTTCTTATATTGCTCTTATTTATCATAGCTGGGCGGAAGAGCCGTTTTCCGTAAATATATGTAGATAGGATTCTTTATCAACCTAATGATTCATGTGGATTCTTAAAAAGCTAGTGATAGGTTCAAAGGGCAAACAACTACCTATGTGTCCGAATTGACACTGATATGAAAATATTGTGAAAGTGAAAGAAATTTTTTTTTTTTTTATAATCTATGTTACAACTGACGACATTTTATCTTCTATAACGTACTGACACTTAGGTAATTTTCTTACAGCTAAAACGACCAAAGATGGATGTTCAGACAGGACTGGTATATGTCGGCATTGTTGTCCTCTCTGCTGCAGCCATTGCCTTCATTTCGATGTTCGGTATCAGAGAGAAATCTTACGAAGAAGCAATCGCCGAACAGAGGAAGCTTCCTGATGATCTGTTGTCAAGTACGTCAATTCATGTGATATTGCCTGTAAAGTCAAATTTTTAATCTATGAATTTATAATATAATTATTTTGATGATGTATAAAATCATTTGGTACAGAATATAAATTGAAAATGCCTAATATATGTGTAAATAGAAAATAAGTAAAATTTTGATATAAGTTAATGAAATATTAAATGTGTTAAGAGAAATATTCTTGTATGTTATAGTACTCTTTAATAGATTTTTTATTATTCTGTTTATGATTTTTTATCTGCTTAGGTAAAAAGGATAAAAATAAAGAAAAGAAGCACAAGAATAAAGCAGGAAAGAAGGTGAAAGAGAAGAAAGAAGAAAAAGATGATAAGGAGGACAAAGATGAAAGATCTGATCATGTGCAATTTGAAGAAACTCCTCAAATATTGCCTTCTGAGCCTCCAGTACAGGTAAACTTAGATTTATTGATTTATTGATATTTTTATTATTTATTAAAAAGACTATAATTATTCTATAAGAATTGGGTAAGATATAGTAATGGGATTGTAAACTCTTTGATTTAATATACAATAAAAGAATAGGACTTTTATTACTGGATAGATATATATGTCTTTATTTATTCAACTGTTAGAGAATTAGAAAGTGAGTAAGAAACAAGTGCCAATCAAGCACTCAAATAAGTATATTTTCAATGGATTCTTTCTATCGCAATTGTCTTCAATCTTCAAATATTCACAATATAGAACGATGAGACAAAAGAAGAAAACGATAGTGCTTAGCAATTTTCTAACATGAAACAGAGAAGCACGATCACGCTTCTGCACCTATATTCTGTATTCTTTTAACGATGTGTTGATATCGTTACATTTATCATTGCGCAACTTTTTATCGGGTGAAAAAACTGCACAATGATAAATGTAACGATACGTCGTTAAGAGATATACAATACGGATCCTGGTCCTTCAATCGATTAATATTTACATGCTTTTCATACTATCACTTACACAAACATCATAATCATGATTGCCTGTCTTAAAATAAAAGTATGAGCTGTACATAAAGCTGTCTTTGAAATATTTAAGATTTGAACATCTTGTTTTCATGCATGAAATACAATAACCTAGATGACACACAATATGGCATCATTACATCTACCTAGCAAAAAAAAAGAGATTTATAAACAGGAAGCGTCCTATTTTTATTCTATTGTCATATAATTCACGAGGCATGAACACAGAATTGTTATAATTATTATTTATTTTAATAGTTATTATTTCATGATGTATTCTACAATCATTTTTCTGAATATGTAATAAAATAACTTATATTATAGTTGTATAAGTATATATAGTAATTAAATGAATTATAATTAAAGTTTTATATTTTTTAAGTTTTATATCATATTTATATACGTTACTTATAAAAATTTAATTTTTTAAAATCATTTTTAACCCTCGTAAATTATAAGTTCTTTATTAGCATTATATAATAATGGGCATTGCAAATCAAATTCAAATAACTTATAATAAACAAATCCTTATATTGAACATATTTTCAACGATACACAAATTTTGTTTCTCATTCATGATGATTTACCTGATAACGTGAGAAGATTTTAAGAAGATTTATATTTTATACTTGATTGCTCTGTATTTTTTCTTTTTAGAGAAAATCGTAATTTAATAGAACTGTCAGTTTTAACGTTTCAGATACTCTGAAGTCGCTTTTTGATTGTGTACTACTTTCATTTGTTAATTTTCTTTAACCACAATTTATAATTTTTGTTTTGTAAAATATCTTTATAATAGAATTACTAATTTATCTTTTATAGTATTATTCTAAATAAAAATTGGAATTTATTACATCTCAATTTTATATAATGTACAAATGATGTCTTGGTAAGTTATTGCAAGATTAAATCTTTAATTAAGTAATAGGTTATATCAAACTGTACAAGGAAAAAATTACCGGTTTTATAAATGAGAACATATTATATTTGAAAAGAATTAACATGTACACAGGTGGACAGAGATATTAAACAAATATGTCCTTTTTTAAGAATATGATTTTGATTGAAAAGTTGCTACATGATTATTTCTTGCATACATGTCCCATTGATAAGTAATTCTGCAAGTTCAAGATTATTTCCTAAAAATAACTTCATCATACATATGCAGCAGTATTTTAATGATTCAGACTTCAGTCTTAATTATCTTATCGCTTAGATTATAGAAGAACCAAACACAAAAAATATTAAGTGTAGAATTGGATATTTTCTATAAATCTTTTTACTAATTTTAGTCATGTACAAAACATAATATTAAAAAAAAATTTTTTCAGTAAATTTTCAATTCGTTTTAATCTTCATAAAAGAAATACTATGAAAGAGACAGTATTAACTGCGATATAACAAACTTATAAATTCCAGGTTTATGTGTTCAATAAGAGGACAAAATAAATATAAGGTGAAAAGCAGTTTAATGTTAACAAAATAACTTATTATTAAGTATTATATTGTTTTATAAAGATATTAAGATAATTTGACGTTATTTAAATTATATTTTATTATGTGAAATATGATATATGTATAGTATGATTTATATACGTGCCCATTATTATATAATGTAACATGGATTTTCGAGCATGCTGCTTGATATTTCTTGACACTGCCTTCTTGATCAAATATCATGGAAACATACATTTACATTAAACTCTTAGGAGAGTAACAAAGGCAATAAGAAGAAAGGAAAACTTGAAAAGATAAAACCCATCCTCGTAAATAAAGATGAGCCATCAGTCATTGTGACTGAATTAAATCCCTCGCAACCTTCCTTGGCAGAGGCTAACCATTTTGATGTTATTCATCCAAAGGATGACCTTGAACTTGTACGGAGTCAAAGTGTGAGTGATTGCCATTTGCCGAATGTTATACATTACTTGCATAGATATTTTTTGCACAGTCTTTCTATATTAAATTTGAATGTAATATTAAGCTAAGTAGGTTTTTTCGAAGTTGATTGAAATTTTTTTTTAAGATTGTTGCCATATCTGCCATTATACTGCAAACAAAATAAATTGTTTTCACTGCTTAATTTCTTTTGTTTCTATTAATTGGGAAAATTACACGTGCATGAAGAAATACACATATTTATTAAACATTCATCCAATATATTCTCTACTAACAGCAATCATTAATTTATGAAATATTAACAAATACGCAAGTAAAGATTAAAATATTGAGGTAACATAATCTTTACATTGCCATAGATTGTAATTAATACGGATATTAATATTTTATATGAATTCTATCTTTTTTATTTAATTATTTACTTGACTTGAACGTAATATAATAACATTTCTATTATAATATTATATAATATGTCTGTCATATGTGTGCGTGTGCGTGTGTGCGTGTGTGTGTGTGTGTGTGTGTGTGTGCGTGCGCGCGCGCGCGCGTGTACGTGTGTGTATGTATATAATAGAGAGAGAATCTTCAGCAGATTACCCAAACTGAGACAGTGGAGAAAGTCAACAAGTCACCAAAGGATACTCCAACTAAAAAGAAGAACAACAAAGATGCTGTAAAGAAGAAAGATGAAAATAAGGATGAGAAACAGGATACTGTTACTTATAATAATACATCTAATAAAGAAGCTATGAAGGAAGCTTTGAGGGACATAAAGGAACAGAAGGAAATGCCAATTAAGGAAGTAAAGGAAGTTGTCAAGGAGGTAATCCAACAGTTACCAAACAAGGAACCCAAAAAGACGAAAAAAAAGAATGATATTTTATCTCAAATGGGTAAGTCATTGTTTGCATGAAGATAAATTTACTTATTTGTGCGCGCACGTGATCCAATTCAATAATAAATGACAAGAACATGCATCTAGTGTTTTAAGATGAATCAAATCTGTGTGTTTCTTGACAGAGAGCAAATCAATATTTCTAACCTGTCATGATAGTCTATAGCCTGCAATTTAATTGATTGGAAATACGACCTCATTTCTTTCTGTATTGTAACTTGCCACTTGTTTTTTTTACAACTTAGAGATTTAGTAGAGATATTTATACACATTATATATTTTATTTTGTTAATATATGATAAATATATTAGTTTAACTATTAGGTGTTGGAATTAATTCGTAGCGTTTTTTAATGAAAGAATGTTATTTATTTCACATGAGCATTAAAAAATACATTAATGAAAGTAAATAAATTGATATAAACTTCAGTACATTTATATGATTGTAATTACCTCATACATAAGAAAATTGTGTTGGACGATAAAATGTTTATATATAATACACTTTTTTCTAAAAATAAATTATTTTATAATATATGTTTAAACATCTAATAAAATCTATAAATTATGTGAAATATCTGACTAAAGCAAAGTCAAGCAAATTCCTTTGAAGTGCTTTGGAATGTGGTTGAGGTAGGATCACTTCCCCCTCTACACACATCAAAGGTCAATGTCCATGCACTTATACCGGTAGCCCTGCAATAGAAGCAGTAAAATTTCAAATATTTATTGTGTTTCTGAAACAATTGTAATAATCTTTACAGATTATTTTAATTAAACCAAATATTATACACATTATATTAAAAAGTGTATATACATGTTTTTATATTAATTAATATTTCAATAAATTATCGAATATACATTTGTAGGGCTTTCATCGCAAACTATATACAAATTTATTATAAAAATTTCAATATTTAATTTTAATATTTGATATTTTTAACATAAAATTTTTTAGATGGAGATGCTGTTAATGTTGAACTATTGATGCTATGTATTCAGAAGGCAGAACTTAGTCGATCTGAAATACAGATCCTCACGAATCATCTCTTGAATAAACAGCAAGACAATCCATTAGAACATTCTGAGTGGACAGAAGGTCGTGCCGATCCTGTTATTAAATTGAAAAAACAATTGGCGGAAAAAGAGAAAGCACTGACTGATGAACACGAAGCGAGCGTGGCCTTTCAAAACAAGCTAAAGGAATTGCGAACTGAATTTAATACGGAGAGATCTAGACTATTAGCAACTACTAGACAACTCGAGGAAACTTTGAACGCGAAAATCACAGAGACTCAGACATTGCATACCCGAATGCAACATATTTTGGAAAGTCATGTTGCAGAGAAGCAAGGTTTTGCTAGACAGATCGAACAATTGCAGACTAAAGTGAATGAGGATGCCACAATAATTCACAAGTTACAAGAAGATCAGGGACAAACTCAGGGCCATTTGCAGCAAGAATTAATGGCGCAGCGAAAGCAAATGGAAGTGCAGTTCGCTCAGATGCGCGAAACTGAGAATACATTGAAATCGCAATTGGCTCAAAAACACGTAGAGATGCAGGATCTGCAAAATGAACTGCAAGCGACTTGCGAGAGTAGCTCCGGAGAGATAGAGATGTTACGTCAGCAATTAGGACTAATGCAAGGTCAATTGATGCATTCGGAAGGACAATTACAACACTTCAAGGAAACAAACGATCGACTACAAGATATTGCTAGGCAACTTGAGGTGAGAATCATAATCCTTTATCGGTACTCTTAAGTAAGTTTAGCCATTTTCCATCTATATATTAAGTTTTCTTATTAATTTTTAGGAATCTCATCGTGCGCACGCCGACTTAGATCATAGATTGAAAAGCGCACATCGACATGAACAAGAATTGCAGAAGCAAGTAAATTCACTGCAGGCGGAATTAAATCATGCGAAAAATGAAGCCAATGAAACGTCTACTTTAAAGGTAGAACTTAGCAAGACTCAAACAGAATTAATAAAATTAAAATCTGAGCTGTCAGCTACGATGAATGAAGCTAAATCAGAAGCAGCCGAAATTATAGCCTTGAAAAATGTATTGAGTAACAAGGAGGACGAACTAAAGAGATCACAGGACAAATTTTATGCTGTACAAAATGATTTGCAACAATCTGGCATGCAAGTTACATGTATGGAATCTGAATTGAATTCTGTACAAAAGAAATTGGATATGCTAAAGATTGATTTTGAAAGGGCGGAAGGTAGTTTAAATGAAGCGAAGAATGACGCAAATAAGTATCAAAATGAGGTATATACACTCCAGGAAGAATTGGCAAATTCACGTAAGGAATTGAGTATAGTTCATACTCAACTTAGGGAATCCAGTGAAATGGCGAACGAATTAAAAACTTTGCAAACCGAATTAAATAGATTGCAGAGCAATGAGAAAAAAATAGGAGACGAACAGTTTCGAATTATGAAACTACAAGAAGAAAATGATAGACTGCGTACTGAGGTATTATTTAGTTTTTAGTCTTTTTTCTAACAATTGTATGTTGCATCAAAAGTTAATATTAGTGTATGAGATATTAAATATGAAACAAAAATTTTAAAACAATATGCCTTATATATACACAGCTTGCGAGTGCTATAGAGAAACAAAGAGAACTTCAACAGCAGCAAGAGGATAACAAAATCCATACGGACGTAGTATTAGCCACTACTACTGAGTCTCAACATGCCAATTTGTATGTATATATAATAATATTTGTATGTATATATATATATATATATATATATATATATTTTTTAATCGTATGAATTTAATTGCATCGATAACTTTTCCATTAGATATATATAATGTTATATTTTACTTAATTAATTTCTATAAAATATTTATTCTCGAAAAATCTAGAGACGAAAAAGTTCTATTAGAAAAAAAAACAACTACGCACAAAGAAAAAGAGTTTAATAAGCTGGACGAACAATTACATGTATTAGAAAGTAATGCAGACAAGGACCAACATTTTATTAGACAATTAGAAGAAGCTTTGGAAGTCCAAAAATCTAAAAATAATGTAAGTTTTTCGTGTATTAACTTAAAATGCTTTTTATTTTATTTGATGTTATAAACTATATTTGTTATATGTGTCCGAATTTAATTATTATTTTTCTGTGTAACGTTTATACATTTTTACTACTGTTATCATTATACAAATTTCTCTTGTGTAAATTAATTTTATATTCAAATTATAAAAAAATTTATAATTTGAATATAATCTATTATAATAATATAGCTTATAAATATATATACATTTCTCTACTTTTTTATTTTTCGGCTTTTCTCTATCACAGGAACTACGCACAAAGAACTGGAAAGTGATGGAAGCTCTTTCTGCTGCTGAGTTGCGTGCCAAATCCAGTGATGAGAGAAACGTTAAAGTAAGCGTCTTTGTTATAATTCTCAATTAATATTATTAGCTAAATATTTTACTAAAATATGGGTTCTCCAAACGAGTTACTGTTTTTATCCTCTCATTCCTTCATTCACAATCTTTAATTTTCCAGTCGTTCTTTTATAAAATCAAAGTACATGGGATGAGAAATGTATACATGAGATTGAACCCAGAATCCATTGACTTTGCTCTCATATAATATTATTTCTTATATAATATTATTAGCTAAAGAGTAACTTAACGATAAAATAGCATATTACAAGAATTGATTTAATCATATCGTTATATTTTTTCTTAAATTATTTTAATTGCGATTATTGACTATTATAAGTATATGTATGTATATAAATATAAATATATATATACTTATATTTCTTATAATATTTCTTTATTTAATTAGGAGGTAACACAAAAAATAAAAGAGGAACAAGAAGAAATAACTAAGGCATTTCTACAAAGGATATTCCCAGAGATTAAAGTGTCCGAGAAGACACATGAACAATGGCTCAAATCTTTTGAAGATAAATTATGTGCTATTCTAAATGAATTGAAACAGAAAAACACAGATCAGACAAATCCAGATTTGGAGAAACAGAATAAAAATTTGCAAGGCATGGTTTCACATTACAAACAAATTATTTACGATACGGTAAATATTTTATTGAATTTGACAACAATACTTTATTGAACATAATCCTTCTATTTAAATCTTGTTTTTTTATTTTTTATTTTTTTTTTTATTTTTTTTAGGAAGGTATGCTTAATAAACTACAAAGTCATATAGAATCCGAGGAGACGAGATGGCAGTCACAACTTCGGCAAAAGGAGAATGAAGTGACAAACCTCAGAGTAGAACTTAATGATATGCAAGCCAAACTAATTTCAAGTGAAGAGGTAAAAATTATAAAAATCTTTTTATTTTGTTTATTTTTTTATTTCTTGAACCGCATAAATTTTCCAAAGATATATATTTTTTAGTTTTATGTTGAAATTCTTTTTTCTAGTTTAAACAAAGAGTGAAAGAGTTGGAAGATCGTATAGAACAGAATCGTACGGGAACATTACTTAAAGCCGCGCAGAGAGCCTGTGGAGAATTAGATGGCAACGAGCTTGTTACTTTAGAACAATTACAAGAGGTAGATTTATCGCTGATATATTACATTTTTTATTAATTATTAATTCCATATTGGAATACGTACATGTATATGATGAATATCGATGTTGTTAAAATATCAATTTTCTCATTACTCTATTTTTTTATTATCATTTTAGGAGAAAGCTCGATTATCACAAGAATTAGAAATAGAATGCAATAAGAGGGCGACGTTGGATGCCGAAGTTACAAAATTGCGTTCTCTTGTTGAAACTAGCGAGGCGAGCTTAGTATACGAGAAAACTCTTGTCTCACAACTTCAACAAGAAGTATCTCAACTCAAGGTATTTTTTTAAGTGTTTTGTAGCGATATACATATATGTAAAATTAAGTAGAAAAATAAAACATATTACTCTATTGATTCCAGAATGAAATTTGTGGCGGCTGTAGCAGCTCAGAGCAGTCTATGTTAAACGGTCCAGCCACATCGGATTCTCTTCAATCTGAGGTTAGTATCTATTAGTAAGAGTTTATTTAACTCTTATTTACATGGTGTGCCTTCTTTATTGGAAGTATTACATAGCTTTGGCTATATTGATAATAACAAAGGTTCTGTATTATAAAATTGTTAGGTATTGCACAATGCTGCAAAATACTTATATACTTCACTAATCATGAAAAATCTGCCAATAATTACTAATCAACAATTGAAAAAAAAAGATCTGTCTATAATTACTAATTGCTTGATTGTGACCATTGTACTTTTGTATATACATTAATTGAATGATCAAGCAAATTACGCATATAGATGTTGTTATAGAATTAATAAAGCTTTCGACATAAAAAAGATAAATTATATCTTAATATACATATTGCTGTATTTCGATCATATAACTTTTTCATATAACGAACGGAAAAATAAAAATTTTTATATATGTGCATGTATGCACATGTTACATTACATAAAAAACTTTTATTTTTCACCAAAAAAAAAGTTATATAATTCTTCTGAATATATAAACAAAGCAAAAAAGATATGACAATAACAAATTGTAAATAAGATAATTTTTTTTCACAATTTGTTTTAGATTTTGTACTAATTATAGAACTAAGAAACTTAAATTTATTTTTAATTTGTTTTTGCAATTTATGTATAGAAGTCAAATGGAGTTAATTTCTCTAACGTCATCTACATATACATAGCATAATTAAAAAATTAATCTTTTATACATTACACACATGTAGTATATATTACAAAGTAATTTTAAAAATAATTGACCTTCAAAAAGTTGTGAAATTACCTATAATAATAATTATATATAATATATTATTATACATAATTATTATGTATAATGTATTATGTATAATTATTATATATAATGTTTTATTGTATAAATATTATATATAATATTTATATGCGTACAGAATGTCTAACGCAACACTCGTGAGTAGATAGATCGAATTAAACTTGAGAAGAGTGTTCTATTAACAACGATGTGCTTGCTCGTGTATAGTCATTTTTGTTTACTGAGCGCTCTCAAACCTCATCACGCACCTAGAAATTATCGCCAAATCGCGTAGACGTATGTTGCACATTCGTAAATCTTAATTTAAATTAACTTCTCTTCATTAATTTTTATGAAAATCAAAATGGTACTTTGTATGCAGTTTAGTTTAATGTATCTACCTACGATCGTCATATCAATAATCAGACACCCTGTACAATTATTAAAAACAATCAGAGATTACTTTATCAATAATTATCGAAACTCTTGGAATACAATTGTGCAACCGAGTTATAGTATAATGCTTAATTGCAAAAATTTGTTTGAAAGATATCTGTAGAAATATCATGTTCAAATTTAATAAAGTATTGATATAATTGTCTCATTAGATTGAATTATATTCCAAGCTGTAATTTTCACGTTACTTACTGCAGCCATTTAGTAAACACAGTGATTAATTTGTTGATATTTTTGAGGTGTATTTAAAAAAAAATATTGTTTTTTTGTTAATAAAACCATATTAATAAAACCATTTATTTACCAATATATTAATAAAACCATTTCTCTTATTATTTAAAAAGTATTTGAAAATTTAGTTGTTGCATATTTCAATTATACATTTAAGTACTAGCAATTTGATTACTGTGTTTAAAAATTACAAGATTATTAGATAATTTATTGGAACGGCAATTTTGCAAATTTGTATTGAAGCCATTATATTTATTACAATATATAATGAATGATCGCAACGTAAATTGCCGTTTCTGTAACTGATTCCTTTAAGCAGTCATATAATAATATATCTGGAATATAGCCTTCTCTAGCATCTCAGACTCTGATAGCTGTGTTAGAAAATACTCGGCTCAAGAATACAGAGTTTGCAAACTGTTCTATTACCAAATCTGTCAATTTGGTCAATCAATCTGAACAAGAAATTGAGAACAACTCCCTTACTACAAAATACTCCTCCAAATCTTGTCATATGACAGATCACAACACACAGGCTAATTGGAACCCAGTGATTGGCCAGCAACATAAAAAGCACAAGAAAAAAAGGAAGGTAAACTTATAAATCTGAGACAAAAAGAAGTGTTACTGGCTCGATTACTGTAATAGGTGCACTTCAGTTAATTATTGAAATGTGAGACACATTTATCAAGGCTCAATATTACAAAGAATAATACAAAGGCTTCTTTATAGCTTATGATTTTTACAATATTTTTAAAAATAGTACATATAATGTTTTAATAAACGAATTTTAGCATTAAAGATCTATTATAATTCTGAAATACATATTTTGTATTTTATTCAACTTTATAAATTAAATGAATATTAATTGACATGAAATAATGCTTATGTGTCTTTTTTATATATACGGTTAAATAAGACAGGAATACTTGATAGGATTGTAAAGAAATTAACTGAACACAGCAAACAACGAAATATTAAAATTTTAAAAATCATTTTTTACCTACCTTAACTTTTTTTATGTGAAATGCATATACTTTTTAATTTCGTCATATTCTTTGTGATAAAACTGAGTCCGTCGTTATTATTTCTTTGCTATTATTAAAGTAATATTATTTTTAATAGCTTGTATCTTGAGGCAGTACTTTATGGTGTAGATTGATTTTGTATACTCCAATATTATTTATTATAGTGGCTGTCAGTAAGGAAGTAAAACGCGTCCATACATTTAAATGGCATGTGATATAGTAATTATAAAATTAGATGAAAATTGGTCTTGTAAACTTTGCACTTGTATAGATCTTTTCATAGATAACATGTCAGAATAATACGTGTTGTAAATTTACTTTTATATTTGCTGCACAATATTTATTGAGATTCATAATTACATGAACATACTAGTCATACATTAATATTTTATCCAAATGTACGAGAATTAAATTTTTCGCTTTACATAAAATTATTCTTTTATCATTTCTGAAACTAGATAGTATTTTACTTTTACAATCAATTAGGTACAATCGTTATAAACATAACGTTTCATAAAAATAACTAAATACAAAATGTATTATGTAAATGTAATATCACACATT
The DNA here is from genome assembly GCF_000204515.1 of Acromyrmex echinatior. The sequence continues at coordinate 2,856,149 of NW_011626625.1, forward strand.
TGCAGCATTTTTCCACATCAGACATGTATCAAAAACTTTTAGCATCCTAAAAAATTTATAAAACTATGCACATTGACAGAAGTTTAGTTTGCTACAATCTGTTTACACTTTAAGCGACGAAAATATAATTTCTAATTGTAATATAATAATGCTAAGTTTGTCGAATAGGCTTAAGCTAGTTAATTGATTTTAGTCAATGGACCATCTTATCTTTTTTGAATCTTTGGTAGTCAAGCTAAATTATAAATTTTGTTAATACCAGTAATCTTTGTCCTAGTGTTTGTTCATTATAAAGTTTTGACGTAATATTATCAATGCTCAAAACAACCACGATAGGTTACCGCAGTTGTACGATTAATAACAAAAAAATTGCTTAGTTCGAATGCTTGCTCTGTAATCAATAACGATTTAACTTTTGATTGTTTCGACAGTCCACTAAGAAAACCATGGCAAAACGGCGCAGATTCGCAGGTATGCAAATCTAAAGATGAGATACTGAAATGTTTCTTCCTAGCCTTTCGGAAAATTCTAATAGTAGAATTACCGCTAGCAATTCATGTGTCAAGTTTTATCATGTATTTTATTTTACCGATAATTAGTTTCTCATCACACATATTCTGTTGTGGCATTAAACTTTTACATCGTATTTATAAATGCACTATTTTCAATTTTTGTACTTGCATATTATTTTTTCTTTTATCTCATAAAATGTAGTGAAAATATTTCCGGTAATTTGAAACATAAATTGTTATCATTATCATTATTCATACTGATGTATTATTATTAATTATTAGAAAGATTACATTTATTAACAGTTAGATATTTTAAATACTGTTATTGGTAAGAAAAATAAAAATGTCACATTTAGAATTGTATGAATTTAAATTTTCCATACCAGTAAATGTAAGAAGTGACAAATATGCAATTATCACGATTTTATAAATAAATATTCTAAATAATAAATATTCTAAAAATTACATAAATGAAATAGAAATATATATAAAAAAATGTATTACTTATTTAAGATAAGAAAAGACATGCATAGAACAAGTCTACATCATACATATTGTAAAACTTTATTTATTATGTCACATCGTAAATGTAGGCCATATTAATAGTACTGTTAGTCTATGTTTATTACTTGGAACATATACTTAGAGCAAACCTTTTTCGATGTTGATGTTGGTGTGAAAAGTGTTAGATACACACACACACACATCATGTGTTTTATATATTATAAGATAAAACTTAAATACAATTATTATCTTATAATTATAATTAACTAATTATAGTTTTTATATTTGAATTGGTCCTATTTATGATACAATTATGTCATAATGATATAATACAGTTATAATCTAATCTTGTAAATATGAGTATTTAAAACTATTTAAAATGTCGCGTGAATTTTAAATAATTCACATGATATTTTACATTTCTTATATAGTATTATTAATTGTTCGTAAAATTTTATAATATTCACGTATATTATATTTAGATATGTTCCAAAAACATGCACAGTAGCTATTGTTGGCTTTATATTTTATTTTGTGACTATATATTATTACGAATATTTTGCATTTTGCATATCTTGGCACAATATGGCTAGAAAAATAATTTCTATTCCCATCTTTAATTCCTGCCGATGACACGAAACTGGCTGTTAAATCCATTGTAAGTGTATAATATATATATTAATTTCTGAATAAAGTAAATAGTTAATACGTTATTTTTGCAAAAGAGTATAAAAATTATAACACTACATTAATTAATATATAGAGAAATATATGTTAAATTAGAAATATAATTATACGCGAATGTACATGGAAATATTCAGAAATGTATATAGTTTTATATATATATATATACACACACACACACACACACACACACACACACAAGGAAATTTTTGTCAGCACAAACACTAGGGTAAAGGTACTGCGCGAGAAAAACGATTTTCGTTAAACTGATTAATCCCTATAACAATTAATTATTTTTCATAACAATATCTGATATGATTTTATTGCTTCCATACATCATCCATTATTTTTCTTTTTTTAAATAAATTTTATATGTTAAGTATTAAATATAGTGGTGTGACACATTATCAAAGGCTATAAATGTTTGCCTTTTTTACTGTTTTATACATGTATGTTTCATATGTTGTTTTCTAATTGAAATATTTTTCGTCGCTTAATTGTACAATATACCTTTAAAATAAAAAGTAATCAGAATCTGGAATGCTACTAACAATGACGGTACAATAATGTTGAATATGTATATATTAATCTAAAATTAATCAGATTTAATTAAATAATTAATGTAGATAATGGAAGCTAATATATTTTAATATTTTTTCATACTTATTTTTTGCTTCTTTTATGTGTTACCTGTTATATGTGCTGTTAAGTAGTATCTTTATGTTGTAAACTATTTCTTAGCATGAAATAATTGAACTTTTTCATTTACTTATTGCACTATTAATATATCTTTTTCATAATTGCTTTCTAATATAAGGTAATGAAATGTTTTTATTATTTATCTACTTACAATGTATTATTATTATTGTTGTTGCTTTTTAATTAATAATATAAGATAATGAATTTTGAATATATATAGCTTTATGCAATTAATTCCAGCATGGTTGGAAAGCATGTGTATTTTTGTTTAATTGTATATTAGATTTAGAAGAATGAAAGACAATGCAGAAAATATTTTTTTATTAATAAGAAATATTTAGTAGAGTAATATGTAATTTCTTATTAATATTTCTTATTAATAATTCACATTATTATGTGCTATCTTTCACAGATTTCAAATTATTCTTCCTGATTGCTTTATTGGATAAATATTGAAATTTTGGAAAATTTAATATGTAATATTTATTTATTATTTATATAATATTTGTTTTTATTTATTATTACCTGTAATAATTATCTATCGTACTCATAAGGGAAGAATAAATACGTAGGATGTATGTATACATATATATGTGTTGTGTTATATATATTTTAGTATATATATATTGTCAATTTAGTATGTTACGAAGAATTGGCAACATACTTTATTCATTCTATTAATGTAATCTTTCAGGGTGGTTCAGGAAAAAAATAACTTCGAAAAATAAACTACGCTAGTGCAGTGCGAGTACTGGTGGTTAAAAAGATGGGATGCGCAAATGCTAAAAGCGAATGCAGCATTGCTATATAGGTATAAATGGCATACTTTGCTACTCAGAAGACTAATATAAAGTGAAAATACTACGAATAATGTTTATTGTAAAAAAATATCATATTTTATTATGTGGAGAAAATATAAATAATTAAATTCGTAGCGATTAAATGGGAAAACTTGAAATACTTGAGTATGTGATGGTTATATAATTTATAATTATAAATAGCTATACACGATGTAAAGGTTATCAAAATTGTGCATTATGGATCATCGATATTGTTTATAGAATCTATGAGCTATAAAACAATTTGTAAATTTTAATTCTGTTGTGAGACGTATAAGAACATAACACTTGAAGAATATGTTCTTGCGACGCAAAAAATTGTACAATTAATTAATTAATGGATTCCATGACTTCATGATTCATTGTGTATAACGATATTGATTCTGATATTATTTCTGAGTCATACTGTTATTAGTGTTTAACATCTTTTTTTCTTTTTTTATCATTAGACGCATGGACCAGAAATTATATATATATAAATATATACATATATATGCATAATATGATATAAAATATATATGACATTTTTTGTTATCGATAGCGAACACAATACACCAAATTTGTAAAATGCGATCTTCATGTTCCATTGTATACAAATTCAAATTTATTATTCGTTTTACGTGCAATAAGGAAGTAAGGCGAGAGTTTGAACGAGCCAGTCTTATACATATATACAAATGTTAACTGAAATTAATTGCGCCCAACAATTGTATTGAAAGCAAGTACTGCATACTTGAGACAGATTTTCATATAATTCACATATAGACTTTTATTATCAGATCTAAGAATATATTTAACAAGTTCAAGTTAACATACAATTTTAGGGGCATTTAAAAAATTGATGCTTGCAATCATTTATATTCGTATTTAATTACGCTTTAAACAGATGTTTATTAATTGGACAAGCCAAAATGTTCCGTATTGTTATTGGAATAGTTCTATATTCTAGTAGAACTTCGAAGATAATTTTTTTAAATACTTGCTTGCATGAATATTTAAAGAATACTGTGTTAGACGTTAATAGTACACTTAAAGAGTTCTTTGTTCACTTATGTAATCGATTGGTTGCATAAAAAAGAATAGTTATTGTACTGAGTTTTGTAAGAGGCATGTATGTTTAGTACACTGCGTACTTATTTACCGTTTTGTATCTAGAAAGCATATTCATAGTTAATAAAAGTTTACTGTTTTACTTGATGCTGAATGTTATGCAATTTCGAAAAATTTTTCATTTCATTTATTTGTTAACATGGTGAATAATACCTTTAAATAAATATCCATTTATTGATACTGATACATATGTACAATATATATAGTTAAAGTATAAAATATGATATACATTTTGATTCACCTATCGGACTAGTTTAGGTAATTAATTCTAAAAGTTGTACTTTCAGATCGAATTTAATAAGACTTTGGAACTAACATTACCATTTTTTACTTATTATGAATTATCTTTTGAATTATTTATCTTGAGTTATCGATAAACTATACATCATTTTAAAAACGATAACGTTTAATGACAGGGTGCTATAACTATTATTAACAATTGTTTTCACAATATGGTATATAGCAGAGCTAGTAAATTTCTGCAATTTTTTGGTCAATTTTATAATTGACTTTTATCGTATTTATTGCTTGCATCTTAATAAGCCATCGAAATAATTTTTACAAGACGAAGCGGTACAAGATAAGCCGGTCTCATTAAAAAGTTAGATGTTTATTTAACAACTCGTTAAGATGCAAGTAGTAAAAAAAGGCAATAAACATCATCTTTGAAGAACAAAGATTACAGATATTTAGTAGATTCATTATATAATAATAAAAAATTATATTATACTAAAATTATACTACATATTTATATACAGCATATTTCTCAGCAATATATACACTTACTTCCTTTTTAGGATGGATATCTTACAGGTAACTAAAAGAATGCGTGACAGATACAATATTTTTCATATTTAGTTTTATAATTCTATATATTTGTCTCTTATTCTATTCAGGTAAATACAAACGTCCAAAACATAAAAAAAATATTGTATAACCGTCATCTAATGTTTAACATAGTGTGTTATTGGAAAATATATTTTTACCTTGATTAGCGTCAAGTTGCAAAATAGATTTACAATCGTTCATTTAATAGTGATAATGTAAACCACATTTCAATCACAGGTCGAAATTTTGTTTACAGTAATTTTGTCCATTTCTTTAATTCAGCATTGTTTGCAGAAATCCAAGAATATAACTACCTAAATCTTCATCCTGATTAGTCCATGAAACGTAAACACTCTTTTGATCATCTTCATCTCCTTCCACCTTTACTAAAACAGACTCGACAGATATAGAACCCTCCGTCAATTGAACCGTCCATCCGGATAGTCTTTCTTTCAATGGCTGCAATAGTTTTAAGGTAGTAGCTTGTGCTGGGCCGGGATCCCTTACTTGCACAGTAGATGTGAATCTGACCACATGTTTTGTGATACCTGCAGCTTTTGCAACCTAATCAAATACAAAAGCAATAATCATATAAAATAACAACTGTTATTCCGATAAAAAGAATAACAGTCACGAATTAAACAGTTATTATGTGAAATATTACCTCATCCGCATCTACAAGACAGACACCGTCTTCTCTCAACATCAAGACACTGTGAAGCAATCTCCGTCTTTTCGGATCAGGTGGCAAGGCCGAGTATCTCTTTGCTTCGGCTTTCAGCAATGCTAGAGAAGCATCTACGGGAACTTTGGATGTGGTCGTGATAATACAAGTTTCGCCGTTTGCAGGATTATAGCAACTAACACCGAATTCTTGTTTGATTTTCTCCTTCAAATATTCCATCTTAGCGAATTCTCCATGCACCAGCATAACATTCTTCGGTTCACAATACTGTATCAATTGCATTATTCCTTTTGCATCAGCATGAGCAGAGAAGGACATGTACTCCACGGCCATCTTTACTTCCACGATCTGTCGATTTTCGAATTCTATTCTCCGCGTACCGTTTAAAACTTTGTGCCCCACGGTACCTTGCACGCAAAAACCTGGCATGATAACCATGTTGGACTCATTAGGCGCCCATTTCTTAAAAATCTGGAGAGAGAGACCGGCGTGTAACATTCCTGGCGTAGCAAACACCACCATCGCACCTGGATTATCGATATACGCTTTATCAAACGGTTTTATGTGCTTAAAGTCAAACATATTCCGTTGTACAAACGTTTTTTTAATTTTCTGATTAGTCCAGGTGATAAACATTTTATAATAATTGTTGGCCTTTTCGGTTAAACCAAGTGCGAAATAAACTGGTACTTTTAGATTCATTCTTTCCCAATACGTTTCCAAAAGTATGCACAGTTCTTGAGCGCGACCGAGAGCGAATACAGGAATCAGCACCTTTCCGCCTCTGTCGATGCATTCGTGTACCTAAAACACGGTCTTCTTAAAAAAATCGTTCAACATAAATTAAATTATTACAAATAATAATGAATTGAAAACATACTTTTTTGAGGAAATCGATTCTGAAATTAACAAGTCTGGCCTGCATTTGTCTATCCACGCAGCACCTAAATGCCGATCCGGCGTCATATTATAGTCTCCTGTGTATACAATAGACTGTGATCCTACACGAACCCAAAACATGGCTGCACCGAGAACGTGTCCGGCATAATATGCTTTTATCTCCAATTCTGAATCTACCATGACGGATTGATGAAGCGTAACAGCGATAACCTTCTTCATACAATCCTTTATCATTTGCGATGTGAAAAAGTTACTTTCGCCTTTACGCTCGACTGCAACCTTTCTCATGTCTTCTAATAAGATTGGTGCAATAGCCTTAGTTGGATGTGTCATATAAATTGGTCCAGTGTAACCTACCTGTATATTTTAAATGAGAAGAAATGAAGGTGTGCAAGAAATTTGAAAAAGATACAACAAAAATAAAAAAAAAAAATTATTGCAATATAATTCTTGATGTTACGTTACCATCTCTGTGAAATATGGAAGAGCACCGCAATGATCTAAATGAAAATGAGAGATAATGACACAGTCGATATAATTGGTCGCAGGTCCCTCTGGAACTATATAGGAAAAGTCTGGGAAGCGTCTCTCATCATTGAATCCCATGTGCATTCCACAATCCAGCATGATGTTTTTGCCGCCCATGGAGACAAGGATACAACTACGTCCAACATCCTGTCCAGCACCGAGTGGTGTAACTTTTATATCCGGCATTTCTGAAAAGATTAACAAAATATAGCATTATTTAAAACTTTAATGAAATAATCATATTACTTCCAAAGTAGCAAGCTAATGTTATTTGTTGTTATTTTGATGTCCAAAAATGACATCTTTAATGTCACTTTTATATTAAAATGACAAATGTTAGCTTGCTACCTGAATTTATATATACATACAATAAGATATTTGTCAAGCATAAAATAGAAAATGGATGCTTATGAAACAAATGTGTATACGTGTCTCAATATTTTTTTACTATAAATTAACAATATATCTTTTATTTTTAAAACAGCATCCTCTCTTCTCTTTAAAAGAGACTGACAATATCAGCTCAAATATGTTGATATCATTATATCACTTACTTAAAAAGATATCAGTTAGTTGGTTGATCTAGATCACAACTAATTGCTTTCTGAATTATAATCTTGTTGTAATATAAATAAAAGTTATTAGAGGATTAGGTTAGGCTTAGCGAAAGAGCGTTACCAAGCACCGGTTCGTAAGCGCACAATGAATAAAACAATTATTATAAGCACACAGATCACAGTTGAGAATTAATGAGCAGATTAATGTAAACATATCAAAAGTTGATTACATTTCCTTCAAAAATTATCAAGATCTTTCTCCTTTTTACACTTCTTAGCGCATACCTATTACATTGAATTGAAAATATTGTACAAAGACGAAATTTGTTTGCACTTTGCGAGGCAATTTGGACAACTTGATAAAAAAAATTTTTTTCCTAGATAAAAATCCTAACCTAAAAGGTTATCAGCATGCGTGTTCCAAAACGCATATAGGCTGCATTTGGAAACATCACTCGGTGTCTCTGTCTATCATCTTATCCTTGTTTAACAATGGGTAAACAACAAGGATAAAATAATACGCGGAAGTACTCGGATGATATTTTCGAACGCAGTCATATTCTGTTATCGAACGCAACCGCGCCCAGTATGAACTCTCATTATATTTTGCCGTTGTCTTGTTTTAATTATTTCGGTCTAATCATTTTTTTGTTATAAATATTCACGTAAACAAATATTTCACAAGCGATACTCTATATACAAGAAATGATAGCGTAGTAATTCAAAGCTATCTTTAATGTAATTTTAAATTACATAATGCACTTATACATAATAAATTTGTATATAAATATTTTGTATATATTTTATTATATTATTCCAGGAAATGTACAAAAAAAGCAATTCAAATTTGTGATCGTATAATACTATGATTAATTACCTAATTATAAATACTATATAATAAGGATAAATACTATATAATAAGGATTTCAGTCTATTTGTTTAACATAGCTAGATAATGATACTAGTCTTTAGGATTGAAAAGCTATAATTTTCAAATGCTTCAATTTGTTTAATATCAAAATGTTCAACATTATATTAGATAAGTAATATCCGTGTGATTAGTGTGATTAAAATCATAAAAGTACATAAAGAAGATGAAAACAACATTGTACAGATAATAGATACGCATTATATTATGTGCATCTATTATCTGATAATTATATATGGATATTATTCGGCAATTATTGTTTTTTCAAACGTCGCACTATTCTATATTATTTATGATTTCTATATTATTTATGATGGTTAAAGAAACACATCTCATTGGCTGGCAATCAGACGATAAAGTATTATAAAAGAACACAAAATTTTAATTTATGTGAGCTATATTTAATTTAAAAATTATTGTATATAAAGCACTATTTTGAGTTTTCAAATTGCTAATAGAAAAAAAGTTAATAGAGAAGAGATAAAATAAAGTGAAATAATTATGGCGTTTTACAGTTCTTCGTCAAGGTTGAAGTCCTCCTCTGGAAAATCTCCAACTTTTACGTGCGCTGGCTTCACAAAGCCTCCATATTTTGCAGCACATTCAAAATATTTTTTTCCACCGACACTACGATATCAACAACATGATAAGTGTAAGGGAAGAAAAATATATTCAGGTATCGTAATTAAATGAGATTAAATATATTTACCTCCCATCATTCTTGCCAAGAGGTTCATCATATTTAACACCAATCCACCAGCCTTCCTTAAATTCAGTTTTACCTATAACATTTATATATTAAAATAATAAAAATATTTTTAGTAAAAATACAATTACAAATATATTAAGATTCTGACCAACATATAAAATAGTAGCTCTTCGCTTTGGCTGATTTGGAACAGATACTTCGCAACGGTCTCCAACTTTGCATAAACTAGCTAAGCATTCCTCTGCTTCTTCTTCCAGTTTCTTCTCTTCTGCTCTTCTTTTCATATCTTCCTCATTATACTTTCCTAATTTATTCCTTTCTAGGAACGCCTTAACAGTGTCTGTTCAAGCATAAATAAAATACGTTTCATTCATCATTTAATTTGATATAAGATAAATATAAAAGTCTCACCTGTTTTTTTGGCATACTCTTCCTCAGATATCTCAAACTTTTTCACATGATTTAAATCTTCTGTGGTACATGAGAAATTATCAATAACCTGCAATTTCCTTACATTTCATTTGCAATCTCACAATTTTGTGCTTATAAATACTTGAAGTAGTCTCAGTAAGACTTTAGTAAGATAAAACTTTCATATTATTGATTTCATATTGATGATTTCTGTCATATTGTAATATAAGTATTTGTATTATATATATTTACATGTATCCTCATTCCATCATCTATTGGATATGACCCCAAAAGGCGTTGTTCTTCCTCCAATCTGCAAATGAGCTTGTCGTTCTTGTCATAAACTTCAATAGTCATTGTAACTGGGTTACCACCAGTAAGAAGTTCCAATTTGCCCTATAATATTGTCTTGTAAATTTCTATGCAGAAGAAAATTTTGGAAAGCAAGCAGTGCTTTGCTTACCTTAAATTCATGGACGGTTATACCCTTTTGAAATCGACGTTCTACACAACATGATTCTTGACCAGAATTTGTGATTGACAAATTTACAAAATCAGACGTAATCACGCTGCACGAACTCATTTTATTTAATTTGACATACAATATTCGGCTACTACAGAATATAGGGTTAAATGATTTCAAATGTTCACGAATATCTTATGTCATGTTTCGGATATTTCCGAATACAATTATAATAAATCTAATTTATGCAACTTTATTTTATATAAAATAAATTAACGCCTAGTGTTTTGTACTCGCGTCAATTGCAGAACATGTAAATACAAGCAACACTTTGACAGAACTTTCGAAGCTCCAGCGAAATGTCATCACGTTATTGAAAAAACAGAGAAAAACTCAGAAACCTGAGAGCGACCGAAGCGACCTTTCCGGCCTTTAACTGTGATGTGACTACATATATTATCGACATTGCTGATAAAGTAGTGTCGAAATAATATAATGTGATGCGAGTCCGTGCTAAATCAATTATTTATATGTGGAGCAACATGCTACGTCCACAAATTGTAAGTGTAAAGATAATATGCATATATAATTATATATATATATATACTTACATTTACATCATTTTTCTTTTGCTACAGCCTACCATGATCTCTACTTTAGATCTATTTCTTTCAGCTGCATTTTTTATCCTTATCTTTTTCTTCTTTTTTTTTTAATGACACGTTTAATTGACTTTTGAATACAAAGCATGTCAAAGTAAAAAATGAACACACGTTATAAAAAATAATTTTTAAATAACATTTAAAAATGCATATTATATAACATCGATTCTTATATGCATGAACTTTTTCATAATTTTTCTTTTATATTGTTATGTATGTTTTATAAAAATTTAGAAAAAATAAAGAAAATTAAAAAAAAATTAAGTTATATTTTAAATTATGTATTTCAATATTGTGATTTGTTTTAGAACTCAATTAAATAACAATACAATGAATATTTATTATTAATTATTTTATATACACATTTTTTCTTTAAGAATGTATACATACAAGGTGCGTCCCAAAATTTTCCGAACTTTTTCAATAGGGATAGGTCGCGCCATCCGTGTGTTCGATTGCGCATTTGAAAGGTACATCCCTAGCTGACTTCCAGTAAAAATTTCATGACATTTGGTTCAGTGGAAACGAAGTTATGGCGTCTCAAGTGTCAGTATGTTGTATACATCGGTACGAGAATGAACTTCGAACAAAGAGCCAATATTAAGTTTTGTTTTATACTTGGTAAAACATTTACCGAAACCCATAATTTGATGAAACAAGTTTATGGTGATAATTGTGTAGCCCGTACCAGTGTTTATGAGTGGTATACGCGATTCAAGAACGGTCGTGAGAACATAAATGACGACGCACATACAGGTCGCCCAAAATCGACAATTAACGAAAATTCCATCGAAGTTGTGCGTAATTTCATCAAGCATGAGCCAAAATCTTCAGTGAGATACATGGAAATGGAATTGAACATCCCCAAATCAACGATTTATCGCATTTTGACCGAACATTTGGGCCTACAAAAAGTCTGTGCACGATTTGTTCCACACAAGTTGACTGACGACCAAAAAATGCATCGAATTCAACATTCAAAGGACATTATTAAGGAAGCAAAAAAGGACCAAAACTTCCTTTATAGCATTGTTACTGGTGGCGAGACGTGGTGTTTTCAATACGATCCAGAAACCAAGCGTCAAAGCGCGGAATGGAAGGCGCGAAACGACCCAAAACCCAAAAAATCGCGTTTAGAGAAGTCAAAAGTGAAGACAATGCTCATTTGTTTTTATGATTCCAAGGGTATTGTGCACAAAGAATTCGTTCCAGCAGGCCAAACAGTTAATGCTGTATTCTATGTAAGCGTTTTGAAGCGTTTGGTGCACCGCATTCGTCGTATTCGGCCAGAATATCGCGAAGGAGGAAGTTGGCGCTTGTTACACGATAATGCGCCATCTCACCGTTCGACACTTGTCACTGATTTTTTGACTAAAAATCACATTTTAACAATCAACCATTCCCCGTATTCGCCTGATATGGCACCTTGTGACTTCTACCTATTCGGCAAAATGCATTTGTCCATGAAAGGAAAGCGGTATGTGGACGTAGAAGACATCCAAAGGACTTGTACCACTATTCTGAAGGACGTGCCTTTGAACGACATAAAACACTCATTTGAAATGCTTTTAGATCGTGCCAAACGTTGTATTGAGTCCGACGGGGACTACTTTGAATAAACAATTTGAATTTGAAAAAAAAAGTAAACCGTTGTTGTTTTATTTCAAAAGTTCGGAAAATTTTGGGACGCACCTTGTATATGTGTATCTATATATGATATCAATGAAATGAAAGAAACAGGCAATTGCATCTTAAAGGCAGAAAAAGAAGATAGAAAAATATTTATTTATAAAATATTTCACGATTAAAAAATTAGATTAAATATCTTATATTTGACACTATACTATAATAATTAGTTGTATGAATAATAATTTGAGGAATAAAAATAATGTAATATCTTTGTCAAATATTCATTGAAGTTATTTATTTGAAAGTTGTATTCAAGCTGATTAAATCGATACGCTTTTGTTGTATTAATATGCATCATGAACAAAATATCAGCAGTAATTACTTCAATTTTAGTTTTATACATAAATTAATTCCAAATAAAAAATATACAAGACAGTCAAACTGAAAATAATGTGGCTGTACAGTTGTGGACAAAAGAATTGTCTTTCTTTTTTTAATTTCGTTTTTTACAGAACTCGTAAGAACATCTTTATAACTTTTATGCAATCTAAAACTCGTCGAAGAACAAAAATATTGCAATCCTTTTATCCACAATTTGTTAAAAACGATGAAATTATATATTACCGTCTTACTTGTACAGCGGAAAAACATTTTCATATCTATGTATAGCACATGTATATCTATATTAATTTGTTTACACTTTATCCAAAGCAATTTTAATTATTATACAAGATAAACGCACATGTCTCTTTCTTCTCTCACATTGAGTCTTAAAACAGAAATATACTTTTAAGAAATTAAATTGAGAGATTTTTCATTATTTTTAATGATAAAGCACACAATTGATCGCAGAAAAGACATTAAAAAAGTTTCTTCTATTCTTTTTTTTTTTCCAAGAATAATAGGTGATATTTGTGTTATTTTCCAAACAAATTTTCTCCAATGAAGAATCTCCGACAGTGGTTTGGACTTAGTACCACGTCTCTCTTTAGAACAGTGGTAGACAGAGTCATGCTGCTGATTGCCAACGTCCTGCGAGGACAGAGCACGTGAAGAATTCTTCAATGCATTAAACTGCTTGAGTTTTATTACAATATAGCTTTACCATTAGTTTGAAGCTTCTCATTAACATTGGCCATTTTTTAATTTATCGAAGCAGTAATTGATGCTTCTTCTTACAAAAGTTTACCCTTCAATATCTCATAAACCATTTTGTTCCTAAAGTACGGCATATCATCCTGTGTAAACGTTATCTTCTTATTTGCGCAGGCATATTCGGCAAACATACAAGAGAATACGCCACAATCGCTGCCGTTCATCTGTTGTGGAATGTTCTTGGCTGATTGTAATTTCCAGTCGCTCATATCATAAGATTGTTTCTTTTTGTCTAAACTCTCATCCTGTAAATATTGTTTTAGTGTCGCTAAACATTTTGGGTTACTACCGCCCATACTGTCATAATAAACAATCGATTTATTCCTGAAATCTATTATTGACATACACCAGTGAATGTCCAGATGTATCGGCACGACTACAAGATTCTGCGCGAATATGTCTACTTTTCTAGTCCATCGCTTCAGAGATGAGTGACCACCCGATAGAAGTTTTGGATAAAAAAATGTATTCATTGCGTGCACCTTTAGATACTTGTCGGAAGACGTGCCTCTAGCAATTAATAGATTCATGTAAAAGTTTATTACTTCATCGTTTAGCCAATTTAAGTTGGCTAGCGTGCAAAGATCTTTTCGGGTGAGCCTTAGACCAAAACCTTCTGCAAGAACCTCGCCTGGAGGACATGGTATAATGGCGCTTCTCACTTCTTTCAACATCTCATTGGTCAACGTTGGCAACGCTGGCTCTTCCTGTTCCTCTCTATCATCTAGGACAGCCAGGTATAATTTCATAGAACGTGCCAATTGTTCTTCCAGAGCTGCTTCTCGTGCATACCTATTGTGCTTCGACAAGACGCATGTCATCTTCTTCAATTCTTCAGCCTCTCTGTGCCGTTGTTCAATCCGTTCGTTGTATCTCTTAGTAACTTGCGGGATGAAGTCTTGTCTCATGATAGGTTTCGCAGCTAGCTCGTCACGCAATGAATTAGTTGCAACAACTTCGACAGGTAACTTTGGCGTAGTTTTCACTAATCCACTGGTACTAGGTCTATCAATCGTAATTACTTTGTTGGATTGCTGATATGCCGTGATACCTTTCTTGCTGTAATTTAAAGTAGGAACTTTTTCTTTATCTGTCCTAGAATAGTTTGACATGCAAACTCTATTATGATATGACGTTGGTATCTTAGACAAGTTAGATGATTGAATCTTGCTGGATGTTATGATTTCTGATTGCTTTTCTAAGTCAATAACTTCTACGGATTTGCACGCAGGTTTATCTGTAAATACCTGTATCCTATTTGGAAACAGATTTTGGAGCATTTCTTCATATTGATATTTCTCTTTTAATTGATTAGTTTTGGATAATGTGGGAGACTTGTGATAGATATCTGGCATCCTATGTTTGTGATGGAAAAAGTGTTCCGTGGTCGGTTTATTGTGATGCAGCATAAAGCAAGTAGACTTACAAGTGGGAGTTTTGTAATATTCGAAAGATTGTGGTTGCTTCTTATGAGTACCGTTCTGTGCGCACAGTTTTATCGATGAACATTTCTGCTCACCCATGTATATAATATCGTCATCATCACTGTCATCAATGGTAAAATACTGTTCCATTGTACGAGCTATATTACAATTGGATTTAAATCTCTTGGATGCTATATATTCTTCTTCAAAGTTACAGTCTTCAGCTTTCCGTTTCTTAGAACCTTCATCTACCCATCCGAAGATCTTCTTCAGAAAATCAAATATTATGGACATGGTTAATACATGTATATATCCTGGTCTTATTATTGTCCATTCAACATATAGTATTAATGTAGGTCAATCTAAAAAATTAAAAAATAAATTCTTATATGTATTCATTGATTATTATGTACTCATTGATATAAAGTAAATATCACAAAAGTAGAAACTATATAATAAACTTATAATATAACTAATATAATTATGTACCATACAAAATCATTACCAATTGAAATAATTTGCTTGCACTATTCTGTACTGATACACAATAAAAATAACTTATAATTAAAGTAAAATATGACTGAAAAACACACAATTTTGCATTGGAGAAAAAAAGAGAAAGAATAGAAAATACTATAGAAAAAAATACTATAGAAATATACTACAGAAAAAAATTCAGCTACACAATCTTAAACATAAGCTTAATAATAAAAACATAGCAAAAACATATATTTTGATCGAAAAAGGCATCCGACGTGAATGTCATTGCATTTTAACGAAATATACATTGCGACATTTCATCGATCAAGAAGTTTTTGCTATACACTCTTGAATTTAAATGTTTTTTCATGTTTAAAAGTCTAGAAAGTACCAGTGCGGAATAGCACAGCAGTCGAATTCATTATAAATTTTCAATTATGCAAATGTATACGCATCGGCGTGACGTAAAATTAACCTCATTGCGCGGCATGCGACACCCGTTCCGGTTGATGCTTACTCTCGAGAATTGCGTTGAATTCGCCGTATGTGCCACAGCAGGCGCTTAACCCTAAACCCGGCCGAAATTTTTTTATCCTGCCTCTCAAACGTAAGATTTGTCATCCATGAACCGTTTAATTTGGCAATATCACATAACCCAGCGATGGCGTATTTTCTTATTCCCTGCACATCTCGCTCGGCACTATACTTGACTATATTTTGCAAGGTTGCAATACTTGAGGTTGGAGCAGGCTGACCACTCCCGCGCATTCTTTTTTTTTCCCCCGAGACTACTCGAGCGTCCTCTTTCACTTTCTAACCACGTGACAGATCTAATTTGATGAATTTCGGAACAAAACGAGGGAAAAGCTGAATTTCGAATAAAAAAAAATTATTCCGTTACTTTGCGAAAGTAGCAAATGATTAATGAATTATTCTTGATTTTTTTGTAAGGTCCTGCGCACAATAGAAGGAATAAAGAATTTGGAATAAAGAATTAGAAACAAAAAATAAACGATTTTAATCTATTAGAAATTGAATACATCGACATACAATTTTTGATGAGTTAAAATCATTATTTTTTGTTCCTTAAAGTGCTTTTTCATGCTGATGCTCGATCGCTCATTTTCAGCGTCAAAACAGATCACATGATAAAAATTAACGAATATTAAGCGTCGATTAATCATGTGACCTATTTTGACGCTAAAAATCGAGCATCGAGCGTCAGCATGAAAAGGTACCTTAAGGTTTGTTCGCGTCACATACTCCACATGCTTCAACGTGTTTCTACTAATCCTAATTCTACCATAGCTCCTACTCACTCTAATAAACGAGCGCGTTTGAATGAGTAGAAATTACGGTTGGAGGAAATAGGAGCATGTTGGAGCATGTTGCGACGCGAACAAACCTTTTAATATATACTTGATTCGATTTCGCACTTTTGTGTATTCGCCGTGATTCGCAGTCCAAGTTCATACAGGTCATATTCCATCCAACTCCATCGCAGTCCTCAGAGAGTATCAGAAAGTATTGCAGAGTCTTGCGTGGTCTCTGATCTCACATGGTTTTACACAATAAAGTTTTACTTTGTTGTTTTCATTTCGACTCGTACACATTTATGATAAACAATTCTTATATTGAAAATAAGATGCGATAATATATTGTAACTATAAAACTTCAGAATTTTGTAAGAATAATGTAATTATAATTGATTATACTTATAAAAGATTTTTTTAAGATACCGATGTCTTTTTATTATATCGCTATAAGTTTTATTTAAATAAAGTAGTACTTGAATCACGTTACGATTTGCTGTATTTGAAGTATATTTCTAAATTTTTCTATTGTTTATAATGATAAATGGTTCATTAGGTTGATTTTTTTATTTTATTCGTCTCAATATTCTTGTAGCGTAAAGAGTTTTGTACTTCAAGAGAAATACACTAGAAAAACAAGATTCGATCTCATGAGTAATAATAAGGAAGGATTTATTGCTGTACATGTTGGTACGTAATTATTTAGACCATTTATAATTAATATTTGTACATAAATTATTATAACTTATCATTTTTTTGATAGGTGCTGGGCAGCACTCGGCGTCACTCAAAGAAAAGTATCAAAAACTATGTCGTGATGCATGCAAAGTGGTAAGATTTTCAAGCAATTTAATGAGCTATAATACAGGTTTAATTTTCTCGAAATTCTATATTTTTCTTACGACTGTTTGTTCTGTCAGGGAACTCAAAGTTTGAAGTCTAATGGCAATGTATTAGATGCAGTGGTCGAAGCAGTAATGATATTGGAAGATTCTCCTCTGACAAATGCTGGATTCGGATCAAATCTTACGTTGAATGGTACAGTGGAGTGCGACGCAAGTGTAATGGATGGTAGCAGTTTGCAATATGGTGCAGTTGGCGCAGTTAGCGGAATAAAAAATCCTGTGTTGTTGGCAAAGCGCTTGTGTGAGCAGCAGTCCATTAAGTTTGCATATGGCAGAATTCCTCCTAGGTGTTATTTTAGTTTTAATATGTTTACAATTATATTAAGATTATTGTTATATTAATTTTTTTTTCTATTAGTTTTTTAGTTGGAAATGGTGCACATATTTGGGCACACGAGATGGGCATACAAATTTTACCTCCAGAACAATTAATATCAGGTATATAAAATTAGCATAAGTTTTTAACAAATCACAGAAATTGATTTATAATTATATAAATTGTAACATTTATTTTTTATGTATATTATTTATTTATCTAATATATTTCAGTGAAAGCTCAAAAGATATATAAGCATTATAAAAGAAAATTAGAAAGCTGCAGTACAGAGGTTCAAAAGGTATGAAGAAGTTCTCATTTATATTTTAATGTTATTTTAAGTAAAATTTATTATTCAATTATTATGCTGTAGTGTGCTAAGAAAAGGATGGACACAGTAGGAGCAATATGTGTCGATAACAGTGGAAATATAGCTGCAGCTTGCTCGAGTGGTGGTATAATTTTAAAATATCCAGGAAGAGTTGGACAAGTATAATTTCTTTATCATATCAATATTTATATAATTAATTTTTTAATATAAATTTTATTATACATTATCGTAGGTTTTTTACCTTTTTATTCTAATTGTAGGCTGGAGTATGGGGCTGTGGTACCTGGGCTTGCAAAGATACTTCGTATTCAGTAGGCACTAGTACTTCAGGTTGTGGAGAGCATCTTGTGCGCACCTCATTAGCGCGTACAATCGCAGAAGCTATTTCAGATACATCTTGTCCAACTACAAGTTTGCATCGTGCGATGAGCACAGATTTCATCGGTGTGCCGCAGATTTAGCATAATGCATTGCGTGGTGATTAATAAAAGCAATGACAATCTGTTTATACTTTCTCTTTAGATTCGAAATTTCTCTGTGGACTTGAACAAAAACTTGGTGGTGTCATCGCAATACGATATTCTCCACAAGAAGGCTTAGGCGATTTTCTCTGGAGCCATTCCACAAATTCTATGATAATAGGTTATATGAATACATGTGAACGTGCATCAATGGTACGTATTATTTTTTTTTTGCTTAATATCATAAAATATATATATTACAAATATATGATATCTTTATTTGTAAGGATCAATTATAAAATTTTTTAATAATTATACTAGCCTGCGATAAATTCATTGTATTGGACATTAAAATTTTATATATATATAGGATATTGATATCGTACTAAATCCAAACTCGAAGCTAGAAAATTCCTAACATGTACCGATTTTTTAGTCTTATACCATATGTATTTATGTGATATCATTATAAAATAAAATCACAAAGGAAATGAATAATATTAATATTTTCATATATGTGACAGTATTTATTACATAGTTTATTAGAATATCTATATATTAAGATACGAGTTTGATTTGTTAAAAAAATTAATTTTTTGTTTACAGAGTTACATGTCGGCCTTACCATCACATGAAGTAGGTAAGAAAGCTATTGTTGAAGGAGTGTGCTTTAAATTAGCGGGATTCGATAAAGTCTGAGAATAATTGTATCAATGAAAGGATTTTTCACAAAAATCAAACAAAAAGTTGAATTTTCAGAAAACAAAAACTTATCTTGAAACTATTATATAAATATGTAATAATTAATAATGTTATATTTTTCTTCAAACATAATTAAAATATTAAATAAAACTTAAAACTATTAAGATATGAAAACAAATTTTTGGATTTTGATTAATATCTTGAAAATTTATTTAAAAGAAATAGAAATTTTCTGAATTTGTTTGATTCTTGCGAAAATTTTATTTACTTTCTATTTATATTACTTTATATTTATCCTATATTTTACATGTATCTTTTTTATAACATTAATGATAATAAAGGTGAAGAAGAATACATTATTTAAAGTATAAAGTAATAATTTATTCTTTTATTTACAAAATTTTACAAATTACTCTTAACAAAAGTATTTTTTGCAACTATTAAATTCTTATATTTACTGGTTTGTTTTTTTTCTTTTTTTTTATAAGATAATTTATTACTTAATGGAATAAAATGGTTCACAATGCGACTAATAGAGACTGATTTGATGCCAGAGATAAAAAAATGAAGTTATTTGATTTTTGTGGAAAATCCTTCAATTATATATGTAATTTTAAATGTAATAAGCTTTTATAAGAAATTATTTATAATCTAAGATACTCTATATACAAAAAATTTTTATATAAAATCATTAATTTCATGAAATATATAAATGCTGCCATATTGAATCATTTTCCATAATCACAACTTTGTACAGTAAACAAATTTTCCTAACTTTTATATTACTATATATTTTATTGTATATTTTATAGTCAACTTATATAAATACAATGATTACTATTAACAACGAACCCAAATACATTTTAATTAATAAATATGTACATTCTTGATAAACTAGTTTTTTTCTTACTTTTTAATAGAAGAAAATTTCCGATCTCTGGAATCGTATTATTTTAATTTATATTAAATTAACTTCCATGATTACTTTGAAATATTATACACAATTTTTTTTTATAAACTGCCTATATCATTAAATCGTTTTAATTTCTCTGGAAACACATCTTTAAAGAGTACCGGATCTGCACGAAATTCAATTGATTCTAGCGGCATAGTTCCATAAATAGAAGAAAATTTGTTTATACACTGTGTTCGTTCCACCATATGCGTCAAATCTGCGGATAGCATTTCAGTATTGGTACACTCGGGACATCGGAATTTTTTCTTTGGTGTCACCTATAAGATTTTATACAATTTTTAGATAATACCAATACATTTTGTCAAAAGTCTTACCTTTAACGGAGCTTTTCCAGTAATATTCGCTACCAAAAAATTCATTGCGATGTCCTCGCAATTCATGTGTTCATCGACCCATTCCTTTATGTCTCCAGGCATAGCTGTAGTATACATATAATTCCAATACTGAAAAATATATTAAGAAAGATTTGTTGTTAAAGTGACCTTTAAAGTTTTGTACGAACTGTATAATTCCAATATTCGTACAAAAAATGGTATAATTTACTTTGTTGAATTAACTTATACATTCTTGGTGAGGATAACAGGAGAGGATGTTAGTATTTTGAAAAAAATAAAATCCAAGGATTTTTATAATAATGTGCATGGTCTGAAATATTAAATAAAAATGTTATTAGGTGTAAAACAATAAAGCGTCTAATTTTTTGAGTAAAGAACAACATAAACGTTCGTAGCGCTTACTTTATGATGAAAAGCTGCCCCTGTTAATACCATGGAAATACTGTTCGTCCATTCACTTTCATACTTCCAACAATTAGTACCATTATCCCACATGTGTAAGCGAGATGGAAATCCAACGATTCTATCTGGAAATTCTCTCCATACCTGAAAGTTTATATATGTTTTATTAATATATATTTTCGTTCAATTAGTATTAGAAATATAATATAAATATACATATATATATATATATATATATATGTATTTATTTTTGTGATTACATAATTATTTCAAGTATACCTCATAAGCAAATTCTACTTCATCAGCAGTCAACATAATAATATCATCATCTATTGATAATACTGCTTCAGTTTCAATCTCATCATACGGATAAAATCGATTAGACAATTTATTTTCTTTCGTTTGTATTACTTTTAATGGCTTACTAACTTTTGGCCACCTAGTAGCTGTAACATTAAATTAACATATAATTTATTTGAAGCTTAGCAAATCAAGATGTTAAAATGTGTTCTTACAGTGTGGTGGATCTTTATGTTGATTATTCCAAATTACTAGAACTTTGGATAAGCTCGGTACCTTCACAAGTTTATTAATTAATAAGAACAATAATTCCAATCTATCATACGTTAATATTACGGCAGTGAAGCCACGCGTTTTAGGAGCAGTTACTGGCAAAAAAAGTGGTGAAGGCTTTCCCTAAAAAAGAAATAATTTGCTTGAGAAATAATTTGCTTCGCGAAAGATTAAGTTTTCTTGTTTTAGTAATTATCCACCTTATAGGATGGTACATTCCAATATGTGTAATCTCGTGTTAAATGTGGAAATACACGATCTGCAAGTATTTCTAATGTAGTTTCGGTAATCTTCTCTATTGAATTAAAATAACGATTGTAAAGCCATGCATTTTGTTCTTGCATGTCCATAATACGTTGAGGAGATATCTTTTTTAGCAGTTGTATTGTTAATAAAATGTCAACTTCGCGTATAAAAACAGCAGCCCTGATAATAAGAGAAAATTATAAATGAAATAAATTATATATTGAAAAGTAGTGTAACAAATATTAATTTACGAGTGCATCTTACTTGGTCCAGTCGATTACATCATGAAATGGCATCATTAGAGAATCAGCTATAATTACAGGTATACAACCTGCAGCCATTGCATCCAAAAGCGCACTTTGAGCAAGCCTAGCACCACGGATTATCAAACAAAATGTCGATGTCTAAAAAAAAATAGAAAATATTTTTAATCATATATTAATAAAAATATTTTGCATATATACAAATATGATTGTATTACTTGCAGACTATCGGGATACTTGTATATATCTTCTCCTACACAACGTATTGTATTATTCATTGGATTAAAATGCAAACATGGACCTAGCACCAAAATGTCTTTTGGATATGTCGTTTTTATTTCCATTAAATCTTGTTCAAAAGCATTATTAATGTTGATTTGTGAAGACATTACTAACCATATTCTAAAATGCAAAATAATTACATACGTGTGTATAAAAACTGTGAAAAATAACAATGACAGACATTACCTCATGTTACTATGATTCGTTTTCAGATTATTTACAAGTGGACTGTACACTGGTAAACTAATGTCAAAACTAGGTCTGTATGTCAATGATGACATTCCAGCACCTGCAATCATTGCTCTTCCTATTGGTACATCAATGATAGTGTTATAATCTGGTACAGTGCCAGGTACCATGTTAAAGATTAAATGATTCTCTCCTTTGTTCCAGAAAGGTAATGTTCTTAATGCCTGAGAGACTTCTTGCAATCTCAATCTATTCTGATTGAGAGTATCGATGGAAGGAATAAAAATACAAGCTTCGTATGGATTAGGAGTGTAAAATTTACTGCTGATAATAGCATTCACAACTTGATAGAATTCTTTCGTCATCTGTCCAGTTATTGATCTACCCATAGAGTCTAAATATATCTTGAGTGGATAGACATATACCAGAAGTTTATTCCCCTGGCTGCCACATCGGTAAACATTGAAACAAGTGAAATATGTACAGGAAGAATTGGTTGCATCTGCAGTACTTGAGTCAACAGGTAATGTTTGAATGGGCAATGTATTTATATCATTTAGAGTTATAGGAATATGTTCGGAATGTTTTTGTGTATTACCAAATTTAAAAATATAATACACTGAGATTAATACAATGAATAATGTAAATGACAATAAACATATCACAAAGATATTGTGATAATGGTATGAAACTCTGTTGGCTTTATGTGATATACGTGCTGGTAATACCATTTCTTTCTCTTTCTTCCCACAAGATATTGAAAAATATATTGTTCTATAAAAATCTCATACATTCAAGTACATAAATCTTCCATGTAATAATTTCAAATATCAGCACAGGATATATCTGACATATGAAAAAAATTTTCATGTACAGATATTTATCTCAACTTGCATATAATTAGAAATTCTCATTAAAATCCTTATTAAAATAACACTCCTCTTTCTTTTTTATAAAAAAAATTGCCATTAGATTGTTGATGCAAAATTAATATTTATAATGTAAACACGATATATACATAAACTTCTGTCATTCTTCAGATTTGTCAGCTTCTGCTAAGTACTCAGCTGTTCAGAGTCAGATCTAAATTATAGTGAGGTTATGTTCGTAAAGTTTGTTCATTTTATTTGCGTTTGCACTTTACTTCAGATAATATAGCATAAAGATCTATTCACAAATAACCTTATGTATTATGCAGTGTATACACAAATAATTTATTCTTTTTAGAAATTTTTGAATTTTTTGAATAGTTTACCTTTTTTCTTTTTCTCTCTAAAGTGAAAAGAAAAAGAGAAAAGATAAATCATGCAAAAAGTTTAGCTAAAATAAAAAATAAGCCAATTAAAGTTTATTCAGACAAAATATAGTCGTATAGGATACGTGCACAGAAAATGAATCAGTTGTATTTTTAAGCCAAATATTCTTTTATGTATTTCCTAGAATTAAAGGTCTCATTAGATGATCTAGAGCAGTAGGCCTGTCCAATTTGAGTTCCGGAGCCAAAATGCAAAGCCATCGACGCAAAAAAATGGGTAAGATTTCGAAAACTGTTGATAAATTCAGGCTGCGGTCATTAAGTGAGTATCACAAAGTCTCGCTACAAATATTGTACTTTGAAGCATTTGATAGACCAATTAGAAGAAAGAATTTTACAAACTGACTAATCAAAAATGCTTTAAAGCGTTTATAGCATCGCGTTGACTATCCCAGCTGTACCACAGTTACAGAATCGACCCCCCAGATCTTATCTCTTGAGGATCGAGCTTAACGTCGTTGAGAACACTGTTAGGTCGTTAGGTCGTCTCCACGGGAAAGAACATGGCGACGGTAACAAGCTGGTGACAATCTGATATGGGATGGGCGTCGCGCTTAACGTAGGAACGCAGCTTTTTTTTCTCCCGCCGTAATGATAATGAGTGGTGATACCGCGACGTATAAACATGGCGATCATTTGACATTGCCGTCCTCCAATCCAGACGAGTCGCGGCTCCTGCTACTGCTGGGGATCGTGCGGGGGTAGCGATAGTTCGGTCTAACTAATAATTTCCGTAATACACATAATATACACGAAGTCCCGCGAACGTCGTGGGGACGGCGAGATCGCATAAAGAATATCTCTCGCTGAGAGCGCCGCGAGGAAACTTGTCCGGTGACGCATAGCGAACGTTCCGGAGGCTGCGACGACGCGGCATCGAAGAAGGAACGACGCGCGTCGTATGCGTTAAGATGGCCCGGGAGTACGATCATCTGTTCAAGCTGCTCATCATAGGAGACAGCGGTAAATATATACGCGGGTGCAACACCACCATACCGAACTGTCCCGCGATGACGCACAATTTTCTGTTTTTTATTAGCCGGATTCCCCTGCGCTTTATATATAACCTCCTTTGTTTCCTTGCCTATTTTTCTTCCTCTCTTTTTTTCCCCTTCCATTTCGTTAGTTTCACTCCGGATGAGAAAGATGTAAAAAGCGCAAAAAAAAAAAAAAATAAAGAGTACAGATTGTTGCGCGGAGCATTGCTGTCGTCCGTCGGTGCAAGCTGATCGCCTGTCATTACGCAGTTTTAGCGGCAGTTTATTAAATGATGAGTCCGACAATGGATACATGTCGGCTATCCATTACGCCGCCGGCGTGGCTTATTGTTCGATTTCATGATGCGAAAATTGTTCTTCCTGCGCGACAGATTTAGAACAGCGGTAGAAGATAATGCATTGTGTCACGATAATGGGAAACTGAAAATAATTTAAAGACAAAGATAATTATTAACATTTATTTCTCATAATTTTTATTCTTATTAATATTGAAAAATTATGTATTTATATTTTATTTTTTTTCTTTTATTTTTCTTTTTTTTTGTTATTAATTGTGTCTTTTAAGTTTTATTTAAGGTTAAATCTCTTTTTCTTATTCTACTTAATTTAGTATAAGTAGAAGTAATTAACTTGATGTGATACAAAGCATCTTGTATTGGAGTAACGTATGAAAACATATGTTTATCAAAGTGTGATTTTATCATGATGATATTCATATCTTTTTTATATTTGTTAATCAACTTATTTATAGACATTTTAATATATTAGGTGTTGGAATTAATTCGTAGCGTTTT
>NW_011626625.1:2890818-2970318 GCF_000204515.1 Acromyrmex echinatior
CGGCATCAGCTGCACCCGCATCAGGTGCATCAACGCGGCACCGCGGTAACGCACGGCCAACCCGCCGCGAGCACCCACGTGTCCTCCTTGTATCCTGAGATTCTGGCACTCATCTTCAGCTACCTGGACGTACGCGACAAGGGACGAGCCGCTCAAGTATGCACCGCGTGGCGCGACGCTGCCTACTATCGCTCGGTTTGGCGAGGAGTCGAAGCGCGATTGCATCTCAGAAAACAGGCGCCAGCGTTATTCGCCAGCTTGGTAAGACGCGGCGTGAAGAAGGTACAGGTATTGTCATTGCGACGCGGCCTCAGCGACGTTCTAAAGGGCGTGCCGAATCTCGAGGCACTCAACTTGTCCGGTTGCTACAACATTACCGACTCCGGTATCACGAACGCTTTTTGCCAGGAGTACCCGTCCCTCATCGAGCTCAACCTATCGCTTTGCAAGCAAGTGACGGACACCTCCCTCAGCAGGATAGCACAGTTCCTGAAGAATCTCGAGCATCTTGAATTAGGTGGTTGCTGTAACATCACCAACACCGGTTTATTGCTGATCGCATGGGGCCTGAAGAAACTCAAGCGACTGGACCTACGAAGTTGCTGGCACGTTTCTGACTTGGGCATTGCTCATTTGGCTGGATTGAATCGCGAGACTGCCGACGGTAATCTCGCCTTGGAGCACCTGAGTTTGCAGGACTGCCAACGATTGAGCGACGAGGCGCTTAGGCACGTGTCGCTCGGCCTCACCACCCTCAAGTCCATCAACCTGTCTTTCTGCGTGTGTATCACCGATTCCGGCGTCAAACACTTGGCCAGGATGTCGAGTCTACGCGAGTTAAATCTACGCTCGTGCGACAACATCTCCGACATCGGCATGGCGTACTTGGCCGAGGGCGGCAGTCGCATCACATCGCTCGACGTATCGTTCTGCGACAAAATCGGCGATCAAGCACTCGTGCACATCTCTCAGGGTCTGTTCAACCTAAAGTCCCTGTCACTATCCGCCTGCCAGATCAGCGACGAAGGTATCTGCAAGATCGCCCTCGAGACCCTCAACATCGGCCAGTGCAGCCGGCTCACTGATCGGGGTCTGCACACCGTCGCCGAGAGCATGAAGAATCTCAAGTGCATCGACCTGTACGGCTGCACGAAAATCACCACCAGCGGCCTCGAGCGGATCATGAAGCTGCCACAGCTCAGTACGTTAAATCTTGGTCTGTGGCACGTGCGGTGATGGCTTTTTCCGTGGCTAAGTGCTCTGGACGAACGCTGTCAACGTTACCGTCATCGTCATTGGCATCGTCATCGTTACCAAGGCGACGACGACTCCTCGCAGCGATCCAAGGATAACTTCGCGCGCATGTTCCTGCCGCAGGCGGTAAGTCCGTTTCTGTCGCTCGGCGCACGAAGTCGCCCGAGCGCCCTCGACATCGGTATCTACGACGTCGTCGGCGAATAGCGTAAATAGCGAATTTAGCTCGTTTCTCCGCCCGAGACAGGAATTCCCCCCCCCCCCCCCCCTCTCTCTCTCTCTCTCTCTCTCTCTCGAGGGGGGGAACAACCGCTGGTTCTCGAGGGGCACTGTTTTTCAAGATTGGCCCAATTTTTACTCTTTAGAGTAAGATTCTATTTCAAAGAATTAGAGAGTTTATTTTCGTACTTTCAACATATGACAAAATAAACTCGAAATAATAATTAATTCGAGTTTAATTTGTCATATGTTGAAAGTACGAAAATAAACTCTCTAATTCTTTCTTTAATTCGAATCTTTAATTTAAAAATGTTATATGTCGATTGCCAACCGCATGTCGTTGATCGTAGTCTTGTGGAAGTAAGCGAGCGAGAAAATCCCAGACGCGACGTTCGTTTCCTTTTTTTTTTCCCTAAATTTTCGAGAGTCGAGCGAACCGAGAATTGAATCGAGGCATTTGATACTCTACGTCGAATCCTTCGTTTAATTAATCTAGCGATCGTCTTCGACGCGCGATGAAGTTTGATCGGAAATGCGTATGTGTTCGAAACGGTCGCTTTTTTTTCTTTTTAGAAAAGAAAACGCTCTTCGAAGGGACGTAATGCCATTTGCCTGAAAAACGGTGCCCTGAAAAACAGGCTCAGTTTTCAATCTTTAAGAGTGAGATTCCTTCGGAATGACAATTTACTCTAAAAAAAAATTTTAGAGAGAACTCTTATACTGATTGCCATGTTTGCATTACATAACACATAGGGATTACCTTTGTCATGGCAAATTCGAACTCAGCGATGCAATAATGGTTTCAATCTTTAAATTAGTTTTTTTATCGCCATTTTTTTCTTGGAACACGCGAGTTTCAACAGAAATATTAGTAATAAAAATATGACGTAATGATTAAACGTCTGTGCATCCTGAACAAAAATTATGATATGTACTTTAAGAGTACATAATATACTTTTTTTTTATTAAATAAGTTGAATTAATTCGAACATAATAAATATTATTCATTCTTCGTTTGGATGTTTCGAATATAAAACGTGATTATATTGATAATAATTCACTTATTTTTAATTATGTACTGTTATCTGTAGTTAATGACTGTGAAGTGCAATATGAAGTAGCGACGCATTTTCAACAAGTTTTCTATTTCTATTAATGAAATTGATCAAAGACTAGGTCCAGAATACAATCTTCAGAATACAACTTGAAGTCGCGGGTGCAGGTAAAGGCACTGGTGCAGATAAAGTCGGGTTTAGGTCACAGCACTAGCGAGGATCGCGGCGGCGTTACATTTGCTTATATAAACAACTTCTCTTACGGTTGCTGTTTTTCCAGACTTTCCAAAATATTTATAAGCAAATTCTAATGGAGTTTCTTGCTGTTGTAATCATACTTTGAATTATTTTTTTTTTTCTGATATACATCGATCATAACTTAATTGATCTATTTGTTCTTTAGTATGTTTTATTGTAAATTTATTGTTTAGTTTAGAATTAAAATATGTCATTATATTTATCTTTTTCCCCTATCTTAGTTTTATCATATATTAAATCAACCTTTATTAAACTTTGATTTAATGACAGCTAATTTTGGGTATTCGGTATGGAGAGCGAATTGATTGCTATTCCTCGAGGTTTTTCCTACTAGTTGTATATCTAGTAGTCATATTCTTTATAGTGAATGACTTAATTTTTAAAATGGTATTGCAATAGTTCTACACTAATTATTAGTTTTCACGAGATGGAAGTTTGGAAACGGATTGAGTCAGATGCTCGCCGTTGCAGGGAAGTTTGGGTGCAGGTCATGAACGTCGCGACGCACATGCAGATGGAGACGAGGGGATATCAAATATCCGCGGGTTAAACTCTGCGAAATTGTAATACGTTTTAACAAGACGTTTTAAAAATCGAAGCGCTTGGATTATCTCATGTGAAATAGGAATAACAGGCGAAAAATTAATTATTTTAAACAAGAGGATTTAGGGGAATAAATGATGAAAAGGGGAACTCGCTTACTTTAATAACTCTGTCTAAATTTCCATGTTCTTGTGTGCGCGTTAATAAATAAATTCAGGTGAAAGATCGCTTGAACAATCAGAGCGATTTCTATGCTCAAATCAGAATCATTTAATAACTCAGATTTATCTTCTTGAAAATTATTTACTTTAGTGACAGACTTTTGTACTGTTTTTAATAGACTTTTAATAAAAGTCTATTCATATATTTTTAGGAGCTATTCGTTTATTTTTGCCAGTGAATCATGTTTTCGGTCAATAACTCGTAGAGATTGATTTTTTCCAGCAGCTCTGCTTATTTGCAATCTCCGAAGCATTCTAGTAATTCATCTCTGTTACTAGGATGATTCCTGCATTTCTTCAGAATTTGTATTTTTTTGTACAATGAAAGGTCGCATTACAGCAACTGGAAATTTTTTTTTGTATTCACATTTTAAATGGAAGAATGAACAGAGTGTATACATACAAAGAATAAAATAAAATAATAAAAATTTTAACAAAGAAATTTAAATTTTTATATTATATATTCATAACAGAAGTTAGACTTGTTAAGAATTTTGTTGAAAGTTACAGATATAATATACAGATGTAACAAAAACCCTTCTTTAAAGAAGAAAATCCTCAAAGTGAAGACATTAGTATACACTAGTTGAGTTTGTAATGAGAAAGTTTACAGCATCATTGAGTAAAGAAGATTGATTTTTACACCCACAATATATCGAATGTGAATAATTTTCTTTAGTGATTCTCATCATACTTGAAAGAGCCCCAACTGTCCTCTTCTGATTTTGATGAGGGAAGAACGGTTGGGACCTTTATTATCATTTTGTTCTTCAGATAAAAATAAAAAATATGTATTTTTTTTATACGTGCTCTAACTCACTTTTAAAGGATAAAACACCTGTCTGAAAAAAAATGTTTTTTTTCCTCGAAACAAATATCGTTGAAACTGTAAGAGATACAAAAAACTTTTTGAAATGAAAGTTAAATGATTTCATAAGTACTTTGATATTATTAAGTACTATTAATATTATTAATTAATTATAAAATTTTTTTATTTATCCTCATCACTTTTTAAAATTTTGATTTTGGTTTTGATATAAAAAAGGTTACGTTGTGACCGTTTTCAACCAAAATATTATTATTATTATATATTTGCTTAAATAAAACTTACGGTCCCCACCCTATTTTATCTCCAATAGGAAAGGAAAAGCTGAAGGAATAATCTACCTGCTAAAATGTTGCAGATTTTTATTGAAAGTGTCAAGATTGAATGTTGTTGCAATCGATACTTAATACCCTTATTCCAAAATAGGCGAACTCCCCCAGAAAGATGCAAAGGATCGCCATACTGGGTCAAAGTAGTAAATTTTTTTTGAAAAAATCAATAGCGACAAAGTTGAATTATTTAATTTTGATATCAATTGTCGAGAAATATCATTCCTATACCTTTTAGATGGTCACGAAAGCAGTCATACCTACCCAAACACGTACAATTTCCTTACTCCATGTAAAATAGTTTATATTTTTTGGTTTAAAACCAGCCATACTCACTGCAATCTCCTCACAGAGAAGCCTACTGCTTGAAAAGAGTTTGCGAGCGACCTCAAATTTGTACAATGTTATGTTAATTTTACGAATTCCAGTAATGTACAACTTCCAAGAAAACACATTAGTGACTCTCTAAGAACTTTCACACAGACGTTTCACGAGGGAAGGGAGGGGGATGACATTTCCTTATTGAAGGAAGGATATATAGTGTGTAGCAAATTAATGGAATGGGAGATATTGAGTATCTCAGTTTCTCAGCTCTATTAGATTCTGTTAAAAATTAAATTATTTTGAATAGTAGTAACGTTATTCCAGTTATCAACTAACAATGTCAATGACCCTATTGGGACACACATTAGTAATAATTCGATTGTTATTAGTATAAAAATCGTATTTAGAGATAAGATAATATTTTGTAGATAATATTCTATATGCAAATTAAATGACAGTATGATGTAGAGACAGTAATAAGCCCATGGAACAAATCTTTGAGAGACACGAGTTCAAGACACATTACCATTTCTATCATTTTATGGTACTTTTTTTATGAACGATTTTATCCACAATAAATTCCATCTAGAAGTTGCCAAATCATCATCTTTAAAGCAATTTAAATAGACATCTTTTAAAACTTTTATTGGATCTTTCCAAAAGTAATTATAAAAACCGATTAATAATAGTTGTGCCATTTTTTTTAGGAGTTATTATTTATGAATGTTTTGACCTTCTTACCCTTAAGTGATCTAAGAAGTATTCAATTAAGTCACTATTAATGACGAATGTAGTTAGAGGAGTTCCAAAGATGATCCATCAGATAGGATAATATCTATTGATAATTGATTTAACAATACCTCTCTGAAGGTTCTACTACCCTGTATATCTGGAATAAAATGGTATATTTATTAATCTAAAACCATTAACATTTATCTGATTTAACAGAGGAACAATTTTACTTGAAAAATAAACTCTATTATCTATATGCATTTTTTTAGAAAATTTGGTCAAAAACTTTCTTAAATATCCTGTCTATAAAAGTAGATAAATAGTCACACAATTCTTGAAATTGATAATTGTATTCTTGGATGATATCAATATTCTTATTACCGGAGTTTTAATTTCTTTTTCAAAATCTATATCAAATTTAACATCTA
Source organism: Acromyrmex echinatior (assembly GCF_000204515.1). The sequence goes on from NW_011626625.1 coordinate 2,897,008, forward strand.
TAATCTCAGTTGTACAACCATTGCAAGTTAGCACAGCAATATTAAGTATGTTTTTGAAATGTTATTCTTTTTAAATCAACTATTCTTGTTATATTAATTAATAAAACCAATTGAAAATGTATTATACAATCTCTTCCGCCAGATGTAATTCCAGTTAAGTCTTGTTTGTTGATTGTTTCATATGAGTAGAAACTGTAGGTAAATGATTTATTATAGATGTATTTCTTTCTATGACGCTGAAGAGCTAGCGGTCACATCCGAAACACCAGGGATGAATAGTAGTGCAGGGCCCCCGATTATAAAAAATAGATTTTACAATGTATTTTTATAAACAATTTATTGAAAATAATAACGCACAATACACGGTGATAAAAAGACAAGAATTCAAAATATTGAAAATAATAATAAAAAAAACATTTAAAAATATGTACATAATATAAACAATATAAAAATGTTAATATTACTTCCACATGCATGGTGCTAGACTTTCAAAAAAAATTCTGTAATATAGTGGACATGGAGAAACCAAAACGCTTTATATTTTTCAATATCAACCCCTATTATTTATTAAAAAATTGTTAAACAAATAGCGTTCAAGTTGATCACACGCATGGTGCTAGACTTTCAAAAAATTCTATAATGTAGTCTGGGACATGAGGAAATTAAAAAATTAAAACGTTTCATATTTTTTAACATCAAACCCACATTGTTTATTAAAAAATTGTTAAACAAATATCGGCCAGATCAGTCACAGGTATACGTCATCAGTCGTACGTAATACACTTTCTAAAAAAATTGTAAAATGTAGTCATGTTTCCTTAATCTTTGAGCTAAATATGTAGGACATAAATTATCTTTTAAAAAAGAAATTAAAATAATTCTCTACATTTTTCATTTTATTTCTCAATATTTTTATAATTTTCCGATTATTTGTCTTCATTATATCAAGAAAATCCCTATGAATTTCATCTTGGACTATTTTGTTTATCTCTCTCTCTTTTTCTCTCTCGTCTAGATATTTGTAAATCTTATTCTCAAATTATAGAGGATACCTGTATTAGAATTCCTTATTAATGAGCAACAGATAAAATCATAGACTTTATTGTATAAATGATTTCGACTAGATCTAGTAGATTTGATATGTTCCTTCTTATTTGAACAATTTTGTTATTTCGGGATTATTCATTGCTTCTGATTGTAAATACTTAAATGCTAGATCTTTGAAATACAAACCAATAGAAAACAGACTTCTTATATTTAGGGAATAAATATCTTCAAATAATTTTGATAGATCTGATTCTTTGGATATAGGCTCTTAATTGGTTTATTGATATTATTTTTCTATATAATTCAGGTTCCACTCTCTTCACTATCAAAAATATACCTAATCATATTGGGATTTTATCATCATTACTTCTAACATAATGTGAAAAGTAAGTAGAAAGCGTTATTCCACCAAAATCTAATGAATAAAAAAGGAATTATTCCCAATCCAGAATATGATCTTTTTCATTAAGAACTTTTTGTCTCTGCAGATAATTTAATATATGGAATTGATTTATAATAAAAGCATTATCAGGAGTATAATCGAATTTCGCTTGGGATTCAGTAATTGTATTAATAGTTGATAAAGATGTCATTATTGAGCAAATGCCATCATTAATATCTGAAATCATTCTGTATATCTTCTTTGTCGCTGAACTAATTGCTTCTCCATCAAAATATCTTATTTTTTCGAATTCACAAAATCTGATTGAAAACCATGTTTCAAACAATTTTAATGATAAATTAACTTGTTTGAGTAGGAAAGATAAATCTTTTAAATACTTATTCCTCATTGATAATTTGTTGCAATTTTTGGTTTTTTATATCTTATCATTACTACTTGATTATCTCCTTGACACATGTCTATATCTAATCTATTTCTTTCAGTAGCTTTTATCAAGCGTATTGTTATTATTATCCACAACTTTTGACACATTCCTTCCATTCCACCTAGGTGATTTTTATCTGAAGACACTGATAGTGTCTCGGCGCTAAGCCAAGGCACAGCAACAATTAAAAATATTCAATAATTGGATTTAATTTCTCATAATCTAGTGGAAAAAAATCTAGAATTGTTAAAAACATTTGCTTGTAAAGACCAATAATGATTTGTACTAAAGAGCTGTTTAAAGTTAAACATTTGATCCATTATTTTTCCAAAATACCAAACTAAAGCATGTCGAAATTTGAGATTCCATTTACTCAGATCTAAATTAAATATTTCTTAAGTCTTCCTTGATACCTTGCAGTATCTCTTAATCTCCTCATGTGTTGAATTTCCCCATCTGTCAATGTTTGTTCAGGTTATATATATATATTTCATTATTTGTTTTGCTATATTGCTTATCATAGAGGTTTTAACTTAATCTTTAAAAATATATTTGTTTGACAAATAATCTTTCAGAAGGCTTTAACTCTTGTTCTTTTCTACATAGTGTTGCTGTAAAGTGAAATGAATCAAAATAATTAATTGTCAATATCAAAGATCTTGTTTTTTAATTCATTTTCATCTCCTTGTAAAAATCTCTCAATGACTAACTAGCTTAAGAGGAACTTTAAGGAAAGGCTTGTTCTTTCCATATAGATTCTTCAAAAGAGTAAACCACTGAATTGTCTCTAGTTCTGATATTATCATATCTCAGATTTTTTATTTATGAGTTTTAAATGCCAACCCTGTCAATGTCATAAGCTTTAAGGGATTATATCTGAGTGAACGCCTGAAAACGTATAATTTTGGGATAATTTTGGGATTTTTTTGTAATTCAATAAAATAGGTGGAAATTCGCGCGGTTTGAAGATCTTTAATGTATATGATAATAGTAATACCGGTATAATATCGGTATTACCGAAATATTATGCGTATACCGGTATTATGAAAATTTCGATTGAATATCGGTATTTGACGTTCAATACCGGTATTTGATCTCGATTTTTCATATACCCTTATTATTGAATAAAGGTATGGTTGATACCGGTATATAGTTAATAAAAGTATTTCAGTTTTTAGTTCCCTTGAAAATTTCAAGAAATAAGCTTCTCTGTGAGGAGATTGCAACGAGTATGGCTGGTTACGGCATTGATTTTTCTTTATTTATTAGTATTTCGTAAATTATGATTTGTGCAAACAAAATATTTTTTCAAAATGTATCAGACAATTCGATTTATTTTTATAACGTGAGAAAGAGCGAACACATACATATTATTACGTAGTTTTACATTTTGAAATATTTGAGAGTGGAATAGAAGAACTATTTAAAGGAACCTCTGAATTAATACAAAACGAAAGATATCTTAATTTCGGTTAATATTACACTTAATTGTACAGGATTGGATTAAAAATTGAAATGTAGATGAAATTTGGACTCTTGGCAAGACTTAAAATAGAGAAGAGTAAAATTCTAAGTTAAAATAGACTTGAAATATCGAACATGCAAAGCTCGCGGAGTTCGAAATAGAACTAGGATTTAGAACGACTGAACGCGGTTAAAGGCATGCACATGATAATTCGCATTTATTCGATAATGTAATTTCATTCGCGACACTGTAAGTACTGGAAACATATTCGAAAAAAATTCGACCTTCGCATATATTTTTATCGGGCTTAGCATAGAAAGATTCAAGATTACTGCAATTATCGCTACGTGCTAAGAGCTATGTGCTTTTTTGCATTGTGGCATGTCCTTGGTCTGTTCCGCGCTTCTTAATCTGCATAATTTGCATATTTGACGTAATAGTACATCTATCGGGTGTGATTTAAATTTCACGATCTACAAGCAATCATTATAATTATAAAAGTCGAGAAATACAACATTTTCTAGCTTTTTAAATGTTTGCGGCATGTCATGTATTTTCTGTTAATGGAAGACATTTATATTATGATATATACTGAAAAAATACAGTTATGTAATATGGGATGTACTATACTGTGTCATCGGCGAATAACACCCTAATGCTCGTAAAAATCGCTAAAAGCATTTTTAAACGTGCCAGGGATTAAGCAATATTACGTTTCGTTTTACGAGCCGCAGGGCACAAATTATACATATCTTCTGTTTTCGCAGAATAGAATGACTATTTTATATTTTTAGCAAAAATATTAAGTACTATTCGTTAAGTTTGTTTTATTTAATATAAAATTTTTAATATAAAAATATGGTAATATAACTTTTCTTTGTTTACATTGATTTAAAAAAAATTTTTTTTTTTTTTTTTGGTAAAGAAAGTTATTTACGAAAATTTAGTTTATTACTTACAAGAGAGGTTAGGCAATTCAAAAATTTTTAAAATTCTGGAACTTGGTGTGCAAGTAGAGTGATTTATCCGTAACACAATACTATTTTTTGTTTGTGCGGAATTTCAGTTTTAGAGACTAAAACACTCTTGAAAAAAATCGGTTTTTTTCTTTCGAAGAGCGAATATCGTCAAAACTATAAGGGATAGAAAAAAATTTCCAGATTAAAAATTGAATGGCTTCATAAGTACTACAGAACTATAATAAAAAAATTTTTTAAAATTAATTATTTATTGTATACCCCCACCACCACTCCTATTTTCAAAAATTTGTTAACTAAAATTAAAGATCATTTTACGCTGAAAACGATTATATGATAACGATTATATGAATTATGTTCCGAAAATCCATTTTTCAAATTTTATAAATGAAAACTTCTCTATTTGCGAGTCCTGTATTGGTTTCATGCCGCGTTGGCTGCGCGAAGTAGCGTTAAAGGCAAATACAATCCATCAGTACAGTATCAGTACAGCAACTTGAAATAAAAGCTTTTATATAACAATAATAACAATATTAGTAATAATAATAGTAATAAGTTAGTCAAATAGTTTGTCAAACTGCTTGCAAAACCAATCTCAAATATTTTTATAGTGTATAAAGGTATGCACAAAACACTTTGGACAGTTAAAAACATGAATAAAGAAATTATTATTTTTATAAAATATTGTGCATTTAATTTTGGTCTTAAGAACAGCTACAACATAATGCAACATAATGAAAAAAAAGATACTGTATCAACAGTAATTCCGCAATATATAAAAAATAGTTTTGTGTTCCAGATGAACTGCTATTTCCACGCAATGCTTTAGAATTTTCTGAATTTTTGCCTAACTTCTCTGTTAAATGCCTGGGCGTACGTCATGTCGCATCATGGCAGAAAAAAATCGGAATCAGTAATGTCCATGATAACGAAGCCTCTGGAATTTTAAAAGGAAATAAATATGCAAAACAGTACTGACAACTGTATGTGTGAAAGATAAAACTCTCAAATTAATTAAAATAACCGCAGTGACGTAGGTATATGAATCATAATACCTGCAACATATATATATACACTATTTGTTATTTTATTTAACTACTTTACAAACCGCATGATAAGATAGTGCGTGGAACTCTATTTTAATATTAAATTGTGCAGAGCAATATTGATAATCTTGTTAAACATTCCGATTTACATTTTCAATAATACGGATGTGTTTGACTCCTGACTATTAATATACATTAATAATATAATCTTTTTTTTGTACATATTTTGTAATTTAATTATACATTGCGAGAGACTACAAAACTGTAGAGTTCTCTAAATTATGGATTGTAATTAGTACAGTAATGGAATTCTTCATAAAAAGGTTGAAAACAAAAATACTCGTCACATCATGCACAACGCATAAAAGCGGCCCTTCCATAAATACTACATTTGGATACATGCTTTTCCATTTTTGAAATAACAGAAATCTACAAAGTTCGGAAATTCGCCGGGATGCGTTGTTAGCCGCTTTTAAACCAAGCATATTGGAAGAGATTTTTTAATCTAGACGAAGAAAATTGGTTATGGGTTAATGATTAGTTTAATTATGTCATTACGCGAGTATAAATTGATATCTTTTTCTTGAAGAATTACATTATCGGAAAACATTCGCACAAAATTCTTCTAAATCCTAAAACCAAACACAGCTAAAGGTTGTTAGTTAATTTAGTATAAAATTATATTTAAAAAAATAATAAAACTGATAGCAGTTTTTATCTTAAAATCTAATAATATTATCATTAATTCGATAATATACCTTTTTTTTTAATAGTAAAATTATTTTTGGTAGTAGGTACAGCTTTGTTAATGTAACATATTTTATCATTTAATAAATCAATTCTTTATTATCTATTTACACTATAACAGTAAATATATATATATTATCTTTAAGTTTTATTCAAACTTTAGTTTTTAATTTACAATGAATTAAAGAAATGCGCACTTTTTGTTGCAGCACATTCTAACTCTGATTCGTCTTTTACTAATATTAGCTATAATTTTTTGCTGTTGATGAAACATATAGTTTAATTATATAAAGTTAATCGCTATTAAATTGCAATTAATTTTAAATAATTGAACTATTTGTTTTATCAACAATCGTGATTTTATGTGAGACATCAAATTCTTTCGTGCGAGCACGTTCTTCTGCATTTATATCATCGATTAATTATAAATCATGACGCAATAGAGAATTATTGTTTATGTTCATTGAAATCAGATGTCAATGTGACTACGGTGGTGCGCAGAGAATGATTTGCAATTTTTGATATTTGCCGTCTCCGCGACAATCGTATTTACAAAAAATCTACAAAAAAATTTTCTTTTACTTTCAATTTGTGAGTATTCAATTATTGCGACCTACTGTTTTTAACTCACTTAGCTCGATGTTGTGGAAAATCTCTTGGGAAAACCTTCATTATGTAGTTCATCCGATATATTGAGCAATGTATTTTTCATCAACATCAATTATTTCATAACTTCTTTTTCAAATACTGAAAAATAGATTTACAATTTTCTATATAAAATTTAAAATTTACGTTTTATTGTCCATATTTATTTTAGTATACGAGTTATTTCTTACGAGTATTGCCGATTCCTTTTTTTCTAAATATCTATTAGAGAATAGACATCTATTGGAAGATAGATGGTCTTTTTGATTTTCTCTTTTTTTGAAATTAGATTTCAATATATATTCATTTTATTTATCATGTAATACATTATATATAATATTATTCAAAGTGTAAGCTATTAATTTAACTCTTGTTACGAATCGAAAGGAACAATCGGAACGATCTCTCACCGATTTTGATGAGCTTTGGATATATTATAGAGCAAAATATTAAACCTGTATTTTTTCTAACTGCTTATCTCTATAAGGTTTAAGGAATAAAACACCCCTTCGAAAATAATTAATCTTTTTGTTTTCAGGGAATATCTTCGAAACTATGCCGCATATGAAAAAATGTTTTATACAAAACGTGTTATAGACTTGTAGGATACTGCCAAGAATGGTGATTATAACGAGTAGTTGGAAATAAGGAAATTAACTCCTTCCGTTGCTGGATGCTCCACTCGTCATTGTGTCGGCTCTTTCCAATTAAAATTAGGCTCTTTACGGTCAAAGAAGAATTGTAATTTATTGTTGCACAGCTTTACAAGGCACAAGAAGTAGACCGCGTGTCCGTTATAATTCGAAAATTTCTTTGTCGTTTAGAATAAATAAAATCGACCGCTATTATTGATTTTCGGAGCTAGAATGTTCTCCAGATCGTTGATCGTTAATGCTCCGCGTCGGCTATCCTCATTTCGCGATTCTTCGAAATGGCTCGAAATTCGATGAATTGGTCCGAGAATTGTCGACTGATTTCTGAAAAGAAGCGATGCATTTAATATAATACGTTATATTTTAATGCGAATAAACCAAATAAGGCTTGAATATTCTTACTTACAATTGGTATTTATTACATTACGATTTCAATAAAATCATTTATTATTTTATAAAAAATTTTACAGTATTTTAGACTCTGTGTGTTATATTATAGTGTGTTTACTTTTTAAACAATCAAATTTTTTTTATCTTATTCCCCTCTCCCACTCATCAGATTGCAAAATTTAAGAAATTTTTTAGAAGAATTAAAGAGCATCGAATGCCGAATTCATTCAGCTATAATAATGTTATGGTTCCATGATTCAATTTTTCAGAATAGATATGATAATCGTATTACAGATGCATCTCATTCAGACATCTCGGTACCAATTTTAAGCGAGCAACAAATTTTTTTTACTAATACTTCATTTTTGTTCCGTCAGCTCACCGAGTTTTTCGTTATTATTTATACTTATTTCATAGATAATAGATTCAAAACTAGAATATTTCGACAGTAATAAATTCTTATGTTATTTTAAAGTAGATTGGCTTTGTTATATATATATTATTTCGCTAACTTAATTTTTAGCGGAACATCGTTTAAAAAAAAACTGGCAGAGCAAAATTTTGTTTTGGGCAATTTTTTTTAGCCACAAATAAGCAATAAATAAAAATATTAATTAGAACTGATTCTGCTCACTTTGTTCCACTAACTTAAACGTGTGTCTTTTTGAGAGTTAATGCCTTGGATTTACTCTTTGATATACAGCATTTCAGAAATAATCTTTTTAATTAATAGTAATTTTTTTCAATATCTAATTCAATATCTATTCAAATTCTAATAGAATTGGTTCTCTCCCAATCAAAAGTAAATTATTAGATATCAGTAAATAAGATCTAGCATTTTTTTCTCGTAGAGAAAACCTTTATATCTATTATTTATTATTTAATTTATTTTTTAAAAATATGTGATTGAATATGTTTTATTTGAAAGTACCCTAATAACAAAATTCATTGGCGTAATATTGGCTCAATTTATACATATCAATATTTAACCAATATATCATCAAATTTTGTTACTAGACTCTAGGGGATCTGATCCGGAGAAATATTCAGGGACAGGTACATCATACGAAAAGCTACGCTTTCGCTACCCGTTAAAACTATTGTTCCGCGATTCAATTAACAATACGGAAACTATTAACATTAATGTTAAACAAAGATAAGATAAATCCAAGGCGTCATTAGTGAAGACATCTGAGCGACGTTTCCGACGCAACCTATATAAGTCTTGTGATGTTCTTACATGCCTCCACTGGCCGGAAACCTCTACGGCGACTATCAAATATGTCCAGAGCCGATAAGCGCTTGACTAAAATTTTATGGAAATGCCTTATAATAACAGATCCTATACTGAGAGATCGGTATTTCGAGGGCCCAGGGTATTCCTCCATTTTATATATTTACTTAGATTTAATCTTAAACTTAGATGAAATCGTTGTCGTTGTTGGTGATTTAATTGATAATTCGATTCACCACGCGTTGCGAGTAGTATAGAATAGGAGTATAGAATAGGATAGTTATGTTTTCTTTTTTTGCAACCGGTAAATAAAAAATCTCCTTTATACAGGGTGCGGCAGCATAACTTCCTTTTTTCAAAACTTAATAAAACCCATTGTATGAATCAGAACATTTTAATTTTTTTTTATAATGTAGGCGCATACCTAAAGTTTTGTTTTATATAGTTTTGAAGATCAAATCAGATAGGTGACGTCCCCCATTCTCCATACATTGAGTAAACCGATTTCTGGCGTTTGTCATGACTCTTGCCAGCATAGCAAGCATTATGTTGGCAATTTCTTCCTGGATGTTGGTCTTCAAATCTTGTAGGGTACTTGGACGGTTCACATAAACACGGGATTTCAAAAAACCCCATAGAAAAAAATCACAAGGGGTCAAATCGGGAGAGCGGGCCGGCCACTCCAAATCGCCCCTAATTGAGATGAGGCGCTCTGGGAAGTGTTCCCTCAATACAGCCATCGATGCTCTTGAAGTGTGTGCCGTTGCACCGTCTTGTTGGAACCAAATGTCCCCTAAGTCCAACTCATCTAGCCGTGGAAAAAAAAATTCCTGTAACATGTTTAAATACCGGTCCGAATTCACTGTCACTGCGACTTCATTCTCCTCAAAGAACCAGGGACCAATAATTCCAACTGAGGAAATTGCACACCACACTGTAACTTTAGGTGAATGCAAAGGCCTTTGATGCAATTCTCGAGGATTGGTGTCAGCCCACCAAGGGCAGACGCATGTTTGCGTGCAGAACGCTGTGATGATCGCAAAATTGAAGCTCTCACTGCCTCAATGTTTTCAGGTGATCTTAGATATTATGAGATTCCAGTTCTTCGTCTTGTCGCATTTGCAGTTTGTCTGAACGTAGTAACCCACGTAACAATTGATTTCCGATCCGGGACAGGGGCCAACGGGGCTAAATTAAAGCGATTCCGAAAGGCGCGCTGGGTTGCGATCACAGAACATCCGCTCGAAAAGTAGGCCTCGACGGCAAAAGCACGCTCCTCACTGTTCCAACGCATGATGGCGACTGAACTGTGTCGGGACAAAACTTTATACTCCCGCCTCTCGAACGAGACCACTAGCGCTCCGCTACAACATCAACCCACTGAATGGTGCGCATTTCACAAAAGGTAGTTATGCTGATTTGAATCGTTATCGTATCTTTCCTATAGCCTGGACCAAGGGGTCGATTGAGGATATGACCTGAATTGCTTCGCCCTTTAAGGTGGATTTCAAATAATGAAATTTTTGAATATCCGTAAAGACGTGTTAGAGTGAATCAGCGAATTGAATATATCGAAGAAATTGCGCCATTCCTGCGCTATGCCCCTGCAAAAGTAGGAAGATCAATTTTTGGCAATCTTATCAGGTTATTACCAGTCGTCGTTCTCCGCCATTGCAACAAGTCTTCTGATAGATCGACCAAGACTTATTGCACATGTTATTGTTTTCATCAAATGTTGTTATTTTCTCTCCTGTTGCGTGCAATCTTACATGTTTGTTGAGATTATTGGGATTAAATTTGTGATGGCAAAAATGACATTTCAGAGGCTTGTAACCTATGTGTATCCTAATGTGGATTCGCAATCATATTTTCTCGAGTATATATTTTATTACAAAATATACATGTATCCGGCATCACACTTGGCAGTCTGTTCCACCAATCCTTCTTGAGTCTATCAAAGAAAGGCCGCTCTCATTGGTCGCACTCGAGAATGCTCTACACCTGCTCCTCGTAGTTAATAGCGCCAGTTAACAGCGCCAGTACTCCGATATCCTTATTCTACTCTATCAAAAACCACAATCTTGAACATTATTAATAACTAAGTTTATAGCTCTCAGAATCTTACGGAGCTTTAGTATCTATAACATAATTCACATATTCACTACTACACATGCACAATACACGTATGCAATCAGTCGTTTCAATAGATGTTTAGAACTAAATGCTGTCAATGCTGACTCAGCCCAACACTTCGGCCGCCATTACGCACGTGCACAGTCACTCATCATTTCAAGCGATGATTACCCAAACCGATACAATCGTCAGAAAATCATACATCAACGTGATCACCGCAAAGATATACAACTACACCTAGGGTCATCCGTGGTAAGCTCATTATACATTTGACAACTGATCTCAATCTCAGTGGAGTACTCGGAGTGAATGTCATATTTAAATTCATCTCCATTAGTACTGGAGACTGCAAAAAAGGATAACTCCCCTACATCTTCGCGTACTATTAACGTATGTACTAACAAACCTTCGCGACAAGCGTGCAAGCTTTTTCTCTTTAAATCTGTTAAACAGATAATCAAATATTTTACGATTTCATTTCGAAATTTTGGTCCATTTATTAGTTATTTATAATCGTATGTACGCTATGCTTACTTAATTTTTTTTCGCGAAACTCTGGTGCACGATAATGCCACGTGTACTCACTATTATACGCCCGATAGAAATCCGATAAGTTACACGGAAACCTCTCGGACGCAGAAACCGGCGACTTTACAGGGGTGACGCTTGTCTCACCATGACTCCCTCGCAGGTGCTCGTCCTAGTCGACCTTGAAAGATCCGCTGACGTCCTGTGTCCTCTCGCGTGCTTTCCAAGCTGGCCACGGCACTTTCCGATCGAGGTTCGCGGCCACAATTCGTACTGCGCGGGTATTCACCTCCACCTTTATCACCCTTAGCAACACCCATCCGACTTCGGCTGGAGGTCGCGAGCACGAGATGGTACTTCGGACTGTCGTGAATCAACCGGAGATCCTTGAACACCCGGGGATCGAATTCGGCGGTCCTACAATATTCTCGCACGAGAGCACGCAATACTTCCAGAATTATGTAGGATGATGCAATACCCTTGTCCAGCCAGTCGTCCTTCCTTTGTCAAAAAGAATACTCTCGAAAAGCATAAATTTATTACAGTTTAACTGGATCACATTTTATCCTGTTATTATATTATCATATTGTAATACTGATTATTGTCTACTTAATTTTAAGTTATTGACTTTTGTATATTGACTTTGTCAAATGTTACGTATAATGTTTAAACCAGCGAATTGTTGCAGTTTCTATTAACTACACAAAAACAATAACTGTGGAACACTTAAGAAACAAGAGCGAGTATATTTAAGAAAATTGTTTATTGTTATTGTTAAAAATCATGTTCACAGTAATGATATTATTAATTATCATTCATGAAATTTAACTTCATGGAATTAATTCTCGTATCGGGTTGAATAATTATTCTGCTTAGTTTTAATTCATTTTTCGGTTTTGGTTACGAAAAATATGCGTGACGTAACTTATTGCTACCTTTCTAAAAATTCTGACTGAAGAATATGCATAAGGATAGATAAGACTTTCGAAAGAATTGAGTCACGTTTAACCCACAAATAGAATTTATTGAAAATATAACAACTCACACACTCTTCACACTCATACTTAATTTACACTTTATAGTCGGAATTATTTTAAAAAATCTCGAACAAAGCTCGAGAATCTATTCTCACATTCGTGTTTTCACACTCGCGTATTATGTATCCGCGTTTTGAGTTTTTTTATAGAAATAATATTTAATTTCGCACACGTTTATTCACGTAACGCAGATCTGCAAACAATTTCTCTTTAAGCTCTTGGACATACAGTTCGTAGTCCCAGTCTTCTTCAATGTCGATATGTTGGTAGTTTAGGAACCCGTTTTTCCAGGTTCCTGTAATCCACGCCTCTCTCTTGCCTTTCCAATCTCTGCAAGAACTAACTCTTCTTCCCGATCGGGTCTCAGACAATTCGGTTATAATTGAAAATTATAATTATTATTTTATTATAATTTTCAAAATATAAAAAATAATTAAATTTAATTTGATATTGAAATCTTCAAGAAATAAATTAAAGTTCGATAATGTTTATAACGAAAAATGTGAAAATTATTGAATTTATTTTATATAGATGGAAAGGTCTCGAAAGATTAAATAAACAAACGTCTTCCCTCATCTCGATATTAATTTCATGATTATGCTCAGTAACTACATTCGAAAACGTCTCAACTTCTGCCGCCATCATCATAGCATCTTGATCCGAGCATCTCGTTCCATGATTCATCAGAGTACTTGTAGGCCTATTCTGATCGTTAATTTTGGGTTATTCGTATCTTTGGTTCCCGCACCTTCTCTAGTGCGGGGCTTCGCTTAAAAGATCTATTAAGTAATTAATGAGTTTGGAGAGCGAGAGAAATTTAGAAAAATTTCTATGTTATTGTGTCTCATCTATTATTGTGTCTATCTTTTCTATTTTGACTACTTCCTACATATTTTCGAATATTTTCTTGCGGATCTTCTCGTACTTGCTTCTCTATCGGAACCTGTACTGAAGTCTCGGGAGTTGTCTCCAGTGTTTCGAATTTAGAGCGGGTCGGTGGATAGATTAGTTCCTTGATTTTTTTCTACTACTATATTTATTTTTTCCAGTATGGGGTCCAGCTTAATATTAATTTGGACTCCCCCTCCCCCCTTTTATTTTTTTCTGTTAAACAGCTGGAGCAAAAAAATTTGTTTTTGAGCAAATAATTAGCAAATAAAAAGCAAAAAATTTTTTTATCATATCATTTGATTTGCGAAGAGGGAGGGGGTCTAGGTTAATGAGGGTATAAACAACGCCGTATCGCAACATAATGCGTAAGAAAGAATTGGAAAAAACGCGCGAAAACATTTTATTACAGTAGGCGCGATCCGCAAGCGCCTCTAATTCATAACTCTGTAATATCTCTCTGTGTAATTTCTTTCCTCCTTTTTTGTCTTTGCTCATAAAGTAGTGGGTGTAATAATTTATCTTCGTCTAAACGCTGTAGTAGTACAGCTCCATAACCGTCTATACTTGCGTCCGTATGTACTTCCGTTTCGTATCGCGAATGATATATTTTCAGTACTGGATTCTGAGTAAAAATTGTCTTCAATTGATGTATGAAGGCGTTTCGAGCCTTATCGTCAAAATTATGCGATTGATCTTTCCGCAACATGTCGCTCAACGGTTTCGCTATCGTAGAATATGAAGATATAACTTTCTGAACTCGTTAATCCAAGAAAGCTTTGAATATCTTAATTCTCTCGGCTCTGGATGTGAGCCTTCGCGAAAGCCGTTTGACTGATTTTACAGAATTCAAGAACCAGCTAGGTTTCTTTTCTTTTTTTCTTCTATTTTAATTCCTTTGAAAGAATAATTAATTGTTTGGGAATTTATCTTGCTATTATTGATAAAATGTTGATATATATATGTTTTATACTAATAGTTTTTTAGTCATAATATTTTTGAGCTTTAGACGGCCTTTGCAAATCACTGTGGCTTGCCGCAAAAAAAAAATACTCGTATCATAGTATAATATTCTGTGTCTTCTTACATTAATTGATTCATTTTTGAAGTGAGAATAAAAAAACTAAAAGGTTAATCAAAAATAAAACGAATAATTGCGACGCAACATTAACAGTGATAAAAATTCTTTGAATGTGATTTAACCAATCACAAGGAAATAAAACGTAATTCGCGTACTTCGTTCTGTTAACTGCGACGGGGGATGATAGCAATGCCAAGATACTTCTGGGCTATTCAGAGACTATAATCATCTTTGCTCGGTCGCTCAACGCGCGAATTGTTCAGACACCAGGATGCTGCATCGCCAAGATTAAATCTGAATTAGCTAGACATCCTAATTGGTTGTTAAATAAGTATCGTTTTATTTGCGCTTTTTGATGACAAAATTTTTTGAAATTTGTTTTAAACATGTATACCTTTACCCAGTGGCTATCTAATGTTAAAAAAAAAACAATTTAAAAAATGTTGTCTTTTTGCGCAAATTAATTTTTATCCATTTAAATTATATTGCTCTGAATTTAAATTTAAAATTTTTAAATTTTAAAAGAGTAGATGAAAAATCACTATCTGATTTTTTAACTTAACATTTATTAACGTCAATTCTGTATCATTCGATAAACAACTGAAAACAGTTGCTATAGAGATAAAGTGTGGCATTAGTGTGTCCCGGTTGTTTTCCACGCTTATTTATTCGAGACAACGCGATGCGAAAGTTATATACTTTGGATCTTTGTAGTTCCGTACGTGGAGATCGAACGTTCGTTCGAGGAAGAAAAGAGAAGGAGGAGAATCAAACCGTACGGCATGCGTACTCACTTCTCTCTTCCGTGGAACCTGAACATTCTGCCGAAAGAATAGCGTGGAAGTTGCTGCTCCCGCCACACAGCAACTTAAAAAACTTTCTAACCTTTTTATGATTTAGTAAAAAAGAGAAGCAAGAAACAAAAATTTGGCTAGACACATGTATAGTCTAAAATAAAATTTGATACTTGTGATGTATCTATATGTTCAGTGTTTCAAGCGATGTTCAAGTATTATATATATTAGCTGTCAGCTTGCGCTAATATATATAATAATGGCGATCTCTGAAAAGTTAATATTTTTCAAATTATATAACAAATAAGAACTTTAATCATCTTTATTTAAAACGTAAATTACATAATAAATTCATAAAGAAATCACTACAGTAAAGAAATCACTATAGCAGCCAAGATAATCAAATCGAATTTATCACGAATAACTATACACAGTGCATTCAAAAAGTTCCGGGACTATTTTTTAAAACAGAGAAAAAAACGAGATAATCAAAAGATATTTATTAGTTTTCTACATATAGGCCTTCTCTTTCCACACAAATTTTTGAACGTTCGTAGAGGTGTCGGAAGGCGCGTTTAAACTGCTCAGCTGGTATGGAGTTCATAATACGCGTCACATTGCGTTGAATGTCTGGAACATTGTCAAAACGGCCCCCTTTCATAGCGTTCTTTAGCTTGGGAAACAAGAAAAAGTCTGCCGGGGCGAGGTCCGGAGAATAGGGGGGATGGGTGATGACAGTCACCTTCCGTTTGGCTAGAAACTGCGCTACCAAAATTGCGGTGTGCGCGGGCGCATTGTCATGAAGCAAGAACCAGTCTCCGGATTTGTACTGGTTGGGCCGCACGCGCCGTATCCGTGCCAATAATCGTTCCAGGACACTTTTGTAGAAGACCGCATCCACTTTTTGCCCTGGAGGCACAAATTCTCTATGGATGATGCCCTGAGTGTCAAAAAACGTGATCAACATGGTCTTGATTTTCGATTTCACCGCGCGAATTTTGGTCGTCCTCTCCTCGTCGCGACCCCTCCACTCCATCGACTGTCGTTTGGTTGAAGGATCGTACTGAAAACACCATGATTCGTCACCTGTGATAATTTTATCCAAAAAATTTGGGTCCGAATCCGCCATTTTGATGAGAGTTTCCGATGCTGCCACTCGACGAATTTTTTGCTCTGGTGTTAAAAAATGAGGAACGAACTTCGCGCAGATCTTGCTCTTACCCAGTTTTCCGGTTAGAATGGTGTGAACACTTCCCTCGCTGATGTGTAACTCGTCGGACAACATTTCAACAGTAGCACGTGGATTGGAGGCCACAGCAACGCGCACTCGCTCGATGTTCGCATCAGTGGTGGAAGTGGAGGGACGCCCCTCTCGCGGATCGTCTGCCAGTGACTCCCGACCGGCTTTGAAACGCGCATACCACTCGAACACTTTACTACGACTAAGACATTCATTTCCATACGCGGTTTGTAACAATTCGAGGGTTTCACTTGGAGTTTTCTTCAATTTAAAACAAAATTTGATGGCGGCTCTCTGCTCCATAATTAAAATTGTGACGCGACAAAAAATCACAGCTTTACTCTATCAGCCAAAACTCGCTACTGAATCGAGATAGCTGTTTGAAATTTTAACAGTAGCTAGCCAGAAGTCGGCGGAAAGTAGTTCGCGCGTTGGAGCAGAGACTTCTCGATTTTAGCGCGCGGTAGTCCCGGAACTTTTTGAATGCACTGTGTATATATTTTTGCAACTAAAATACAAATAAGATTTTGAACCGACAAACATTGTATATCTTCATAATATGTAAATTTTATTTGGTAATTATATATATTTAATATAGATGCTCTTATTGCCTGATATATACTTATAGTTTTGGGATTTGAGAGCCCGACTAATATCAAATTTAAATAAAATTTCAAATTTTACATTTTTTGCAATTGTATTTTTAATACTTGTTTTTAACTAAGTTGTCCCAAATTTAATTAGCTTTTATTTTTAAAAAATTCATCGAAATTTTTTAAATTTCGAGTCTGTAGCCTTTTTTGAAATTTCGGCCCCAAAAAATGTAAAATTTGAATATACCGCAATATAATTCTCACCGTAATATAATTCTCATTCCCTTATTTTGTAATTTCTGTAAATATTACATGTTATAATCGTTTAAACTCAGTAATATACACGAACAATATTCAAACAACGAAGCAATTATCGCTTTGTACAACACACCTCATGTATGGTGTCAAATTCATACTAATTCAATGAGAAATGCCCCCAATTTCGATCCTATCTTTTTTCCCAGATAGTTAATATGTGCGAGAGGGAGGGAGGGAGGGAGAGAGAGAGAGAGAGAGAGAGAGAATATATCATTATTTATTATGCGTTCTATCTCTTCAAGCGCTATGAATCATACATTACAATTTTTTCATATTCGCATTTTGTAATAACATTATAATAACATATCATATACTGACTCAAATATATGGAACCAGAAATGTACTTTTTCTCAATCGCAAATAAATATTGCGCAAATGGAATCGAACTTAGATCTGTATATTCTATATAACAAGGAAGTTTTACAACTGTCCAGAACCGATTTGATTCTTCACGAAATATGTTGTAAAACATATATATTGTGAAAATCTGAGAGACACATAATTTTTTACCATTTTACCAGATTTCGATATTTTTACAATAACATTTATTGATGTAAATAAGGTTTTCTTGTATTCTTAGTCCAAATATAGCATTAATTTCTTTCAATGTAATAAATAAAGGACAGCAAATTTTCATTACATGATATTGATTGTATGATGTATGAGTGTGTTGTTGATATAGACATAGCACACTACTTTCTTTACTCCTCCATTAGGCAATAACTTTCCAAAATGTATTTCCAATTGGAAACCACTTTGATCAGAATCAAAAACATTTTCAGATCCGAACTGATCGATAAGTGGTTTCACTGTTTTTAAAAAATCATTAGCTGTTTGCAATTCAACAGAATCTTCTATTGTTCTTCTAGTTACAAATTTCGTGATTTTTCTCAACAATTCAGTGGGACTTTTTGATACCCAATTGTGAGATGTTTTTAAATATAGAATTTAAATTTCCTATTTCTTCTTGATCTTGTAGTCCACCTTTGTAGATCGATTTCATGAACTATGAATTCTGATTCAACAGCTGCAGTAAATTTATCATGTGTAAATTTGAAGATGTAAAATAATTTTTCTATACGATTTCCACCTGAATGTAATTGTTCTTCCCATCGTCTTAATAGATCTTCAGATGAAACTCTTCTAAATTTATTTTGCACTGATTTTAACAAATGATTCCTTTTGTTTTTATTTTTTTCATTAATGTCCCAATTCCGCCAATACTCAACAGCCGTCTTTTACAAGAACTGTCTGCGTCATCATTTGAACATTGAGGATGAGAATTTAAATTATCTTTACTCCATGCTTCTTCATCATCAATTATTTCTGAATGATATAGTTTATAAGATTCTTGATAATCGAGATAGGTTTCTTCTGTTACTTCCAATTCATTATATAATAGTGAAAAATGCTATTCAACAATTTACTTTTTGTATATTTTCTTTTAATTCTATTTTTGCTTCAGTTTCTGGTGTTTCTGTTAGATATATTGAACTTATTAGATGCTAATAAAAGTCTAACAACATTAAGCGGATTGATAATCATTTCCAAAGATTAAACTTGGCTTTGAATCGTAATATAAAAACAAATTAACAAATTGCACAGATATACTTTAATCCCATTTTCATTTCTTTATATACTTAATTTATAAATTATTTGCAATATAATTTCTTTTTTCAACTGTTTCCACAGATAGATCTTCAGATGTTCCAGGAGTAATATGTGTATACACACAAACACATACACATTAACCCTGTTATTATTTCTTTGACATTTAATTTCTTTTATAAAAATTAAAAACAATTTTATTTCAAATCCATTCTTTTATAATAAAATACAATAATAAAATTATTGTATAGGATTAGTATCTCTAAAAAATAAATTTTTTAAAAATTGTTTTGCATTTGAAATTACATTGAATTGTTAGAAAATCTTATGTCTGAAGAATTCGTCACGTGTAAAAAACTATACAAATTTTACTTAAAACGTCTTAGATATATATTATTGTATCAACGACAGTTACTTACGTATATGAGCATAAACAGCGTATATGTATACGAAAGCGTTAATAATTTATTCTCGAAAATGATATGTCGTAATGTACCTTTATTACACATGGCTAAATTTGTAAAAAAATAATCTTTAATTTGGCAAAAAAAAAAAATTTGAAAATTTAAGAAAATTACGGGTGGTAGGAGTATTTTGTGAAACAAAAAAATAAAATTTTTTTTCTTTGTAACTTTAAAGAACTTTTGAAACCATATAACTTTTGTTTAAAAAATTTTTTTTTATCTTTTACTTCCGACGATGTTCGACTCGAAAAAAAAATATCGTTTTTATTTTAAAGGAGTGTTTCATCCCTTACATGAGTTAGCGCACGTATAAAAAAATATGTGTCTCTTAGATTTTCGTGTTTTACAATTTGGAGAATCAAATCGGTTACAGTTGTAAAACTTTCCTTGTAAGTCAACCGAAGTAAAGTTGCTTGTATAGTCACTTTACACCCCAAGAGAGACAGAGATAAAGATTTAGAATATACTGACAATTAGCATGCAAATCGAATTATCAAATAACTCTAATTTTTTGCTCACTTAAATACTTACTGAAATTTATTTATTTATTTTCCTACAATTTTGGCATAGATACTGTTTTTTATTTGCATGTATTCTTGTGTGAATGCTCAAATTTTCTTTACGCTGTTTTTTACATCGCTTACATTCGTAGGATTTAACTACAGCATTACGTTTCCATATTATACATGTGAAACAACATGTTGTTTCAAACTTTTCAAGGAGATTAACTGTTTATCTGTAATATTAAGGAGGATTGTTGTTATAAAATAAATATGAAAATTGTTAAAATAATTGTTAAAATAATACAAAGTTATCAATAACAATATCTAAAAATATTTAACATCACGAACTATAGATCTTTCCATATAGTTGACATGTATATTCTTTTTTTTCTATTCTTTTGTAATTTTGGGACTATAATGTCCTAGAAATTTAATTCGAGTCTTTTCTTCTATTGTACTGAAAAGTTATTACTACAACTTGAATACGGTGCCCTTGAAATTTATCTATCTAAAACCATAAAAAAATATTTTTTATACGTGCTTTAATTCACTTTTAAGGAATGAAATATCTCTTACAAAAAATTGTTTTTTTTTTCTTTTGACAAATATCGTCGAAACTATAAGAGATAAAAAAATTTTGGAAATAAAAATTTTTTTTGTGATTTCACAAGAGAGAGTACTTTCAATTATGATAAAACAATTTTTTTTAAATTATTTTATTTACTATCCCTATTCCATTGTACCTTTTTTGCTAACTTTTTTAAAGATAAAATTAAAGGTTATTTTAAGACGAATTTAACCATACATGATAAAAATTAAGTTATTTTTTTTGAGTATCATTTATTTTGAGTATCAGTTATTTTGAAGTATCATTTTTAAGAAATAATTACACCAGTATACGCCCATCATCCATCAATTCTTCTTCTTATCAATTCATCTTATCATTTTTCGTCTTGCGTCTTCTCTTTATGGTTATTATCTTGGTTTTTTTTTCACTTTATATTAATATTTATACCTTTTGGTCATTACCTTGGTTTATCATAAAATTTATAAAAAAAAAACTATTCAATAGAAACATCATTTAGAAAGTAATTGATTGAGAATATTAAATATTATATTAATTGTTATAAATTTGAAAATATATATAATTTTGATGAAAGCGGATTCCAATTAGAACTTTATGCTAGTCATTCATTGGCAATTAAAGGCAAAAAAAGTTGGAGTGTAGTCCAATCTATATCAGTAACTACATAGTTACACGATACAACTAAATATTTCAAGAGATGATAGATTATTATTCACTTTTTGTTAAAAGAACCCACTGGAATATAAATTTATTTATTTATCTAAATTGTTGCAGCAACCAATCTTTTCTTTCAATGTGTGTTTGAATTTTGGAAAATCCTGACATATAAAAATTTACAATTTGTACAAAATACTCCCGAATTTTTGGAAAAGATATTCATGAATATCTGCCATGAGGTAAAGTATAAGTTATATATTTCATTTATAAATATGAAGTCATAAATGCCATTAGTTGGAGATAGGTTAACATATATATATAACTGATTGCAACATCCATATAACAGTTACCCTCGCTTGTAAGTAGAACAACCATAAGGTAATTTCCATAGTACTACAGTTCCTATAACCAATGTGTATTGATGGACGAAAAATATCACAATTATTTGATTATGATAATCGTAACTTTTTTTCCATGTATCGTTTTCATATGTATACATTGAGAAAAAATAAGTGGACATTTTTCTTCCAAAATATATGTTAATTTTTCTGCAAGCTTTATTTCATGGCAGATATTGATGAATATCTTTTCCAAAAATTTGGGAGCATCTTGTACAAATTATAAATTTTAATGTTTCAGAATTTTCCAAAATCCAAGCGTATCTTTTACATTGTTATTGTTTTGTTGATGCGTACATAATTTTTTTTTTTATTTAATACAAGTTCGGTTATTAGAGGTACCGTTGTATCCGCACATTCAATTTCCTCTTTCTCTGAGTTTATTATTTTTGATTCTTACCTTCAATAATTGGGACAGAACGAATAAAGTACTCTCTTCGTCATCTTGACAATTTGCTTCTATGGAGTACTTAGATGTAAAATTATACACTAGTAAAGACTTGAATTTATAACATTTATACAAATAAAGAGAATATGATGCAACAAAATTGTGTTACAATAATTGTATTCCAATACAATAATATAATAAAGTGACATAAGAGAGAGTATAAAATTACAAATAATGTAAATATAATATAATTTATTTATGTTGCTTCTTTGTTTCTCTCTTTCGTCTTGCTCGTCAGCTGTTCCCACTCGCAGCTATTCGTCTAATTTATCTTCGTCTAATTCATCTTCTTGCTCATTATTTTTGGCATTAGAGTAGATAGGTCCATTAAACTGTGTAGTATACGAGTTATTTCCTCTCTACTTCCACTGTATTCTAAGCCAAGGATGTTGCAGCATGATTCAAATATATAACAAAGATGATGATCGTGAAAGAAATGTTATTATATACAAAGAAATTTTTTACCATGTACAAACTATTATAACATTGTCACGGCAAACATCATATGTTGCTTTTGAATGTTTTTTTCAAACAAAATTTTATCGATATATGAAACTTTTCTGATTTTGAAACCCATATATACCACTTTTATGTATCAGAGGTATATTTGAATAAATTTTTTAATCTTGGCGTATAAATTAAAAATGTATCAATGATTGCAGTTTTAAAATGGAATCTCGTGGATAAAGACTTCCAAACCCTAAAAGCATGACGATATCAGAAAAATGTTTTATAAATTTTTTTTAAGGGGAAATCATACACATCCAATGGTTATTTCTGACCTGTTGTTCCTATACTGGTATAGAAGAACAAAATCTTGTACAGATCTATTTCTTACTACAGCATCAGGATAATGTCCATGAATCTAATAATAAAACTGATTTAAGATCAACGTTTGAAAAATAAACTTTTCTTAACCAAATTTCAAAATTTTGCAAGATTTCAATGTTAGAGTGGGATGCCGTATTCCACAACTGGATCCCATAAATTCAAACGGATTTCAGTATGGTTTTGTATATAAGCAACTTATTTGCGAGATTTAGCATATTGTATTTGACGTAACGAAAAAAATTGATTACTCCGAATCGAATGATTTGTGCTCCGAAAACCAAGTATTCCGACGCTCGGCAAAATCACCGTCGTACGTCGCTCCGAAATTTACCTCTGATACATAAAAATGGTATATATGGGTTTCAAAATCAGAAATTGATATATCGATAAAATTTTGTTTTGAAAAAACATTCAAAAGCAACATATGATGTTTGCCGCGACAATGTTATAATAGTTTGTACATGGTAAAACATTTCTTTGTATATAATAACATTTCTTTCACGATCATCATAGAAAGATAGAATATCACGCGTTTCGCACGTATTGAGTATATAGTGCTCGGGCATGTGCTCCTGCGTGCTACGCTTATCTGCAGGGTGAATTTCGCCAGTGTAACCTTCTCTGGATTAACCATTTCTCACATGGAGTGCACCCTGTCTTATACAGTTATTCTTAATCGAGTCTTAGGCCGCTGTGGTTTTCTTGGCGATTCTATCTGTCCCACTGGGAAGTTGCATCCTGGAAACACGTGTCTTGTGCAGCTTTTCCTCGTTCGAGGCTTGCACCCTGGAGTTTTGGCATCTTTATTTTCTTTTTGTAAATCGGTACTAAAAGGGCGCAAATAACAGACAGCAAAAAATAAAAGACCTGCGTAGCCCCCCTCGGCCACTGGGAGTAATTCGGAGCCTCTTCGGTCTTCTTTGGCGATCCTCTTCTCTGCTAGCAAAGGGTGAGACAGCTCGATACAATCCACACCCCTACAGCTACCGGTCCTCACTCTGGCTATCGCTAATTAAAGATTCTCGCAAAAGATAGTACAAAAAAAGAAATAAATTAAAGTGGTTGAAAGTCAGCACCGCACGCAAATTCGTTCGTCCTCACGAACCGGAAGGATCCAGGATCCATTTTATTTGCGACACAATGACGTCACGTCACAGTATATATTATTAAAAATGAAAGATTGGTTTTTATATTTTTGTATTTATTATTAAAATATAATAATTTTTTAATTATTATCTTTATCATTGCAATATTTACGGTTCATACTGATCACAAAGATAATGCTCATAAAAAAAGTGTTATGCAGAGAGACTTTCTGCACAATGCGCAAGTAATTACAGATATTTCATCACAAATATTGGTTTCGAAATTTTTTTAAAACAAAAATCGACCGGTGTTTCAAATTTTGACCTATATTCCAAATATCCACTTTTACTAAGAGTATTTAAATAAATTAATAAATTTTGACGATGAAAACTGATTGTGCGTTAATGTAATTTTACGTGCGTGATTGTAATTTTAGAATAGCATTTCTAGAATGAAATTTTACATCAAGATTTAAAAGCATGATTATATCTGAAAAATGATTAATAAAATTCTTCTACAAATAAAATCCAAAAACATCTAACGGTTGTATTTTTCCTGTTGTTCCAGCCGATATAGTTAATAAATAAAACAGTATTTTCTGCAGAATCTGTTTCTTTGAATTAGCCGGACAATGACCAGTCCACTAATCTAAAGTAAAACTGAATTTGATCCAACATTTGAAAAATATATTTTTCTTACTCAAGTTTCAAAATGATTAGATGTTTACCAGATTTTAACGCCATAATAAAAATATTATTTGCGATAAACAATTCTTTTTTGTACTCTAGGACCTAATATTCCATTATTCTGTTAACACTATAAGAAGTAGGAGATAATAATTTATCATCAGCTGAAATAACAGGTTGCATTGTATAATCGTAAGTGCAGATATTGGCTGTGCTACACTCTACTTTTTTACACTTTTCTCTGCCAATGTGCGATCTGCATGTAATTCTAATTGAAAACCATTTTGCTCCGAATTATATAAATTTTCAATTATTTATAGTGGTCAATATAATATTATATTTGACATTTTCAATAACATTGTTATTATTGTTATCTGCTTGTAAAGCTCCCTTTGACATTAAAGCTTTTTATAAATTTCGTAACTTTTCTAGATACAATTTGATGTGCGAGCTTAAATCTTTTAATCCATTCGTATGATGCTTTAAAACCTAAGAAGTTTTATTGTTGCGCTTGCAAAGCTCATTGTGTAATATTAATATCATGGATCATTGACTCTATGAATTGCTTCAATAAATTTAGCTAACGTATATGCTGAAATTCGTCCTAACTTTTCTAATCCATTGCACTACCACCTACATTCATTTGCTTTTCCCATCGTCGCAATTGTCCTGTTGATATTACTTTCCGAAACCTTGCTTTTACAGATTCAATCATCTTTGGCTTTAACTTACGCTACTCCAGTATTCAACTACTCCTTTTTGATATTCTCTTGAAATATCGTCGGTCACAAACTATTTCTTTTACATTGCATGCGTAGTTTTCTTCTTCATCTATGAATTATATTTCTTGTGCTTCTTGTACATTATACGAGTTCAAAAAAATCCAACGATTCTTCTTCGATTTCATGGTCTTCTACATTTATTTTAATATCTTTTCCTCTTCATCATAACTTTTTCCGATATTGTAGGACTTTTTGTGGGAAGTTCAAGGCAGTAAATACTGCAGACACGAGTATTATTACGTTTCGTGGATTAAACCGCATTATTTTCTGAAAATTATAAATGCTATTTACATGTCTATTTTCAATATAATAATTATTAAAAGAAAGAAAGAGGAAAAAAAAGTTTTTATTAAAAAATATAATACAATAAGAGCATATACACAGCGCGGAAATTGGTGCGCGAATTTCTATATAATTAAAAAAATTTTACATAGAATATAAATGTACAATAATTGTATACCATATTATTCGAATTATTCGTACGTTTCGGTTTTCTTCAAACCATCATCAGCGAATAAATACAGTCGTAGATGTCTTTACAATGTTCTCATGATAATGTTGGAATTCCTATCTATGTAAGACTGAGGATGAGCATTTCCCTACTTTCTGGTGGGGAATAGCCGTAAGTTTCTTCGTTAAAAAGCCAAGTGGCTGACCTCATTCTCCGCAGATTACAATTTGTTATTCCAAATGTAGGAAGTCAAGTTGTACAAGTTGAATGATAAAGTTTTTATTGTCTATTTCATAATAAATTTGATATCTTCTTATTGGTTATTTTTCAAAAAAATTTATTGAACACACACACACACATAAGAGAAAAAATCTTGTACATTATGCAAATATCTTACTATCTAGTATTTTAAATATGTAATCAAATTATAAATATGCTGATCAAATCCTAACAGTTAAATAAAAAAAGGAAATAAAACGTATATAATCATTCTAATAAAAAAAAATTTATAAGTACAAAAATATAAAAAGTAATAAAAACTTTAAAGTAATACTTATTAATAATAACAGTAAATACTTATTAATAGAGCTTCGTATTATTCACAATTGGTAGTACTTATTAATCGAAATCAAATACGAAACTGCGAATTTCCTGCAACGAGTTGCACTTTTATATTTGTGTTCATGTCAACATGCATAACATGTGAAACTTTCACTATGCATACAGCACTACTACATAGCAACTGATAGTAATCAACTATATTTACTACGTAGTTGCAATAGTAAAACGTAATGTTTTATTATAATAATATATTATGAATAATCTATAGATTATTCATGTGAACACATACGCAAACTATACGTCAGCATATCTATTTTCCGCCTAGATTAATAAGACGTAATGTTTTGACAATACATTATTCATGTTAACATTGAACACGGACACTGCAAAATGAACGGTATTTTATGAAAATAATAATTTCTTTATTCATACATTGATTTTGTCTAAATTATAATTGTCCAAATATATACATTTGTGTATTATCAAAAATATTTGATTGGTTTTCGGAAGTTTAACAAAGTCTGTTAGTTTAACTATTACTGTTATCATTATTATTATTATAACATTATTATTGAAAGAAAAAAAACCGATTTTTTTCAAGGGAGGACCTTAACATAAAAGCAACTTATTCTCAATGTTAGACAGAATATAATCTAATTATTAAATTCGAATCTAACGGTTTAATTTTTAAAATTACAATGCAATAGTTCTACACTAATTATTCAGTTTTCACAAGATGGAGGGAGGGTTCAAGTTTGCGAGGGGGGAGGGGGGATTGAGTCAGATGTTCGCCGGTGCAGGGAAGTTTCGGTACAGGTGAAGTCGATGCAGATCATGAGTATCGTGACGCACAGATGGAGAGGTAGAGATATCAAATATCCGCGGATTAAACTGCAGAATTGTAATATGTCTTAACAAGGCATTTTAAGAACCGAAGCGCTTGGACCTCATATGAAATGGGACTAACAGGCGAAAGATTAACCATATTTAACAAGAGAATTTAGGGGAATAAATGCTGAAAAGGTGAACTCGCTTATCTTGATAAATCTATCTAAATTTCTATTGTATTTTCGTGTGTGCGTCAATGAATAAATTCAGGTGAAAGATCACTTGAGCAATCAGAGCGATCTCTATGCTCATCAGAATCGTTTAACAACTCAGATTTATCTTCTTGAAAATTATTTATTTTAATGATAGACTCTTGTACTGTTTTATCTTTTTAATAAAAGTCTATATTTTTAGGAACTATTCGTTTATTTCTGATAATGAATCATGTTCTTGCCCAATAACTTGTAGAGATTGATTTTCTCCAGCAGCTCTGCTTATTTATAATCTCCGATTAAGTAATTCTAGTAGTTCATCTCTGCCAGATTGATTCCTATGCACCTCTTCAGAATTTGTTTTTTTTTTTTGTATAATAAAAGATCGCGTTACATACTGTAAGTTTTGTTTTGGTATTTTCCACATTTTAAGAGTGAACTATGCTTACAAAGGCTAAAATAAAATAATAAAAATTTTAACATAAAATTTAAATTTTTATATCTGTAGACACTGGTAGTGTCTCGGCGCTAATTATATGTTTATAACAGAAGTTAGACTTGTTAAGAATTTTGTTGAAAGTTATAGATATAATATATTGATGTAATAAAAATTCGCCTTTAAAGTCTTAAAATCTTCAAAGTGAAGGCGTTAGCATATACTAGTTGAGTTTGTAATGAGAAAGTTTACAATATCATTGAGTAAAGAAAGATTGCTTCTTACCTAAAATATATCGAATGTGAATATATTTTCTTTAGTGGTCTTCATCGTATTGGAAAGGACTCCGACTGTCCTCTGATTTTGATGAGGGAGGAACGGTTGGAGCTTTTACTATTATTTTGTTCTTTAGACAAAAATAAAAGACATGTTTTTTTATACATGCTCTATCTCACTTTTAAGGGATAAAACACCTGTCTGAAAAGTGTGTTTTTTTTTCGAAGCGAATATCGTCGAAACTGTAAGAGATAGAAAAAACTTTTTGAAATGAAAGTTGAATGGTTTCATGAGTTTAATTAATATTATTAATTAATTATAAAAATTTTTTTATTTATTTATCCCCATCATTTAAAAATTTTGATTTTATTGATAATAAAAAAATTATGTTAAGATGAATTTAACTATATATATTAATGTTATTTTTCATTTTTGAGAAATAATTAAAAACGCTTCTATACGCCCACTATCCGTACTCGTTCATGCACTCGATTCTTCAAGCAACATGTTCTGCTATTTATTTTCATATAATAAGAAAACTACATAAATATATCTATATCGGGAATTCTGGGTACATCTAGTCACAGGAATTTTATCGCGCACGATTAGACAATACTTGCGTAACATCTGAATGAGATCATAGTGTCAAGATTGAAGGTCAACAGCGAAATGGTGCAATAGTTATATTATGTAAGTGCAAAGAATACAGAATATATGTCGTACTTATATGAATTACATTTATTGTTTTATGTTAACAAATTAAGTTAACATCTTACAAAAGAGGACAGGTAACTAAGACAGCGGACTGATCTCTCGGAACAATAGTAAACCACTGAATAATATACTTGCCTGGAAATTTTTTTACCAAATCGTCGTTCAACGTTAAATTGTAGATTTCATATAATTGTACAACCAGCATGCGCACCACATATGAAAGAAGGCATATGAAAGAAGTCATTACGCTCGGCCAGAAGCAATAGGACTAAAAAAAGTGTTGCTTTACTTTAAATCAACAAGATAAATCAAATCATAAAAAAATTATAGATCAAAGACGATTGAATATAATAAAGGAATAGAAGAATGTTGGAAGTAGGGTTGTATATAATGAGCAGCAGTATAAAATGTTGTGGCTACGCGAATGTTAGTTCAATACATCGTGACATCGTGTACCAGTGTAATTTGTTTCAAAAAACAGTCAAGCAATGTGCGATGTTTGTGGCAATATTGCTATAATTACTTGCATGGTATAAGAGATCTCTTTGCACACATTTTTTTCACAATTATCATCTTTGTTACGAGTTTAAATCATAAAATTTGCACTAGTCATTACTAATATACTTCATTCATATTATTATATGATTATATTATTATATAATCATCAAGTCATAACATGATTTTTTAAAACTAATAACAAACATTTTGACGTAATATATTAGGTGTTGGAATTAATTCGTAGCGTTTTTAATGAAAGAATGTTATTTATTTCACATGAGCATTAAAAAATACATTAATGAAAGTACTTCCCATCACTTGTAAAACGCTACGAATTAATTCCAACACCTAATAAAAATAAATAAATAAATAAACATATACTTATATATCATTAAAGTAGTAGTACAAATAAATTATAACATTTTTATACACATTTTTTATATGCTATTTCATTCTATCCTTTATTTTCATATTGACCTTAAAAATCTATTTACATTTTTAGGAGCTGTTTCTTCTGATAATGAACCATGTTCTCGAGCAATAACAACGTAGAGATTGATTTTACGATATTTTCGATATAATTCCATTCTTTTATATGTTGTATTCTTTTGATTAATTCTAATTGCAGATATAATATTTGTACCACTTGGTTATATTCCAAAAAAATTTAGGTTAAATTTTGTGTATATTACAATAATATTGATAACATATCTAGTAGTATAACAATATATAACAAGTATAACAATATGTCATTTGTATTTCTTATCATCTTCTAAGATTGCATCTAGTGATGGAATTGCTATCTTTTTCATCAGATAAAGTCTCCCATGTGTTGGTTTCTTCATTAATCTCATATATATATCCATACAAAGTTCGTATCGGTTTCGTACGGATTCTCCTTGATCTTCCTGTATTTTCTCTATCTCGGAAATATTATTTCGAGACGAGAAATTTTGAAATGAAACTTCAAGATTCTCGTGATGGAACATTTTAAAGCGCATTGCTTGTTCACTTTTTGGCACCAGAAACCATTCTTCATTCGACATGTGATTGTTTTCGGCACAATCAAACTCGTAGTTTAATTGTAACACCAAATAATTATACTATTCTTCGGCCGCCAATCTGAAAATTTTTTTAAGATGTTATCAAAGAAGCATATGGAGATATAAAAAGCACAGACGCAGATAAAAAAATAGCTATAAATAAAAAAAGCATAAATACAGTTGAGCAGGTATCTCTTCGTTCTTTAAATTGCGTTTCTTCATACATATCCATATGAATTTTATATTCATATTGGAATATTTCTAATTGCATAAGAATCCATTCTTCCGTTCCGGTACAATCAGATTCGTCGCTCAATATTAAATAATGGACTTTTTCTCTTTGGTTATTGAATATAGTTATATAATCTGAAATTTTTTGAGAAAAGATGTTATACAAAAATTATTCACATTTTAAAAATCTCTTTGAAATAGATATAGATGCTGCAGCTCTCCTTATTTGCATCCGAATTTGATTAATCAATTCTAGCAGTTGTTCTTTGCCACTTTTTAAATTTAATCAAAAATTTATTCAAAATATACGTATACGATCAAATTTTTATGTGTATTAATTAATGTTCAATTACATTACTAATGCACTGTTTATTGCGTTAGCTCATACATTTTCTACCTTCCATTTTAAGAAATGTTACTCGATGCAATTCTAAATGTTATTAATAACAAATAATGACTTTTAGTCGAAAAGGCTTGCCACAATTCACACAAGAAACATTCATTATCAATAGATTTTACAAGTGCAGTATTCCATTAATTGTAATACATAAACCAATATTTGCAAAGTGGTAGCATTTATATTATTACTTTACCAACGATACATGTCTACATGTACGTATTTGTGTATTAACTTTACGAATATGTGATGTATTCATTATCATAACGTATTGATCTTTTTCTTTATTTAACGTTTGATGAATGACAGGGATAAATTATGCATCATGCACATCATGCGTAAACAGAATATACCCATTCTTGTCATCATTTACGTCAATTGACTTTCAATTTCCTTGCGATTCGATTGCTCTCATTCACTTTAAATCAGCAATACAACACTCAAGAAATACGATTTTGTGAGATATTAATTTAATGTGTACATATGAAACAATAAATGTAATTCATTCAAATGTAATTCCTGAAATAGATATGTTCATATCGTTATACAAAAATATGCAGCAGAACGAGCACGTGAATGAGTATAGATGTGCGCGTTTTAATTATTTCTCAAAAATCATTTCGGAAAATAACACTATACATATATGGTTAAATTTGTCTTAAAATTTCTTTCTTTTTATCATAAACAAAATCAAAATAAAAAAGAAGTTAAGCGGTGGTGATAAAAAATTTAAAAAATTTTTTGTAATTATGAAGTATTCTTGAAATTCAACTTTCATTTCAAGAAGCTTTTCGGTTTCTTATAGTTTCGATTCGGTTTGATACTCGATTTCTTTGGAAGAAAAAACTGATTTTTTTCGAATGTTTTACCCTTTAAAAGTGAGTTAGTTAAAGTATAAAAAAATACGTGTTTCTTATTTTTATCTGGAGAACAACATAAAAGCTCATCAAAATTAGAGGGCGACAGTTAGATCTCTTCTCTTGTAAGTTTGTCCGGTTTTGTTTTTAGCTTGCACATAGAATGAATTTTTGAAAAGCTTTGGAAAGCTTTTGGAAAGTTTTGCAGAATTAATTATTTGAAAAGACGTATAAAGGAAGAGTTGGTGCAATTATTGATCTTTCATCAGAGTCCTTGCGGACTCTACACTGTTAGAAATGTTTTTAAATTTCATTAACTTTTAAGTTACGCAATTTGAATTTAATTTCATGACATTACAACAAATTTAATGTATTTATGACTAAAAAATATATTTGTGTACATGTATATAAAATTTAATGCATTTTTCATGAAAATTTATGAAATTCAATGTACCTTTCATAAAATTTTATTAAAAGTACATTAAATCTCATAAATTTAATGTACGTTCATTATATTTAAGTAACTACTGTAACTTAATTTTCAGTTAATCATTCATTACTTTTAATTTCGTTCATAACCACGAGCTTCATTTACATGTAAAGGAAGCTTGTGGTTACATTTCTAACAGTGTAGATTGTTAGCGCGCAGAGAAAAAGATTTCTTTAAATTTAATAAATTTTCTTGAATCCGAAGAAAGTGTATGATTGGAATAATGCAATCGAATCGCTGATGAAATGAATAAATGTAATTATTTAACTTTTTAGTAATACATATTATTATCTAAAATTAAATCCTAATTATATTTTCTCATGTTTTTTGTGCCTTCTCATGTCTTGATATGTGTGCAATTTCGAATGATAAGACATTTGATGTTCTCGCACGTAATACAAGGACATAAATGCCTACCCATTTTTATCTCATAACAAGCTTCCTTTATATGTTACTTAAATTTATAACGAAATTTTTAACAGTGTATATCTGCATACTATTCGGTAAATCGAATTAATTCTTAAAGTTACTACTCAGACTTCACTTGATTTTGTGTATAGAATATTTCTGTATTTAATATAATATAGTAATGAATGTAGATTTTGTGGAAAATTCCATTTAACTTCTGTATCTTTGTTCAACATAGATATATTTTGAGATCATATTAAATAAATAATACAGAGATCTATGATAAAATTTGGCGAACTAGAGAAGACTCACACAATTCATTGATCTTACATTGAAGAAATGTATCATAATATTTTCTTTTTTTATTAATTTTTAAATAAAATCACACATTTAATTCAATATTTCTTTGCCGTAATGAATAATCTGCTAATTTTTTGTTATTACGGAAACTATCATTGATTATTATACGTTTGAGTGCTCATAGTTTGCGTCGTATAACAGAAGTCAATTGATAATATAATGATGAATTATATGACTGGATTTCTCAGAAAATGAATTCATGCCGGGCGACTTTTTCGTTCTGATTCTCGTTCGGGCGTCGTACCGCCCGGCACGGCATATTTGCAACATATTTGAGAATTTTTGACCGGGTCTGTACTGGAATGTACTGGTCGGTATTTAGAAGCAGTGGGATCGGAGGACCGACAACGGCGGCAAGCTCGTCTGCCCGCGAGCGGGGTCTCAAAAACCTGAATTTCAACTGTCTACCTAGACCTGGCGGCCTCCGGATCCGTCGAAAACGCATTGTTATATGAGAAATAGTCGACTCCACAACAACGATCTTAGAGTGACACTGTAAAAAAAAAAATATATTCAATTGAACGACAGAAAAATCTGCAGTAATTTCCGTTCAAAACAAATACCTAATTAATTGAACAGATTATATAGTCCAATAAATTTCGTCAATGCGATTACATTAATTATAGTAATCGCCGAATTAACTATCTGTTTATTGTGTTAATAATATAATTTGTCCTATCACGAATATTTGTCTAAATGAGATTTATTCACTCAAGCGTTAATTTTATCTATGGAATTAATGAACGATGAAAAAACAATTTTTCAGTCAAGTTTACGAGCTACATTACATTTTTATAGGCATCTGCTAAATATCTAGTTTGATAGTAATTGATTAATATATTAGATACGAGAGAATACATTGTTAACACAATGCTTAACTTTATAATATTTCAAAACTCACTTCCAAAGTATTATACAATTAAAAACGATGTTTAACTAGCAAAAGTAATGTATAACGATATCAAAGGCCAAATGTAAATAGATAAAAATTAGTTTTGACCTAAGATTTAATCTTAGAACGACACACTATGTTTTGAAAACATCTTATGTTTCGATTTTGGACATGCGTGCTGTCTAGGAAAATTTCGAAATTGAGATCTTTTTATCAATAAAGCTCCAGAGCTGTTACATTGTGATCAACACATTTGCTTCATATTAAAAGCTGTGCAATCTGTATTTACGAAACAGTAGTCCACAGACTAGTAGTTTACATGAACAATGTTCTTAAAATTGAACTTAGATATCTAATTAAAATGTAATTATTATATGATAATTTATGTGTATGCGTGGTACGCGTGAGTAAGATATTGATATGATGTATCAATGATACGTAAATCATCTGTGCAAGTACTTATAATCTTATAAAACAAAAAGATTATGCAGATGACACTTGTATATGATATACCCAGTACACATTTTTTATTATTATTATTTAAAGATTCTTCTAAAATTAATGCCTTTACGTTAAAGAAAAAGAGTATCCTAACGTGTTCGAATCTATTAGTTAGAACCAATCTATAAAATTATAGAAGTGCTGACCTTCAAAAGAAAACGTCTAGATATGTTATATCTAATGTGTCGTTCTAGAATTAAATATGTACATTCGTACTATATCAGGCCGAAATATAAATGTGCAGAGTTAATTTATAATCGAAAGAATTTGTGTGATGAAATGAAATAAAATATGCCATGAAAAAATCTATCATTAATAATATCGTACACAACATGATGTGTTTTTTTTTTATCAGGATTGCTAGTAGGATATTGTTTTATTGTAAAAAGGAAGTGTACAGAAAGGTGCACCTGTTTTGTCTTTGATTTCAAATTGATGTATATCTCCCATGTTTTTATTGCCTTCTTTGAAACATTCACTTATCATATCATTCATCTCAAGGTCAAGCTTATTATTCTCTCATTCAGAATCTTCTTTCTCTTTTGTACGTTAGTGAGATATTGATATGTCAATGCGATGTGTCAATAATACATAAATCTATGTGCGAAATTATTTTCAATATGACTGTCTTAAGAACCTTCGTAAATATGAATTACATTATTTTATATTCTAGATAAAGAATTGTTTTACATAGATTGTAAACATCTAGAAGACACGTTTTACAATATACATAAAACTTTTTACATGTTTATCATTTTTATCTAAAATGAGGATTTTATCACGATAAATCTATTATTCATCACACTCGAAATATTATCAAAACTATTTCCTAATTCAATGCTATTTCTAATAACATTATTATCAATATTGTTCTATCTGTTTCCATATATATAAGATAGTTTACTTTACGATAGAAGCACGATCGTTACAAAAGCAAGTGGAAATATTTATTATATGAAAGAGCATTGAATGATATGAGCTTAAAGATTACATGCGAAATATCTCTCATTTGCTGAGAAACGATACAAGCACGTAATTATGTTAAAAATAAAAAAGAATTAGAATACAATTTGAACTTATCCAAAGCACTATCCGGTCAGAGATTATCATCTCTGATGAGTTTATTATAAACATTATCAATCTTGTATATTATCAATAAACAGAGAGATGCTCAGTATGTTCCAATGAATATTAACCATGAATAACGCAGGGATAATTTTGTTTCCTTGCTGCACACGAAAGAAACAATATATACGACTTATAAATGACGGAACAAAATTATTCCCATCGTTTCTCGCGATTTTACCCCTCGCTCGTCGTCGTACGAGAAACTCGCGTTATACAAGGGATCGCTATGTGTCCGGTTTAAAAACGTGCCGCATGACACACAAGGGTGGTGTATCCACTTGTATACGGAGCAACCAGACAGGGGGATCGAGAAGGAGTGGCGGGAGCAAGGGAAACACGCACGAAGATTGCATACATTCCCGACGGCAGGTGGGGGAATTCGGTGTAGAGTAGTGCCGACGAAAACCGAGACTGGCCGAAGCCCATCGGCAAAAGACAGAGGGAGAGAGACAACGCTGGGAAAAGAGAAAGAAGGATAGAATGTCTGTAGTCGCCGTTGTGGCGAGGGAGCACCGTAGGGGCCGAGAAAAGAAGAGAGAGACGCAGGCAGGCAGGCAGGCAGGCAGGGACTTCGCATGAGTCTTCTCTTTTCTCGCTACCCTAGGTTAGGTGCTATTGTAATCGATTGGAGATGTGGGACTTCCCCTGATCCTCTCTATCCTTCTCTTTTCCTTTCTCCCTCCCTCTCTTTCCCCCTTCCATTTCTTTCTTTCTTTCTCTCTTCAACCCTTGCCTGTTATATAGACTCGTTATTCATTGTCTGGCAACCCCCATGCGCCGAGTATGAAGGCATGTGCACCGACACACTATCACGTGCAGGCGGCACGAACAATATGTGCACACGTGCGGCACACACACACACACACAAAATGGTTAGATACGGAGTATTGCGTGCGGAATATAGTTTAGTTTGAGACGCTCACTGCGGGGTCAGAAGCGAGCATCTTGTGTTTGCGACGTTTCTTTGTATGATAATATCCGCTCATTATGAGGTATCATGTCCGGCAAGGTATCCGTGCCCTCATTCAGTAAATATGATTCTGCAGCTACGTATATTTGTGTTGATGCATTGAACGTTGTTTGACTCGCTAACGCGAGTCTTGCGACGGTTGTTGCATGAATGCGATGACGTTATCATTATCTGTTTGTTTAACAATCGTGATTGACTTTTAAAAACGGAAACATTTATCTTAAATGATCGTTGTTTCTGTCTAACTGAATTGTGCATCTTCTGTAATCTGTAATTGATCCTCATCGAATATTCTTCCATATTCATCAAACCTTACGAGCAGCATCTCGTTCAGTCGCCATCTTCCAGAGTCAGAAATAAATTTAATTGTTGAATTTACACTTAAGAGCTGTTTCGGAAAAATTATTGCAATGCAATATCCATTTGAATTCGCAGTATTGATCGACGATTCAGTTTTATTACCGAGAAATATTCTTATCAAGCCTTTTTTACACTCTCTACACTCGAAATTTTCGATGAGATGTTTAAAATCGATCGTTAACCAATTCATTACCGTAATTAGCGATTTTATATGTTGTGCTCTTTGTTTTCAGCGTAAGATCTTATAAATATCAATTCCAATGACGTCAGCAGCGTAGTAAATATTCTTGATTGACATGGAAATTTCTATTAACGTTTTTTGCACAAACCTCAGAGCAGAAATGTACGATATTTTTCTCGTTTGGTATATTTTTTTCGCGAAGCGAGAAGGATTTATTCAAATATCCATGGACTATGGACGGGGTCTTGACCCATGCACAGAGCCCAAAGCTTCCTTCGTCAAACTCGATCATTCTTGACCCCAGCACGCCGTCCAACTCAACAACCAGTAATGGCGTTATTATTACTTTCCGTGAAGGCATCAGCCGCCTTTTCTAATTCGGTACTATAGATCATTATACATGTAATGATCCCATTTCCAATCTCTATATAGCAGGTATCTGTATAAATTAAGGTTAAAATTGGCTTTGCCAATGATTATTGAACTATGTTTCTTGTAATGTACTGTGACAATTATTACACGACTTTACACGAGTAATAAAAATCAGAGATTTAAAACAATATAAAAAATACCGGTATATATCAGTGTTTATTATATACCGTTCGTTACCGTGATTATGACCATAAGTCACCGTTCGTCATTGTCTGTATTTTCGACTATGGCAAGCTGTTTTATTTTTTAACAGCATAGAAGAAATTGAATTTATTGGGGAAGGACATGTGTTCTTTTTGCATTATGTGTAACGCAGTTTTCTCGTTGGAAGGGATCTGTGTCTCGTGTTGTGGCCACACTCGTAGTGTCTCGGCAGCGCATAAATGAATGAAGCTTTGTGTTCTTCCCAAACAGGAGGAAAGTGGGAGTCGCTTCGCATGGACAAAAAATATGAAATATATTTTTGAGAAGGAAATTTTTGTTGTATATAATAAAAAGACGTCATTTTTCAAACTTTCCTTCTTAATAATTTTTTAACGAAGAACGAGTAACGAGTGACGGAAAATTCAGCAAAAGAACAACTTCATAAAATTTTGATAAAACGTACACGTAACGCCACAGAAAGCGTTTTCAAAGAAAAGTGTCTGTCTGATAACAGATACATCGTCTGGTAACTCGATACATATATTTAATATATTCTATAAACTTGCACTTGTAATGTCACAGAGAGGGAAAACAGGCTGCGCTCTGTCAACTAAAAGCATGGCCTATCTGAAAGAAAAATGGTTTATTAGCCTTGAATTTATATTAATTATATTCAGTAGGATTATGGACAAAATATACTTATATTAATAATGTCGATATCAAAGATATATTCTGAATTTTTGTTTTCGTCGATAAGTGTCACCTTTGTGCTACATGTATTATAAGTAAAATACCCGTTGCTGTTTGAATTATGTTAGAATAAACAATTTTCAAAATGAGTGCTGCCTATGCGTCTCGTTTCGAAGTAATATTCTCGTGTTCTCATTCTCAAAAGAGTCAAAAATATCAATCCGCTGCTGCCAGAAATAAGAAAATCAAGATTATTTGTCCATAAATGGGATGCAAGCCTAAGAAAAGTCACAACTGGCAGCACTCTCTCAGTAGCTACAGTCTGTCTAATAAAAGTAAGGCCAAGAAGAGTGACAACTGGCAGCGCTCTCTCAGTAGTTACAGTCTGTCTAGTAAAAGCAAGGCCAAGAAGAGTGACAACAGACAGCGCAGAGAGCTACTCTCTCTCACTAGCTATAGTCTATCTAGTAAAAGCGTGGCAGGCCTATTTGATTTAGAGACAAAAACCGTTGATGATTTACCAGAACGTGGCACGGCACGGACCTATACCGTCAAAGATGAAAAACCATCGCGTGACTGTTTCAAAGCAATAACATGTTGTCTCTGCGTCAAGGACTGGCAAAATTACAAAAAGTTTAAGAATGTCGTGTGAAACCATATCTCCGTGCTCATGATGTGTGATGGCGCAATACAAAAATTTCCTACTTAAAAATATATTTTATGATTGTTTATGCGAAGCGACTCCCATCCCACCTCCTCCCCCTGCTTGAAGATGCACGGCTTCCACGCGAAGCGACTCCCATCCCTCTCTCCTGCTTGGAGGCACGACTTCCATGCAAAGTGACTTCCATCCTATC
This sequence comes from Acromyrmex echinatior, assembly GCF_000204515.1. The sequence continues at coordinate 2,936,617 of NW_011626625.1, forward strand.
TTCATGTTTCGCATGGAAATTGTGTGCCTCCAAGCAGAGAGGGAGGAGGTGGGGTGAGAATCGCTTCACGTGGATGTTGTGCGCCCCAAGTAGAGAGAGATGAGGTGAGAGTCGTTTCGCGTGGACAGTCGTAAAATATAGTTTTAAGTAGGAAATTTTTGTTCTATATAATGAACATCTATATAGTGAAAAGACATCATTTTTTTTTTTCAAATTTTCCTTAATCATTTTCTAAGGAAGGACGAGCGACAGCTCATTAGCGACGACTTACGAGCGACGGAAAATTCAGCAGTAAAACCGATTCCATAAAATTTTGGTTTGTACTAGCAATGTTAAAAAAAATGATAACTGACAACGCAGAGAGCTACTCTCTCAATAGCTACAATCTGTTTAGTAAAGTGTGTATATATATATATATTCCATTTTAAATTGATTTTTCTTTGGTTAAGTTATTGTAACTCTTCTCCTGCCGCCTTCTCGATTTTGGTGGCACAGGCGGATTTATTCATTTCTTTGTTTTGTCGACTTGAGTCTATTTGACTGCTACCATTCTGACTGAGGCTGCGGTCCACTTGATGCTTCTTATGCTCTGAACACTATGCTCCAAACGCTACGCTCCGGTTGGTTCACTAATGTTACGAATGCCTGCAATCGCTACGCTAGTGGATCGATTGTAGCATTTGTAGCGCCATATGAATTTAATTTTTGTTGCATGAGACCGATGCCAATCTTAACCTATACGAGGGAAATCCGATTCTTTGTAATCATAAAGAAAATTTCATTGATGGAATTAAATTCAGTTCCAATTTTAATTAATATTTTGAATACATATTTAGCGACATATCAACCAACTTGTATATATGAAGATGATGAAGAAGAAATTCAATTAATAATGAATTGTCAAATTTTGAAAGAGGCAAAGCGAACAAATACGCCTAAAATTGAAGGCTATGTAGAACGCATTCCCGTCACTTACTGTCATGGAATTCAAGAGTCATTTCAGATAAAATCGCAATTAAAATTTTTTTATTTTATGTATGATAGCAAAGAGAAAAAATTTGAAAACGATTATTGATTAATTGACATTATTGTCAATTACTATTTAGTATATTTTATATTTATTATTCTTTTATTAAATCCGACAAGAGTCATCTAATTTATAAATTATACGGAAATATAATAGATAATTTTATTGACAGCATTAAAAAAAAATGACATTAATTACTACATTATTGGCATTTTTTATTTTTCAGAATATTGCCTACAACGTTTGAATTTCTCTTAGGAAAGATTACAGAGCATCTGAAAAAAATTGCTGCAGATGGTATCAAATGATTACTCCAGAGAAACAACTTTTAGTTACGTTATGGCATATGATAACACCAGATTTGTATAGGTATAAATAATATTGTTAATTAAACATACTAATACTACCAAAGCCGAACTTGAACAAAAAACCACAGTTGGAAATCATCGAGAAAAGTGGACTCGTTATTTATTGAAAAAATTTTTCTAAGATATTTAAATTTCAATCTTTCTCATTACGCATTTTGTTTCTTCTTTATTTTCTTCCTGCGAGTAATTTTTCTAACGCAGTGTCTTGAATTAGTTTCTGTCCTAAATTAGAAAGAAGAAAAAATAAAAAATCAATAATTACATACTGTATAAAAATATTAAATACGAAATTTGCAAATCATTTCTTTCAAATATCAATAATATCTATTTACGTTTTCGAGAACTTTTAGAAGATTGTGGAGATGAAGAGATCTCATTGTAAGTGTTATTACTGTTATTGGTGTTACTGCTGTTGCTTGAAGTAGGACTATGGCAAGGAATAATATATTCTTGTTTGAAGAATTTTAAAATTGGTCACCCATGGTTTTTGGGCACCCGTCCTCCATCGCACTGGGTTTGAGGATCGGAGCCTCCTCATCATGACAAGATGGCATACCATGAAAGGAATACCTATAGGCTCGTATAGGCTTGTCGGCCCGAATACGGAAATATTCTTAACTAGAGCATAATGCTCCGTATTTATATTATGACCATATTTTTTTTCTCGATACAAACGTTATTTCTTAGGGAGAAAGTTTATTAAATTTTAATATTTTTTTTAATAGTCCTTGTGGAATATTTAGTCACGATAAATAAATAGATAAATGACCTCGTTGATTTTGACATATCCCGTCAAGTTAGGGTTAGAAAACGAGATGTAACGAGATGTAATGAGATGTAATCGTGACATGGGGTAAGAGAAAAACGTAGAAGTCGTAGTCATGAGGGCTGCTGCATACAAAATTCCGTAACAATATGCATAAAGTGTAAACTTAAGCTGATGAACTAATCAGTATACTGCTGTAGGTTACGTAATCTATCGAAAATGGAAATAACAGTAAACTTATTTTTCTTTCGTCTTTTAGCCCTTCATTCTACAGTGTCGTTGTTTGTTTCGATACGTCATTACTTATCATACAACATCATTCGTCGTTGTTTATCGCGTCGATCTCGTCGTTGCTAGTTGTATAGCGTTGTTCACGTCGTTGCTTGTCGCGCAGTGTCGTCATCGTTGTACTCGTCATGCAACGTCTTCCTCGTCGTTATTCGCCATACAGCGTCTTCCTCATTGTGCAGTTTGCCGCAGGATATCTGATTATAACCCGGACGAGCCCCCAAATTATGTAGATTTTTGTATCGCGAACCGTAGAACTATACGAATGCGAGCCATTAACTTTGTGATACGCGTTATTGGAATAAACTCTTTTATTATATCAAAACGGCATCGACGATTTTTGATCCTGATCCTACAAGTATAAATATATATCATTAATTATATAATAATGCCAATAAGAGCTGACACAAGACCGTTTAGTGTGTTTATGTAAGTTTTATTCAATAAAGCTCACTAGATTATATCGCAATCTCATGCGTTTTGATTCTCAGTTTGGATCCTCTTCAGTGCATCTAATGACTATGGACAATATTAATTAATAAAATATGTATACATCTTATCAAAAGATGTGTTTCTCATTTCTAAGTAAAAGTGTTCTTACAACATTCGGTCTATTTTAACTAACGACATGTAAAGAATGGTAAAAATTCTACATTCTTAGAGATCTAGTTTACATCACACTTAATACGTATATTAATTAGTACCTTTCTATTTCAATTATTTTAATTGCTATTTAAACGTGTATTTAATTAATCATCTTATGCATATATTGTATCAGATTATTGTACTATTGTTGAAATTAAGATAATTTAATAAAAAGTTACTAATTAATACGTATATCAAATACTTGATATAAATAGATTATATATAATGATTCTTTACGTCTCAATGCAAGTTCTATCTCGAGATTCCTTATTTCCAGAGGATGATGGTGAAGGTGGTTCGGAGAATGGTGACTTTTCTATAGATTACTGCTTTGCATCAGCAACTTCCACTTTCGTCGCCAAAATTTTGTTTTGATTCTCGTCATCCCTGTAAAGAAGAAAATATTAACATTTGATATAAAATACTTTTTGAGAAAAATATACTTACATCACTCATCATTGTTCTTCTTCCTTTTTCTCGACTCGAATAACGTGATCGTGTCGAAAGCAGAAGTTGCTGCTGAGTCAAATAACTTATAAATAATTAATAAACATCAATAACAAGAAGAACTAGATTTTAATATATTTACATTTTTAAATAGACGTTTCGACCTTATCGTCAGGTTATCTTCAATGTATACAATGTATATAGAATGTATATAGAAATGTATATAGAAAAATTAAATTTATAAAAAAATATAAATATAAAAAAATTAATAAATTCATATTAACGGTTGGATACAAATTCCAGAATTATAGTCACGCTGATATGATAATCGTGTTTCTTCACATTTTATGCCGCAACAATATAATGTTTCTCTCCTCTCCCCTCCCTCTCTCTCTCTCTCTCTCTTGTAATTTCTTTGGTTCCATTAATCTATTGTATCAATCGCAATTTGTCTATGTTAATTATAAAAATAGTTGAAAATATTCAGTCAGTCGATGAAATAGTATAAGCATACATTCTCAAATGAAAAGGCGTAGCAAGAATATTAATCTAATAATTAAAACAGTGAGTCAAATTAATTTTTAGAAGCAAAATGCGATCAGAGTTAAAAAAATTGAAACTTGTTCAGTACAGAAACTTCTTATGTTATTATAAATAATTAATAACTTACGGATTTTAACTCACGATGTGTAAAGAATAGTTGTTGACTTTCTACGCCACATAATCCTCATTAAATTGCCAGATTTTCTATATAATATAATATATTGTATAAATAATCATATATAAAATTTATTTACATTACGATGAATTTATATATGCCAGAGATCCCGGGTTCGATCCCAGGCAGAACCGAAAAATTTTTCGAACACTTGTGGCTCCTCTCGGCAGGCAATGGCAAATCACCGAGAGTATAATTAACTTGGTTCATCATCAATAATCATCAATTGAAAAATTATTCTCGATTTGTTAAACGAAATAGATAGGTTTATTTTATTATATTGAGGAAGACTCTATGAGTCGAAACGTCTATTGTTATATTCTTTTTAATATTATGTTAAATTAATTTTAAGATTTTAATAAAACATTTTGTATTGCTCGTATATTTGGTCGTTGATATTGGTTTGAATTCGCTGAGAGTATCTTTGCCAAGAACTTCTCTAACAAAAATCATTGTTCAGAATTGACGTTAAATAGTAGGTCCCATATGACTGTGTATAATTAGCATGCGCATCACATATGAGAAAAGTTACCATCTTTATATCCCATAATCCAGGCGATATATTCATGTGATTTATTTTTATAAAAATTAGGTGGCAAAGGTATCGTCTATCTTGTAACTGCAAAGGACAATTTTTATTTTGTTTTATATATATATATATATATAAATCGAAAATCGAAAGATCCGTGTCATTTTTTAAATTCGACCCATTTTTTTGTTTTTGGTAAAAATCATCTATAAGTCGTTTTTGTGAATTTCTTCGTCTAATATTTTTACTTTATCCCATTTAAAGTCATGTGAAAATTCTTGCCTATGTTATAACAGAATGTTGGTTAGTATTCCTTTTTATATGATTTCTATGGTCGTTTATTCTCGTTTTCAATATCCTTTTCGTTTGACTTACGTAGCATCACAATATACTCTATTCTGTACCCATATTAGTGCATGACCAAAAGTTGAAAGTTTATCCTTAAATATTCTAATGATTTTACTTAATTTGTTAATGTTTAAATATACCATGCTTATGGTGTTATTGCTCCTAAATTCGTTATTTTTTTTTATATTTCTGGAATAAATGGTAAAAAATAGTCTATTGTTCTTTTTTTGTATTAGTTTTTTTTTTGAATATTTTGTATATTGTTTTCTCACCCTGAGGTATAGACAAATACCACCCTTCTGCGCCATTTGGGCGAGTTTTGAGAAAAAATTTCAGCACTGCTCAATCTTGCTCCATTGATATCGTAAGTATCAGATAAATATCAGATTGATAAGTATCAGAACATGATAAGTATCAAACGTGGTTTCTGGTGGTTGCACATAAATTCTTTCTTAAATATGTCGAATTTTTTTGTAGTGAATTACGAATTTGTTTGACTCAGTGAGTATCAACAAATCGGTAAAATCAACTGCTGACTACATTTTGGCTTAAGGCTCACGAGCCTCAACCATATCATCGAGGTAACATAGAGGTAGTCATCGAGGTATTCTGACAAAAGAAGGTTTGGATCGTTGGTCACAAATTCATTGTACATCTGTCGGCTTACCTCTATCGTCATTGGAGTACTAGGGGTGAAGGTAGAGTTGAGATTTACCTCTATAAGAGCAAGTGATCCAGCGTAGAACGCGAAGGACGACTCTTCAATCTTTGGCTTGCATTGGAGATGGTTGATTTACGTTTTGCTGCCTAGATAGTTTATTGATAGCTAAAAGAACTTACTTTTTGGACTTAGCGCCCTTCGATGTTTAGCAAGGGGTTTTCCTCCCACCCTGCTCAGGTCCGAACGCGAGCGTTCGGGTCCTTCTGATTCTCGGGTTTCCCCAAGTAAACTTACACTTGCAATGTCACAAGGAGCTTTAAATAAAAGATTCATATCAGAAATGATTTTCATCCGCAAACAGAAAAATAGTTTAAATATACAATCAGACACGGAATCATTAAACGAAGCATATGACTCCTTTTTATTTGAAAATAACTGAGTTTTTCCTCTCTTCAACATCTGTTATTTGTGGTTTAACTCGTGTTTTGTACTTTAGCTTAACTTTGTTCAGATGTATCATAACATCCGTACAGATGATATATATATTTTATAAGCTTAACGAATATAAGTTTTTCAAATTAGTAGTGGTTCACAACTCTAATGTATTAGATTATTATTTCTTGTCAACACTTTATTATTTTTTTTAATTATGTTAATAAGATATCGATTATATTTGTATAGTGCGTCGGGAAACTCAATGAGTTCGTTCAATTTGCATTGAAAAGAATCCGAAGCTGAATCGAAACGTATGTATAAGACGTTAGAACTAATAAATTTTATTACGCATCGACGTCCTGTGTTTGGCTTCAAAAGGCATCAACTTATGGACTAAAGATTAATCTGAAAGATAATTAAAAAAAAGTTATTGAATTAACTCTATATTTACTCCTTCGATTACATATATTCCTTTGATTAATATATAACCCCGTATAATAAAATTTATCTTTTGTGGAAATATATCTCTTTTCTCCGTCTTTTTTCTCTCTCTCGTCTAATCGTCTTTTCTTTTTCGTCTTTTCATCTTTTGTCTTTTAATCATATCTCAAAATATGATGTTAATTTTGATGCCATAATAAAAATATTGTTCCCTGTTAAATATAACCAAAATGTTTAATCTTGTTTATAAAAGTTTTCAAAAGTTTTTCCATATCTATATATTAAATGACTTATTTCTACTGAACATTAAAAATATTTAATTGTGTCAAAAATTTTTGTTTGTATTAACTAAATAATTTTTTTCATTTTATGTAATAATTATTAAAATATATGATTTGTTATCTTCTTTGACTTAAAATTTCCATTAGTTTTTTTAATATAATGAAAAAAGAAGATAATTTATCGTTGACTGAAATAACCGGTTTGAGTATCACATAAGGGAGTGAAAATCTCCCTTGAAAAAATCAGTTTTTTTTCTTTCAGAGTAAATATCGTTAAAACTATGAGAGATAGAAAAAAGTTTTCAATGAAAAATCTATGAATATACGTTTCAATTTTACAAATTCTCGCATATATTCTAAATAACCATTTTTAAACCAGGCATATGTAAATAAATTTGTAAGCGTCGGTGATGAAAATTGATATGTGTTAATTGCAATAATTTTAAAATAGCGTTTCTTAAATAACCAACTCTTATCACTCGAAAAGGCGTTTAGACTATTGCACTCTCCGTCAGCGACAGGTTTTCAAGTAATGAGTCCAGCCTAGATCTTATTTATATTATTTAATTGGGAAAGAGATTTAATAACACCAAAAAGGATAAAAAATCGGATCAACCAATTTGCTTCTTTTTAGAAAAAAAGTAAATTTAAATAATTTAATTTTTCTCTTATAAATTCGGTATAAACTTAGTTTGTCTCTCGAGTTAAACTTCCAAATTTGATTCACAAAACTTTATAGGCAGGAGAGTCACACAATTTCGTTTAAGGGGGTATTCTAGTCTAGAAGTCGAATTTTTATGCTATTTTTACGCGAATTTTTTAAAAATATAAGATAAAGTTTTTTGGGACCGGGTTTTTTTTCTACATATTTGTACATAGTTGAAGAACATTTTTTTTATTAAATTTATTTACAGAATATTATTAAATTTAATTTACAGAAATTTATTAAATTTATAATACAGAATTTTTTTATTAAAAAATAATTGTTAATATGCGTTGTATAAAATATTAAGTAATGTCGTGAAAAATAAAACTAGGTTTATGGCTTTCCACGATTCCAGCTCTTTTGCTCATCTGAAATAAAAAAAAACCAAAGAAATTCTTAATTAGTATGAGTTTGGTTATAGCGGGTATCAGAACGAAGAAAAAATATTGATAATTTAAAAAATGTCGTCATGTGGAAAATTAAGTTTTGATTTTTGCTTTTTTTTTCCATCAAAATAGTTGTAAAAATTACAAAAAATGTATATTTCGACTTGATTCTTATACGGGTTATATGTGCTGAAGATGTGTGTAAATCCGACTCGATTGATCAACTGGTTTTCGAAATATCAGGGAGCCAATTTGAAAAACATAGTTTCGAGAAAAACGCGTTTAAAGTTTTTCGTACTTACGATTATATAGAGATAATTTTACTTACTATCAATCAGTTAGTCCGAGGCCATAGAGAAAACCTTCCTGTTTCTCATAAAATCCTGTAGAACTCCTCTCTTCCTTGACTTGCTCTTTCCTTTTTGGCGAAATCAGTTGAGCTCCGAACTTCGTTCTGAGAGTATGCGTACATCTCTACTTGCTGACCAAAAACTATTCTTATCACGCTCATAACTTTTAAAATTGGTAAAAATCCTTCATTGAAAATAATAATTGCCAGAAAAGTTGCTATTTTAACAATCTTGCTAGAATGAAGATGTTTTGGAGCAAAAGTCTAAATTAATGAATTTAATGATTCGTTGTTATTTTGTGTTTCTGCTCCTAAACAACGTTCTAGCAATTCATCCGATGACAAGTTTTCATAAATAGGGATTATCGTGAAAGACGGTTTATTTCATATGCCTTGTCAAAAAATGGTGATGAATCGATGTACACTTTATGTAAATTTTGAATCCTGAACCTCGATGTGTCTGGGAGAATTGAATACTACTTTTGCAATTTTTGCAAATCACAAATGCGATTATTGAACAGACTACGAAAAAATTTAAAATACAAACAAATTTCTTTGAAATAGAAAAGTTGATATTTTTCGAACTTTGCAGTTTTTTTGCCGACGTGCTCGCAAATTGCGAATCCTACTCAGCTGTGTATTAATTGCCTCGAAAATGTCGTTTCTTCTGGCGATCTGCACGAACTCAAATAAATTTCTCGCCTTTCTTATTCATTTTTAATATGCTTATTAACAATTTTCGTATCCTCTCGCTTTAATATTCAAAACCAAACTAAGCCGAGAAAACAAATGCGCTTCACAGATCACCGTTCTCTATCAGATGCTATATTATAAAGCAATTATCTATGCTTTCAAATCCTTAATTATTGAAGTATCGAAACATCCAACGAATTATGATAAGGCCAAAATGAAACGAATACTTACTGCAATATCTAGAACACATTCATATTATTTTATAGAAAAATTATTTTATATTTGAACTCATATAAATTTGGTTCAATAAATTTATAATTTTTCACAATATTTAATATATTAATATTTTCTTTCTGTATCTAAGCGATGATTTAAAATCATCAAAGTTAAAGAAAAATATCAGAAAGATATAGATGATTTTGATTGTTCTAATTCCGTGTCTTCAATTTCATCGATAAATCTGTATTTCATTATAAATTAATTATTCCTATAATGTTAATTTTTTTCAAAAATGTTAATATGATTATTATAATTTAAATATCAGGATGCACATGACGTCAAAAACGCACGAAGGTATAAATATTCAACGAATGAAACGCGTCATACTGAGACGAATGTATGGTGGCCGTAATTAATTATAACGATGATTCGATAAGAAAGAAAGAACGAAGTGCGGAAATAAGGAGCAAATAAGAACGAAGATAGGTAAAAGAAAACCCAGAAGAGCGGAATACTCTAGCAGCTTAAGCTATTTTCATTGTTTATTGTTATAAGCTTTTATATTTAAAAAAAAAAACGAATTTTTCTGGACGAGAGTGTTATTTTAGCGCGCCGAATTCGTGATACGATTGCGTGTTTCGATAGATGTGAAAAGGGGAGAATAGATGCGTACCACTGTGTGTGATATACCTGCGTACGAATTAATTACATCTGCGTAGATTATCGATTCAAGCCTAGTGGCGTGTACACTTGATATTGTGTACATACACACTAATGCGTCGGTTTTTGTTGATACGGTTACGTTTGTACGTTGAACAGTTTTTTTTTCTTCGTTAATTTACATTGATGCTGTTTCTGCCAGCTATGTATGATCGAGAACGATTATTGAAACCTGTCGATCGTGTAATGAAATCATTATACCGCCATTAGCATATGTGCAACAAACGAATGTATAGAGTTGCTTCGGAATTGACAGATATGTGGAATTGTTGGTGATGAAATTTAAAATAGATTTTTTTTATAACATTCACCGCCTTTCAAATTGCGATACTCCATATCTTACAGATTAATCTGAAATTTCGTTAAAGGAGAAAATTTTGTTAATTTTTGCGTTCTGCTTCAAATGATAAATTTTTCTTCCTATAATTTATGAATTATTATTTTCAGAAAACAATACATATTCACTTTCTGCCAATTCTGGGACATTCTACATTATAACTCTATTATGTATTATCTTTTATTAACTTTGTTTTCCTTCTCAGAATCCAAGTTTGAGATATTAATATTGTAAGTGCACTTCGGGATATTCTGCACAAAAATTGATATCATTAATGCACACTTACAATTAAAAAGAATACGTTACTTATGTTATTTACTAAAATTACTTACATTAATAAAATATATTTTCATGTACAAGCTATTTTTTTGTTGTTGATACAAGCAGATCGATCGTCCTCGAATTTGTGTAGTTGTTAACAAGGATGGATCTTCATTACAAAACAATTTGAGACTTCCTTAACTTCTGAAATTTTCTGATGATTTTTATACCATAAAGGAATTACATCAATAATAAAAGTGTAAAAAAATAACGCTTTCCTTTATGGTTTTACATATCTTATAATTTTGTGTTTTTTAGATTATTAAAAAAATGTTTTTCAAAATATTCCTATCCTTCATTATTATTTACATATGTAAAATTTAAATTTTATGTAAAAATAAAAATATTGGTATTTGATCCTAGCTGTTGCTTTTGTGACTTATGTTAAACTATTGCTAAACCGACTCTATGTTAAACTCTTTCAAAGTACTATTCAAGAAGGTTATCCACCAGGATGTAGTTGTTAACAAGAGTGGATCTTCATTACAAAACAATTTGAGACTTCCTTAACTTCTGAAATTTTTTTTTTGATTTTTATATGATAAAGGAATTACATCCATAATAAAAGTGTAAATAAATAACGCTTTCCTTTATGGTTTTACATATCTTATAATTTTGTGTTTTTTAGATTATTAAAAAAATGTTTTTCAAAATATTCCTATCCTTCATTATTATTTACATATGTAAAATTTAAATTTTATGTAAAAATAAAAATATTGGTATTTGATCCTAGCTGTTGCTTTTGTGACTTATGTTAAACTATTGCTAAACCGACTCTATGTTAAACTCTTTCAAAGTACTATTCAAGAAGGTTATCCACCAGGATGTAGTTGTTAACAAGGGTGGATCTTCATTACAAAACAATTTGAGACTTCCTTAACTTCTGAAAATGCCTTTTTGATTTTTATATGCTAAAGGAATTACATCAATAATAAAAGTGTAAAAAAATAACGCTTTCCTTTATGGTTTTACATATCTTATAATTTTGTGTTTTTTAGATTATTAAAAAAATGTTTTTCAAAATATTCCTATCCTTCATTATTATTTACATATGTAAAATTTAAATTTTATGTAAAAATAAAAATATTGGTATTCGACAATGTTCCCTATAGGAATAGTATTATTGTCCTCATTTCAATAATACGCCATAACTAGGAAGTATATTTTGATTTTGTTAATAATCCTGCGATAATAGCATGCATTTTCCTTTGGTTTTTGATCTATAGAGTTAATTCCAGGATGATGTTCGTTGGACAGCATCCATTCCAATTTCCGATATTTCATAAGTCTCTAGTTCGAATAGACCTTATTGAACTAATTTATTAATTTATCATTTAAATAACACATAAATTATATATCTAATTTAAAATTGTACAAACTAATCATTAGTTTCTTTCTTAAATTTTTGTTGAATTGAGGGAGGAGAAAGAAAAAGTAGCGAAGTAGATGAAGAATTTTATATATGGAAGTCTTTATGGCTAATTCTAATTTTATATGTAGATCCGTCCTTGCTCAACCTGTGCAACAGCCACAATCTCGGTTTAATGTGTCACACGCATTTGCGAAGGCTTTCGCTGGCAAATAGTTTTAATTGACGGAATGCCAAATGCCAAATGTTAGTTCTAAGTAGTCTCGTAGCGAACAACTCGTTTAATGAGCTCTTTCGCATAGACTTGTCATATCGCATTGTGGAGCAACGTTGTAGTTTTGCATGTTTTATCTGTTAAAAACGAAGGAAGACAGATGAGGACAGTTATCGATCGGCCGTAATCCTAAAATCTTTATTGATTTTTTTAAAGGCTTGTTGGAATGAAGAAACTCGAAAAAAATTTCGATTTATGTTCGATGTTTCCAAAAAGATAACATTAATCGTTTTACTATTAATATTTTACTGTTAAATTTAGAAAAATTAATTTATATACTGAAAAATATGCGAAAATATAAATACGATTTATATTTTCAATTCATCTTGTATTTATGTTATGCTATCCATAAATTAGTGCAAATTTTAATTAAATATTATAATCATAAATAAAATAACGCAGCAATAGAAATATATTCAAAATAAAATCAGTTAATTGTGCTTTGTTAATTCTGATACTGATAAAAAAAGAAATTTGACTGAACAAATCTGTTGCCCTGGAAATGTTTTTTTTGTGAAACTACTTTCAAAAAATCTTTTATTGCATACGATAATATTTATAATAAATTCTTAATAGTTCATTTATCAATAATGTGAATTTTTGCGCAAAGTATTAAGTTCTCTTTAAATTTAATTTTAATTCAAAATAAAATGACAAAAATTTCGCCGAAACGTCGATTTTTCTATTATTGAACAGAATATTATATCGATCAATTAACAATAAATATCGTACGGACGAAGCTTGCGTTACGTATACCGATCACGAAGAATATTCGTAATTATTTTTTACTCATAAATCACATTTTGCAATGAGGAAGGACAAATCAATCCTATACCATGTATTATAATATTTATATTTCTTTATCCAACTTAAAAACATTTTTCAATGTCGATTATACAAATTCTGTAAGAATATTTATATCGAGAACGCAAATTGAAATGTTCTCATCAGCATTGTCATTAAAAGGCTAACATTAAATCAATTTACAATAGATTCCATTTCGAAATGTTTAACTTTGATTGAAATCTATTATTATTGTTATCGTGAGTTTTAATAAGCGTTTTGTTCATCAAGTAATACATGACTTCCAAACTTGAGCAACTTGCAAAAGACATGATTTACGAAACTTATGTCGTCAATTTCGAGAGAAAATTTATTTATATCATAAAGAGATAATTATTTGTGCGGAATTAGTTGAATTATTTTTATGTGAAAATTATTATTGTATTCACGCTGATGCAGTTATGAAAACATGAGTAAAACATGAATTTTTTTTGAAGTATCAAAAGGCATGATGAAATATCAGAAATAGAGAGACCGAAGTTTTCATACACGGAACTCAAATTGTTGCTTGGAAGCTTTGCGCGTTTTATAAACGTTCACACGAGTTATCGCAGTAAATGTACCTGAAACGATTGCGTGAAAAAATATTTATTCCGTGTGTTTATCCTGACACAGTTTTATCTGTATTTGTTTTTACGATATATATGTACGTGGATTATTGCAGATAAAAACCCATGCAACTTCGTTCTTTTGTGTTTTTCCAAAGTGATGTTGTAACTAAGCTTTATCAAGATAAAGTATGACACATCACCTTTAAAACCTAAATTAATTTTTTAAAAATCGCAATATACAAAAAAGAACGTATCTTTTTACATTTCAATTAAAAGCTGTCTATTTGAATCTTTATTAATTTTATCAAGTAATATTTTCTTTTTGTTTTTTTGTCTCTATCTCTCTTTCAAAATTTACAATTTTCGACATTTCTCGTATGTATCTCGTACATATTAAACGCATCATCCTTTTTCAATGTTTCTCATTTCAAAAGAGGAACATTTGATAACTTTCCTATCAACGTTGAGAGCTGTTTAGATTGATGCAAAGTTAATGTCTATTTCTGACATACATTTGCTTTTACTAATTAAAAGGAACTTACGTCAAGAATACGCAAGTCTCTGTTTCAACTAGATAACAGATTTTCATTGCAATTCAATACTTGTCAGAGAAAATTATTTGAGACTAGTTACTTTAATATATAAATGCAAGATGCTCGTTGCTTTTTGACAAAACTTAAACTCTACTTTTTCCATACTTTTTCCATACTTTTTCTTCGCGCTGTATAATTAATTTATGTATAAGGCATTAAAAAAATATAAGATATTAAACAATAACAGTGCCTCAATAGATATTCAAATAACAACTATTAGCAATAAGCCAATAATATAAAGACACGACTCGATAATCGGTATGATGTTTAATGAGGCTTAGTGACATACAAATAAGCCTTTTACGAATTTGTATAATCGTAAATTGACTTGGAAATCCGGATTAAGTACGGATTTCGCGCGATCGAATGTTCGAGCGATTAGTAGTAAACCACAACATTTTTTCGATACGTTTAACATTAAACATATAATGTTCCGTTTATATGATCATTATTTACGGTGAACCGCAAGATTATTTTGCGGTAAAATACGAGTACCTTCGTGAGACAACAATATTTCTTCCTTTTTACCGTATATATTTAGATTTTTACCAAAGTCAATTTGCGGAAATCGTAGTTAATACAATCACGCTACAGTCTTTTAAATTAATTGATTAGACTACGATACCTATATTATTCGACTTTGGTAGTCATTTCCCATTTATATTGCATTTAATTTATCCGCTCAGTTTCGACTTACGATATTGCACGTGATTACAACGGTATTCGCATCGAAGTGATTGATTGATCGACTTTGCCAAATCAAGATATATTCGAGAAATAGTATTGTCATGATAATCGAGAACGGACGGACGAAGCGATCGAACGATATTGTCTCTCTTTTCCCGCCCTTCGATTATTCTGTTCGATAAAGTAAGTAGCTTACATATGATAGGCCGCGTGGAAAATACCTCGAATGTTTGAACACATTGTAAGTAGCTTACGTACGATAGACCGCGATGAAAATACCTCGAACATTACTACTGTACTGTACGATTGTATGCCTTAAGGTTTAACGTTAATTTTCTCTCGATTTTTCATGGAATCGCCAGAGGTGTCGATATCTCCGATCTTTTTTTTTTTTCTTTCTCATTATGTTTAATCTTTAATCATTGCGTCTAATCAAGCTTACTGATTTCCGAGAAAAAATTGTGGCTGTCAATCTGTCATACGTTTTTTGATAGACACTTGTTATCATTATCGTGTAGAATTTTGTAATTTCTTATTTTTTACTATATACAAGACACATGTGTATATTACTTCTCTTATCAGACAACATATGATAACGAAATATTTGATAAATATTATCTTAATCTCCGTATTTATATTGATATAGCAACAACGGTTTTGTGTTAGATCAATACAAGCAATTAATATTTCTGAAATGAAATATAACGTATTTAATTAAGATAAGAGATTACAACATTCTACAAAGATTTTTGTGTTCTTTTATGACACTGAGTTAAAATAAGGGTGTAATTCTTCAGTGAGTTCAGCTTTGTGTTTCAAACACGCGCGAAATAAGCAGTGTTTATTGAAAACAATGAAGATCGGTGTAAAAGATACAACTTTTCATAACTGTAACGTCAAAAATTGAACTCACTGAAATTATAATCTCTGCCACCGAACGGTCGGGTAATAAATCGCGCTCGAGAATGGCGAGCGTTACAATGTACGCTCGCTTTTTTTTTTCGAATCCCTTATTTAACCTTAAGAAAACCTTCGCGTTTTAATCGGTTCGATCCGAAGGAGGAAGCGGATAATTCGTGCGTCGCGAACGGATTTCAACCCTCGTTCGCGCGCCGCTTCTTCTCTTCCTTCTCTATCCCATATTCCGAATCGTATTGTAGTGCGACTTGGTGTAAAAGAGGAAATGCGATCGATATCGAGAGAGAGAGAGAGAGAGAGAGAGAGAAGGAAAAGAGAGATAAAGAGAGATCGAACGATTCATACCTCGAGCGAGACTCGCGACGATACAATGTACCATCGCGTGAGCGAGGCTTAAAACTCTTAACCCGAATATTGTGCTCTACCGAAAAATTTCGAAGAGATGAAACGATCTCCTTTCGATCTAGTTAACGTTATACATACATAATAACGACTAACATAATATTTTGTGAAAAATTAACCGAACGTTTGTTAAATCTTGAATTCGCAAATTTTTTCAATTTTATTATTTTAGACGAAAAAGTTTGTTGGGATTCAAGAATTTCTCGTGAACTCTATAGATCGCTGAGAAACCAACATAAAGCGGATATTTCGGTTTAAGGATCAACGACATTCAAATGTCAAGTAGAATTTACTGTCGCGCGTATATATGTGCATATAGTTGTGTGTGTGTGTGTGTGTGTATGTATGTATATATATATATATATATACATACACACATATACACGTATGTACACAGATATATACACGTGTGTGTATGTATGTATGTGTGAATAGGCAATATGTATGTGTGTTGCGTGTGGGAGAGAACACGAGCGGAATTCGGCCTGCTGATCACTCCGTCCGCGACAGGCACACTGTAATTATATGCATTGTAAATACTCAATTGACGAAGTACGTTAGGCAAAACACACGTACGCATCGCGTAATTGTACATATTAAACATGGAAAAGATATTTGTTAAATATAGAATATGTTACGTTTTTCAAGAAGCCATGATGTTTTGTTAATTTCTGCCTGCTTCGTATCCCTATCATAAAAATTCCGAAAGGATTCTCCATTAAGAAACTTTCTTTAATTTTTTTTTTTGCATTTCTTATAGCCTTTCTAATGAATCTTATTATGATAAATTTATACGAGAGAAACCATCGTCCTTACCTAATATTTATGAATTTTTCTGATTAATATGAAGTATCGGTAAATATTTTCCTGAAGTATTTTTCGAGGTAAATATTTTGATTAAAAATATTGGTTTTGATTAGTCAGGCTGCAAATTTGCGAAAGATTACAAAATAAAATATTCAATGGAACTTTCATTGAGGGAAGATAATTCAAGAATATATTTTCGGAATAACAGTATTCACAGCTGTCTTATATTATTTCTCGTCTCTCATTGACAAATGCCAAAGATTAGAAAAAAAAAAAGGAAGAAGATACACAAGAAGATATATGAGGTAAGTGCTATTTTCAATCGACTCTTTTTCTGACTGTATTAATGATATTACCGAGTGGCGTGAACTTAAAGCGAAACGCGCAGAAAAAAACAACCGGGCTAACGCGTGAAATTACGCGTAAATTCTCGAGGAATAATTCGTACGTCATCAAGCGTACTCATATAGAGCGCAAACACGCGCAAATACCGCACGTATAAACGGACTGGGTAATTCACGTTGATTAACTCGAGCAACATTATAGACAGCGGCCGACCGCGGCGCGTGATTAAGCCGAGTACTTATTATTACTTAATCAATCAGCGAATTAAACGCGGGGTTTTATCGTGCGTGCGGTCCCGTTGCGGAGTAAAAAGCGCGCGTTTAAGGCGGTCCGCGCCTAATGCGCGTACAAGGCGCGCGTGCACGCCGCGACAATTAGCGACGCGCGTCTCGCGTGGCAATTATTAAACAGACGCGGCGTAACCGCGGCCGCCGTGCGCGAATAAATGCGCCGTAAACGCGCGGGCTTAGCTAACAATTAATACGTAATATTTTAAGCAGAGATACGCGCGCGAGCGCGCCACGTTCTCGGCCGATCGGGACGCGTGTTTTACGATACGCCATTAACGTAATTACGCTTCTCCCGCTCGCCAGAAGTCGATCGCCTCGTGTTTCACGGAGAGGCGGGGGAGGGGGAAGGGAGGGCGGGGGGGGGGGGGGGGGGCGGCCCCACCTCTGGGGGGGCGCTCACCTATGCGTTACCGTGCACACGCTACCACGGATCCTAGCGCGGCGAATAAAATGTATTTCATTTGAAATTAGCACCGGTTTGATTTTACCGCGTGCGAAATGCACACAACACTCCCCCCGCGCGTACATCCAGGGAAAATTAATTTGTGTTTTCATATAACCGCGATCTATAATGGAAGCCGCGGTCTGGTATCGATACGCTCGGGTTTCACATTCGGAGAGGGCTCTACCCGTTTATATAATTTAGACGGAATAATAGGAAACACACATACTCTCTCTCTCTCTCTCTCTCTCTCTCTCTTTCTCTCGGCATCAAAATTAGAGAGCCCACGCATTAGCGCGAAATACAGATTTACGCGAGGAGGCGAATTAATTAAATTAGAAGACTCCGAAAATAAATCAATTCGTGTTCTTGGTGAAAATAAATTTTTCCCTGAAAATTCCCTGTAATTTCATCCGTCTATTTTAAATTTATTTTTAAGACAATCGAATTTAAAAGTAACGCGTATAACTGCAATTGAAGTGGAATGAAAAATATTTGTTTGAACTGGTCGTTCACCGGCGCGTCTTGCCTATTGCAATTTGCATATGTGTAGTTTCACCGCTGCCTATTGCAGTTGAATTATGCATTACCATTGAAAGCGCTATCTACTTGCAGCACACATATCATTACGCTGCGTTAAAAGGCTCGCAATTTTGTTTGGATAATTTTATCCAAAAACGCTGCTTTAGAACTGCTATATTTTGTTATTCAAATTACAAAAGTGATATTAAAAATGACTAGAAAATGGGGAAAGGGCAGAGGAGAAAATTTCCATAAAATATTATACATGCGAAATCCTTTTAGCGTATTTCTTCGATAAACAGTCTTCATTTTTTTGTACCTAGGCAACTTCTTTTTTTGTCATTATTATATTAATTTCACACGTCGCAGAGGAGGAAGAATTAGGGAGTCCGTGACCAATGTCGAAATGGAGCCTTCAATTATCGGGATTGGATCGAGATAAATACATTAAAATGAAATGCGCGCGTGATAGTAACGCGACATCAAAGATCGCGATCGGTCGACCCGATACGCCACCGTGCTCGTGTTTCGGGTTTTCATTATCATGAGATATTAGTCCGCGTCATTTGTTGCGCGCCGCTGCCCTTTGCCATCGCGGCTCCTGTAAATGGCGCTACTATATGTTCGATCGATCGCGAAACAAACATTATAAAATGACACGCGGCGCGAGAGCGATATTCGCGTGGCGCAGCGGCCACGCGAATGCGGATGACATATTCGCATGGAAATGCAACCCGCATTAATTTATTCGTTGTGTTGTTGTACACGTGTCGCTAAAGGAATATTCATTATTACGACCTCCGTCCCCGATATCGCTATGCAGGAGGGGAGGGAGGGAAAAAATTGTATATCTCTACGTTGATAATTACGCGCACGTCGTCTCGCGCGATTTTCGGACGATTTACACGGAATTTCGCACGAAACAAAAAAAAAAGAAGGGTATCGACGAGTTGCGAAACGAACGACGGATGTAACAGAGAGAATAACAGATGCGATATTTCTCGCGATGAAAATGTTACATACCAAGCAAATTACACGTAAATTAACGCTAATTTCTCTCTAGATTTCTGAATATTCTCCTTTTTTTTTTTACAAAAGGAGAATTTCAGCCCTCGGGTAACGTTTAATGTATCATCGTGATAATCTTCGTTCACGAAATATATGTAAACATTTCAATATTATTCCTTTTTTTTTCTTACACGCAAATCCAGCGATGAGCTGCGTCAAAATCGAAAAGCGAGAATATTCACTGTCAGATTCTTTTTCGATCCCATCGCAATTTGCCCCGCCTAATAAAAAGCTGTACAGAATATTACAAAAATACGTCTCTGCCTTGAAAATGATGTGAAAAGACTGCCGTAAACATGGGTTTGAAAAGATTTTTCTTTCCGAGTATATGACATCGAGAATAGGTAATTCTTTTAGGAATCTCTAAAGATATTGGGTCATTTAAAAAGTATCCGCGGTTTTTTCATTCAAGAATTGAACAAAAAACCGCGGATACTTTTTAAATGACCTAATATAAATACAGCGGACAAACACAATAAATGAGATAAAAAAATAGATATCAAATCCCCCCTTTTTTAAATTTAATTTTATGAACATTGCTAGTAATACCATCGAGAAAGTTGCATAAAAAATAGAAGTTCAATTAAAGGTGCAAAGAGATTTCGAAGAATAAATTCAATCTATTTGATAGCGCTAGATTGAGACGTTATACATTTGACAGATTTACCACTAGCGAGCGATTTATAAAATTTATACCAAACGTATGAACGCAAACAAATATTACAATAATGTAAATACAGTCGGGTTATTCTCGTAATGTCACCTCTAACATTCTAACGCGGTCACGATCGCACAAGCTCGTATATACTGAGAAAAATCAAAATATTTGTTAGCAAATGTTATATATGTGACGTTCTCTACGATATTTATTAGTTGTAAAAAAATTTGATTATAGTGATAAAATACAATTATTTTATAAAATAAATTATATTAATTATAAAAAAAATGAAATAAATGCAGATTTATTTTCTAAGAATAGAATTTATTTTACCATGTTAAAATAAGACTTTATTTCAGTAAAATAAACGTTGTATCCCACAAATAATTTTTTAGATATTTTTTCACGGTGTAAGCAGAAGAAAAGTGAATCTTAATTCTTAGTACACACGATGGAACATTCGTGTCTTCATTTCCATCACTTTTACACAAGTATACACAAATTATTAAGTATTGTATTAAGATTATTATATATAATACTTTAACATTTTTAGAAAATATTTGTAAGTTCAGTAAAAAAAGGAAAAAGGAGATAGAGGCATTATTTAAACAGGTGCTCCTAGCATTTCAAAGAAAAGAAATGCGCGGAACATGAATGGAACCCATTATATATACTAAGAGTTAAAATTCAACTTGGTTGAAATCAATTTCAAGTCTTTTCAAAACCGGAATCATACATACCATTAATATCTAATTACCAGGATATTTAACTATAAAAATAAAAATAAAAGCGAACGGTGCCAACCATAAACTTTCAAGAGTAACAAGGAGTTCGAATAGATGCTCGAGAAAAAGACAGAGTCGTTCCCAAGTGGACGAAATCGTTTCTGTAAGTCTTCGCAGTAGTCTGGTATGAAAAACTCTAGATGCAATGAAAGGACCCTCGGAGTCTACAGTTACGTAGACATTCGATCGAGAATCGAGAATATGGAGAACACGTTGCTCCAAAAAGGCGTGTAAAGAATTACCATGTGCCGCTCGTTCGTTCGTCTCGCACACAAGTACGACGGCACAAAGGAAGAAGCAGGTACCTGCCGTTTGGCCTTTCCCGAAAACCCGAAACGGGGCCTGGATAAACGCGAAAGGGGAGAGCTACAACAAGGAAAGAGGCAGAAGAAAGAAGAGTGTGTGAGAGAGAGAGAGGGAGAAGAAGGGGGGAGGGGGAGTAATCGCACAATCGAGGCCCCGGTGAAATCCTTGCGCGATCTCTCGTCCCGTTCCCTTCTGCACGCGTACACGCACGCCGCTACCTGGCGGAAAGGGACAAATCCCTAGTGCCGCATGTGATTAAGTCCTTTTCACGGAGTCGCGGATCCAAAGGAAAGGAGAGAAGGACCTTTGAGAGGGCAGGCAGGGAGACAAGAGAGGGAGGCATACCACGGACCTCGACTCCGCAGCATTGTGTGCATCCGTGGACGACAAAGGACGGCCGGGCGGATGGGAGAGAAGAGGAGGTTGAATGGGGTGAAACCGAGGGTGGGAGGCGGAGAGGGGTGGAAAGGGAGGGAATGCCTTCGGAGAGGAGGGATCCACACGGATATTCATCACAGAGCCGGGGTGCTCCGGGGCGGACAGGCATCGGCGCAGCTATGAATGTAGGAAACTACCTGAGTTGCATCGGCCGCAGTGCTCTCTCCTTCGCTCTTGGAAATCCACCGCTCTGTTTTAGAACACGCGTGGACCGTTATCCCGGCGGTTTCGGAGACGCGTGGGTAGCGAATCGACCGCTTTTAAACAACGTGGGATAATACGTGTAAATGAATGAGTAGTATACACTGTTGGAAAATTTGTAATGAATTTAAGTAACATGTAATGGAAGATAGCGGTTATGAGGTAACTGAAAGGTAATGAATGATTTAACTGAAAAATGAAGTTACAATAATCTGAAATGTAATAAACATGCGCATTGAATTTCATGCAAATCCATATAAAATTTTATCGAAAAAAATTTAAATTTCATAAAATTTCATAAAATTTTATGAAAGCATTTTAAACTTCATGTACACAAATATATACTTTTCAGTTACAAATATATTCAATTTAATGTAATGTCATGAAATTAAATTCAACTTGTGTAACTTAAGAGTATATTGAATTTGATATTTTTAACAGTCTACGTGTAACGATTAGGCGCGAACAATTAGGTCATTTTCGAGAAATCTCGCAGATCGTAAAAAATGATAAATAAATTTTCTACGTGTCACAGATAAGACAAAAGCAGATCTTGAAAAACGCTCGAGATTAAAACAAATGTACCGAATGATTTTGCGAATAATAATTTTTCGCTAAAAATTAATATACACGTAACAAAAGATTGCTGGACTACAAATTTAGCTATATATATATAAATATAGATTTATTAAAAAATAATTTTATTAACGTATAGAAATATATTCAATTAAATACTGCACTGAATAACAGTATTATTTAACCACGCTACAACAACTGCTTTATACTCTCATTTGCCTTAATTCTCACTATTTAATTTTATTTCGAGATATATATATATATATAAGGAAATTATAATATTTCCGTTATTAATTATATTAAACCATCAAAATAATTATATAGGAAACTCAAGCATGATATGTAATGCAAAACATTTTGGCATTTTATCAACCAACTCGAGCGTCCTACATAATTATTGTGATAGTTTAATAAAAATTATTTTCAGATCCGTATTTGTGGCTAAATTTTTAGATATTTCAATAAAATCGTTTTTTCCATGTAAGCGAAAACCTTGCGATGCAGCCTCGTTGCCAGGGGAGCGGCTTCCAAAGATTTCACGTGGATGAAAACGTGCACACCGAATACTCGTCGAATATGATACATAATAAATAGCACTTTCAAATGTACAGACCGTATAGGTCTCCCGCGTTTTATTACCGAGAGGTGCAAGTCGTAAAACTGCGCATAAAACAATCGATGAACTGATATTTTCGCGCTGGACTGGGGTACGCGCAATGGAACTGGAACGAAAAGGCACGAGAGAGTACGTCAAATTGGTTCATTTCGTTTTTGTGAGTGGCACACACGGACTGTGATTTATTGTCATAAAATGCTCATTACTTGTTTACAATGAAATCGAAGTTCCCCCGTTTCTCTCTCCTCCGTCTCACTGTATAAAATGAAAAATATTATTGCAGTCATACATTGTAGATCACTTAAATGATTAATTAAAAATAATAATAATAATTAATAACAATTTAAGCTTTATGGCCACCTGAATCGGACAGCCTCTGGGGCTCAAATAATAATTCATAATTCGGAGTTTATGAAATAAATACATGTTTATTAAATTTTTACATGCAATTTATCTTTGTAAGCCACAAATTAATAAAATTGTTATTTTTGTATTACATACTTTAAAGTATAACAGAGATGTATTTTGATGAACATTAATGCATTAATGCTTATGATATTTTTAATGATTTAAAATTGTTTTTAATAATGAATAAATAACACTAATAATCGACATCAGTTCTTTTAAATTTTATTTTATGTTATAATTCTCGATAATAAGTAACATGAATTAATTAATTAATTATATTATAATTCTCGGTAGTAAGTATCATGAATTAATTAAAAAAAAGAAGATAATAAATGTCAAAGTAATTGATGTATTTAATAAAGTACAAGGCTGTTGTGAGCTGTATGATTCATTTATTGCATCTTGTTATACAACTCCCTTCTCCTCTTCTCTCTCTCTCTCCCTCTCTCTCTTTCTCTAATCTATCTCTCGCTCTTGTGAAATTATGTTTTTTCTAGATTAAAAAAAACGCACTTATATTGAAAACTAACTGAAACGCAGGATCGTTGAATCTTTTCTATCGATCTATCTTCCTCTTCACTTCTCTTTCATTGGAGGAGCAGGTCGATGACGCGACGCGGGCGCGAAGCGACCGCACAGCGCTTTCTCGGAAGCGGCAGAGTACCAAGAATTTTTGAGGCGAGCCGAGAAGGGACAGAGAACGCGGCCCGAACGAAACGAACGATGCCCGGAGGGTTTTAGGAGGCGTGGTGCAGCGCAGTCCGCGTGGGACAAAGAGTGGAAGAGGGAGGCCGAGTTAAAATCTTTATTAACACCGACCGCGCATACAGTCGGGAAAAAATGTATCTCGGTCGAAGATTTTTTTCCTTTTCCTTTTCCGATGTGTGTCGCGTCGCTAACGAAATCGTACCGCGATCGATCTCAAACTCACGCCGATTAACACGCCGAGCTGAAACTTCGCGTACCTTTTAACGTATTGTTTAACCTTAAACGTATTGTCTAAAGAAGAAAAAAAAATGGAGTAACGGAAAGTTGTTTGCACGTCTAGACATGCGGATCGATTCTTCTGTGGTTTCTCTCGCGTGCAAATTATGGATCGGTATTTGCATGTATGATGTCAGGGTGTATTAGATAATTCGATAAATATGTACAGCGCATGAATGACGTCTCGCGGCGGGCGTAAGCTTCGAGAAATTTATACTCAAAGAATTACTTTCTTAGCGTGTATTCGAATTAATACGACGCGGTCGCGATGGATCACGTTGTTTTTCGTAACTTTTTAATTTTTAATATTAAATATTCTGCTAACGCGCTGATCTTTAGATAAAAATCCTATTAAAGTAAAGTCAACTTGAAATTGAGCGAAGAATAACGTTTTTCTACTAATTTTCGAAGCTTCATTCTCGAATGGGGTGTCCTATTTTCTATAGCGATTACAAATAAAGAATTATAGAACTGATAGCCTACGGAAAGAGAGCAAAGGCTTTTTTTTACTGGTGCAATTTTGCCGTCATAATATATCTACAAAATTAAGACGACTTAGTTTGGAAATTAGTATATATTTTTCTTGCATTTCTCTAATGGTATTCTAACATCTCATTGTATGTCGACCATGAATTGATAATTTCACTGACTCATTGAACATGTATGTATTTCGTAAGATTTCAATAGGTTTCTCTTCTGCTCTTTTTCTATTTCTCTTCTCTCTTTTTCTCCCACTATTTCTTGAAAACGTCCGTGCCGTAGCCGAGTGTTAAAGGATAACGTAGAATGTGGCAGGAGCGGCAGCGGGCTATGTGATGGTATTACCCAATAACAAACGTCAAAAGCAAAGAAATGTACGTACACTCTCCCGCTGTCACTCTTGTGTCACTTTCTGTCTTTACCTGTCCTGATCCGACGTGAGGTAAGGCGGCAGTGACACGAAGTGCTGCGGGTCGCGAGAAGGAAAGAGACAAGGACCTTATCGATAAGGCTAAAGAGGGACAGGGGTAAAGGAAGAGATAAATAAAGACAGGAGAAGAGATGGAGTGAGACGGCTGGAACGGAAATAGGGAAGAGATAAGAGCAGATAGAATGATAGAGGAGTTGGGAGAAGGAAGAGATAAAAAGTAGGAGACAAAGAGGAGTAGGGCGAGACAGGAAGCGAAAGAGAGAGAGAGAGAGAGAGAAAGAGAGTGGAAAAAGAGAGAAACTAAGCGAAAAGAAAAGGAAGAGAAGAGTGAAAGAGGCAGGAAACGAGATTGACTGTCTCTCTCTTTTTCTATTCTTTTCATTTCTTACTTCTCTGGACATGCGAAGCGGTTTTATAGAAACAAATGTGTATAGTTACGATTATAAAAAGATGATTACCGTTTTGGGTTGCGAAAAGCCAAGACATTAATCTTCAGCAGCTCGGCACCAAGTCGATAATACCACTCGCAATTATTGATCATGCTAAGAGCACTCGTAAAATCGGTTATTTTGTATGGAACGAGTACAGAATTCGCTCGCGAGCGTTTCCGCCCCGTTTTATTAAAGTAACGTAATCCACCGCTACGCGGCGAGTAAAAATTATAGCCATTACCTGCATTATCGCGTATCGGATTCCACGGGCCACGCCCGACCGCTTATTAACTTCATTAACTAATCAGGATTTCGAAAGGTGCGTGTGCGTGCGCGAAAGCGCAACCGCGACGACATTAACGTAACATTACGTGTTCGGTAAATGCAACCGATTTTACGTACTTGCATATAGAGATGGTAGTAGTGTTATCGATTTTTCTCGTTGCGATACCGAAAAGCAAGAATTGAGTATCGGATTCCACCAAAACTTGAACGCATCGAAGTATGTTATCGAAAAATCGATACTTTTAGTAGATAGAAGGACCTATTCAGTAGGTAGAAGGTACTTTTTCTAAAAAGATGCTAAAAACGAAGATATTAATAATTGTAGATAATATTTTTGAAACGTACATTTTCGAGAAATTAATATTATACGTTACATTATGTACGAAGAGAGTTAATAATAAATAATACCAAATGCACGAAAATAATTAATATCGAGTACCATGAGATGGAATTTCTCAATGCTAAATTCTCGAACGAGTTTCGAGTTGATCTTTCATTAAAATTTGGTACGTCATCGCTCTCTCTGCACGACTTCTCGACTTCCAATATTCAATATCCCGACGATTAAGTGTCAAATGAAATTTTCTGTTAAGATAAAGTCGAAGTTAAGTCTATCTACTTAAAATTAACGAGTGCCAAGGTATTCTTATTTATCTTGTTACACTCGCGAAGCTTAATTTACGAAAGCAATTTCAACATCGAATGTATGTGTAATTCAATTCGTCTAGAAATTTTCCGCTGAGAAGAAAAGAGTTCAAAATGCTTTATAAAAGTGAGTGACGCAATATATATGTAAGCAACTGTAGTCAAACTAATTGACTTGGGACAGTTGAATATTTCTGAAATAGATGCACAAAATTCGTCGATTAAAAGCTGGATTTAACAAAATCGATTGAGCATAGTTAACGTACAGTACAAAATTTCTGAGTATATAACAGATGACTTTTTTTATAATCTTGAAGATTACTCAAGCAATGATATAAAACAGTGGAGTTAGAGGAGCTTTGCATGCGAATATACTCGGAGAAGTCAGCAGCGCACTGACAATAGAAAGGAAGCGGTCCGTACTGCCCTTGGACCCCAATAATTTAACGAGAGGGGCCGGGACCCTTCTAATGATAATTTCCTCTGGAAAGAGATCGGAGCTTTTTCGTGACGTAACAAGTCATTTCAGAACAAAGCGCTGTGGATCAAAATGATAATCCAACTGAAAAAATATATTTTTTTTAATTTTAATATTTTTTGAGATAAAAGATTGCGTTTTTAAGAGTGATAGCAGATTGTAGTCTGTTTTTCAAGAAATATTGCACGTGAAGATGTATTACAATTTTCCTGAATAGGCCTGAATACAAATATTATTTCGCAAAACAT
Organism: Acromyrmex echinatior; assembly: GCF_000204515.1. Next base: position 2,964,382 of record NW_011626625.1, read on the forward strand.
TAAGTAATTACTTTAATAGCATATAAATAATAAAGAAGAGAGAAGATTCCTTCGATATGGAAGAATAATAAAGCTTTGAGTTAAATAAATATGGAGAAAGTATATACTTTTTAACTCTATTAAGAAAACTCATAATAATCTTTTATAAATATCTTTGTATTAACATGACTAATTTTGAAATGGCAGCATTTATCGAGGCACTGACATGTCTACATGCATATAAAAGTTTAGATTTCCTTTATATTGAGAAAAAGTAAAGACATTGTTGTTAAGTTATTGTACATTTTATTGTATAATTATTATTTATTTTGGTAGTTAACTTTGCTAACCAATCACATCATTAAGTCGAATTTCGATTTTAATTTATTAATATAAATTATTCTTTAAATTGAGAATTTAAAATCTTCCTTGTTTTAAAACTGTCCATTTCGTTATTTTTTCGTTATGCGTCGTTCTAGTGATATCGGATAATGAGGTGGCGAGTGGTATCGGATAGCCTAAGTAGTTAGTGAGACTTAGCTATTGACTGTTGGCTGTGTTTTCTAGGTGAATACTGTGAAAATACGAGACAAATGGGAAGAAGAAAGCATGATATTAGCTGTAGAAATAAGAAATCAGGAAATAACAATAAGAAAGATGAGTGAGCGATATTCTCTTCCGAAAAATGTATACATTAGGATATTAAGTCATAGATTAAAAGCTATTGAAAAAAAGAGAAGATAGTACTGGTCATACACAGACCATGTTAGTGGAACTTACACAAAAAACTTTAAATTAAAAAAAATCCTGTTTTTAAAAATATTTTTGCCTGATGTCACCCTTCAATTTAAAAGAAAATGTAATAACATCTAAAAATGTAAATATCTTGTTTAATTTTATTATTGTTAGAAAAATGCGATTAAAAAAGTGTTTCAGTATAAAAATAATGTTTTACATTATGTATATTAATTTTTGCCACCCCAAAGTGAAATCTCGAAAAATCTGAAGTGTCCAAAATATTATCTGACCTTCCTTTATTCAATTTCCAGAATCTGAAACTGAATAATATTTATAAAGATATGCAATGTTGCGAGATGCTACATGTTTCTTGATCTTCTGTAAGTTTTATTATTTAAAATTAAACCATTTTAAAAATATAATATTTTTTAGATATTTAATTTTTTTGTTTTATCCGAAATATATTAAAAGAGAAAACGATTTAAAAAATATATATATTTGCTATTCGATTCATTTGAATATTTGATGCATTTGTTGAAACCCTAAAACCTTATGTAACATTTTTTTCTTAAAAATTTTTTCAAAGAATCTATTTTATTTTCAGAGTATTTTACTAATTTGATACATTTTATTTACTATATAGAAGATAGGGAAAATTATTTGATGAATGTCGACTGTTAGGCAGGCTATTGTTAGAATAAGTCTGCAGAGACGGTCTTGAAGGATAAAAAATAATAGGAAACCATAGGAAACCATTTACAACTTGCAATATACGAAATTCCATAAATATCCTGAATATATTAATGTAGCGTGACATTTCCAGGTATCGACACAAGATTTAAATATATAACTATAGTAATCGCGCGGAAATAGTATTATTATTTTCTGCATAGTGAATAAAATTTTCTAAATTAAATATTAAATGTATGCAATTTTATTTTTCTTAGACGCGTGTCACAATTATAGAACGTTCTCCACACTTATTCCAGCAATGCCTAACAGTCGACATTCTAAATAATTTTCCCTATCTTCTTTCTATAGAATAAGTAAAATAGTATCGAACTGGGAAAATATCTCGAAAACAAGACATTTAAGAAAGAAACGTTATATACAAAATTATTAGGATTTCAACAAATGCATCAAATATTTAACTTTGAGAGTAGTATAATAGAATATTTAAAGTCAACTTTAAATTTTTTAATATCATTAAGCACACTAAGACCTGCCTTGACTAGAAGTGACCTTTCCTTTTTTTCAGTTTCCTCTTTTTCTCTCATATTTTGTCACGACCTTGTGGTGACCTTTTTTAAATATATCTATTGATATATGAGATCTCCCTACAGTTTTTAACATCAGATCTGAATAGCCTTTCGGAAGATGTTATAGAAATTCTGAAATAAAAAATTGGACACAGTATATTTCATCCGCCATATTTTTTAGGATTTGATGTTTAAGATAAAATGAGACAGATTCTGCATAATACAGAATAAGGTATCCACGCACCTCATTCTATTTTATGTAATCAGAAGTTGTCAAAGCGATGTCCAATCTCTTACCTGAGGCTCTCTTGGTTGTCATACTATTGCCTTTCAAAAGGTAATAAAAATAAAATTTGATATATATGTACTAAATGAATTTAAACCCAGAGCTTTGATTATAGAGAACTCTCTACGTTACGATTGCCACTTAAATAATGCTCTTTACTCATTTATGTTTTACAGAAACTTTCTCTGGTTCGATTTTAGTCCATACTTGTATAAATATAAATATACAAATATTATATATTGAATTTGTCGTACATATATATATGTATTTCAAATTAAGTTGATATATATTGCACGTATTTATGTATACTTTTTATTGGAAATACTTGTGAATATCTATTTTGTGCAATAATGTCTCGACCGGGTCACGAAAGCAGTGATTTATCGGCAGCGATTTATCGGCAGAGTATAATACACAATTAATTACTATTTCATTTAAAAAAAGCACGTAATTCTTTATCCTTGAATTGGAAGTTGACGTATCACGAATTTCAATTTGAGACTTGCGTAACTCAGCATAAAAAAAATCATTCTTTAAATTCAACGTATGCATACCAAGAATGATAAAGTTATCATAAAATTATCGTGAGTAACGTTTATCAGGGCAAAGTTATTTCAGAGCTGAAATTATATATCTGAAATGTCGCCATAGCTCCGCAACGATAAATATCGAGATCTGTGAATAATATAAACAGAATGAGAACATGATGAAAATAAAAGATTTCAGTTAGCACAGAATGATTACAAATTCTCGTGAAGAATATTCAAATACATATAATAACATAAGGTAACGAAGACGATTTAATTGGATATATCAGTTTGAATTTAAGCGAGAAATCTTATATTAAGCATACAGATGAACACGCAAACAACACGTTATATCGATTTAATTGTAAAATTTGTTTATTTAAAGACATATGTATGTATAAATAAAGCGATCGAAGCTTCTCTTACTCCACAGTAAACTAATATAGGAAACATACGGTATATTGCGTCAGTCTAACACGATTTGTTTACTATACACAGTAAACTGATAATTTCGGATATAATGGAAGTTAACGGATTCTGCAATTTTTGCCCGATTTTTCTCGAATAACCAAATAGAGCTGCAAAAATGATTTCCACGCAAATGTAATGGAGAACAATATTGCGCGTATGCAGTAAAAAAAAATGCGTGTGTAAAAATACACAAGAATATCCCTTTAGGGAACAAGCGATTTAGATTGAATGTAAATAAAATCTATGTCGTTTTTTGCACGACATTTGCTTTATTGCTAAACAATACCAGATGTGTATGTGAAAAATATCCGTACGTATAGTGCTCTAAAACTTATTATTTTTTTGCTTTTCAATTGATATTTGTTTTCTTAAAGAAATATTTTGTTCATCTCTTTTTTTAAAATTTTACAAATTCCACGTATAATATTTATAGAGTACTGATAAATACTCATGAAATAGGATTTAGTTGGCTAAATAAGTTAGCCATTTTAAAGAAAAGAGAGAAGAATATTTCAAAACTCTGCGATTTAATTCAATTTTAAAAATAGAAGTGTATATACATTAATACAGTTATGTAGTAAAATTCTAATCTTTCAAAACTTGTATCACTTTTAAAATATCTTTTTTTCTTTTTCTTTATTTCACTTTCTCTGCTTCTTATAGAATAATTTTCTTTTCAAAACTTGAAATACAGATAAGTAATTTCAAATATATCAATTTTGTACATTTTTATTGATCAGTCAATACAATATTTTTCTAAAAAAACTTAAAATTTCTTCTTCTTTTGTCCCTTTATCAATGTCACTTTTTAATTCCACGTTCTTCATTTACAAGTCATTAATTTTAAATATATCTCGAACACATCTAACGCTTGAAACGGAAATTATTGTCTCAGAGTACGAACGAATTAATCTATCCTCCTATCTATTCAACCACATCTACACATCTGCGAGCTGGAACCAGAACTTTTCAAATAAACAAATAAATGTGTCTGCATAAAAGGCGAGCACGTAGAGTGGGAACTCATTTTCGACATTTTTGGAATAGTCCTTTGTAGAATGAGTGATTCAATTTCAAAGAGTAGTAGAAAAAGGCGTTCTGCCGCTAGTCCGCTTCGGAGCATGGCACGTTGGGTTCGTCCGTTATGGATCTTACGTCACTCGGATGCTCGTGCGCGGCTCCCTACATTGGTGGATACATTTCGTGGAATTCTCGTTTCTCTGCTCTCTCTCTCTCTCTCTCTCTCTCTCTCCCCCTCCCTCTATCTATCTCTATCTCTTTTTCTCTCTAGTCATGCGTCTCTCTCTCTCTCTCTCTCTCTCTTTCCATCTCTTTGTGCGTCTGTCTCTCGTTTCCATTAACTCTGCACAGCGTTAATATATACGTACTTATTGCCCGGTGCACGACTAGGAGGACACCAAAAGCGCGAGAACAGCGTTTTGTCCTGCGTTTCGACAGTCCGCCGTATGTAACGTATGCACGTATCACGCGTGGTTACGTGCTACGTGAAAACCGTATCGCGAAAACCGTACGAGATGAGGGTGGGGGAGGGGGGGGGGAGTACGCTAACTGTACGTAATAACGCCACGAAAGAAAGGATACACTGAAATACACTTGGCGAGACCGAAGACCGAAGACCGAAAACACTGAGACACGCCGGAAGCAACGAGATGTGCTTACCCCGGTGTCCATGGACGGTATATACAGGGTTCCTCCGAGACGGGTAATGCCTTAAAAACAAGGATGCGAGACAAATATGGTCGCAGCAGCAATACCGAGTAATTGCATAGATTAAAGTGCACAAGGAAAGAACGGTTTTGCTGAAATATCTAAAAATTTAACTAGATACAGATCCGAAAATAATTTTGTTAGACTATCAAAATAATTATATGTATACTCAAACTGATTGCTAGAATGTCAATTTTTTGCAGCATTGCTCATCACGTTTGAATTTTCTATATAATTATTTTGATGGTTTTAATAAAATTATTTTCAAATCTCTGTATCTACTTAAATTTTTAGATACCTCAGTAAAATCATTCTTTTCGTGCACTAGAAATAAAGGTATAAAATTAAAGGTATTTCTCGAGCGCGGCTCGTATTCGTAAGTAAGTTTCTACATATCGAATTTAATAAACGAGGGTTTAAGTTCGTGAAATCTCTTCTCCCGTCTATGACCTATGGCAACCGCATTACTCGCTTTGACGCAACAAGATCCGTTTGTCAACGCCGTTACACATCCGCATAATGGGACTTCCGACGAAATATTCTCCGTGGAAACGTATGACCCTCTTCTCTCCCGTAGCAAATTATCTAGGGATCCATCATCGAGATCTCGTTTGTGGTGAGACACCCGCACGAGAAGCACTTCTTTCGAAAGAACGGGGCTCTCGGTCGAAATGGCAGCTCGCGAGAATTTCCGGAGCCGCTCGATACGCAACAATAGCGAACGTCTACGCGACGTATACTTTCCAAATTGCAACGAGTGCGCACGGCGGCACTCGGTTGTCCACAGTCGAGATACATCCGTTCTTACGTCAGCATTGCGAGAATACGAGGGTGTATAAGGGTATACAAGGGTGAGGGCGCGCTCGCTTTTCGCCCGCGATTGGCAGGTACATTTTGAAGAATTCTCCGGACTAACCCGTCTATAGATGGACGGGTTTCTACCGGTTAC
>NW_011626625.1:2970805-2993734 GCF_000204515.1 Acromyrmex echinatior
CCCCCCCCGCCCTCCCCCGCCCTCCCCCCCCCCCCCCCGCCCCCCCCCCCCCCCCCGCCGCCACTCCTCGCCGATCTCCTCGTCGCTCGACATCGCCTGTCGCGCAATTATTGACCAGGGCCGGCCGCGAGTACGAGACCGGAGCGTCCCGGCGACGGCAAGGCCCGTGACGTCGCAGACACGTCGCCGATCTTCGCGTCGCGACTGATCCTTCAAGACAATTTCGTCGTCGAGCCCGTCAATCTCGCGGAAACGACGCCGCCGTTGCGTCGCCCGACAGCACGCGTGTCCTCGTCGCGCACCTTGGGCCCACCCTCGCTCCCTCTCGCTCCCTCTCCCTCTCGCTTCCTCTCGCTTCCTCTCCTGTTCTCGACCGACTCACCCTCCGCAGTCCGCGCGCTCCCACTTCCCACTCCGCCGCCGCACTCGCGCTTCCCCATACCCTCCCGCGCGCTTGCTCGTTCCCACTCCCCCGGTCGCTTTATTCGTCGTGAAACTTTTTATGTTGTATATATTAAAGGGAACGTATCAACCTCCTTTCCCTTAAAGCGGATAACACCAAATTAACCCACGGCGCCGTCGCGTCATGCCGTACTGTGCCGTGCCGTGCCGTGCCATGACGTGCCGTGCCGTGCCGTGCCGTATCGTCTACGTCTGTCTGACGTTTTCGGCGTGTTTCAGGGAGAATTCTGTGAGAGCCAAGAGGCGGGAGGTGAGTCATCCCGAGGAACGATGATGGAGGTCGCGGATGATTTTTCTTCCAAGTAATTGCGACTCCACCGCGACCGGTCGGTCAGCCGATTCATCTCGCTTCGTTTTCTAACGACAGAACGAATCAAGGTATCGCGTGCAACGAGAGAGGGTGACGCGCGTCGTTCATCGATGCAATGCGATTTTGGGTGTGGACTTAAAGTCCGAGGGCAAAAGGACTCGCCGCGCGGAGAAATACGCTCGATTCTTCACCGACGTGAACACCACGCGACACGACTGTCGCACACCGTCGGGATAAGATCGACGTTTCTCTCTTTCTCTTTCTACGCTTACGTGGCATGAGTAATTACGCCTAAAGCGCGACGCACAACCCTCTCGCGCCTGCTGCGCTTGTCGTCATTTCCAGGTGGAGTGCGATCGTCAAGCGTATGCCGTTTGTAAAGGAAAGAATGGTTTTGCGCTCAAGTATCTAAAAATTTAGCTAAACGGATTTGAAAATAATCTCTCTTGTTGGATTATTGATATAATTATGGAAATTCAGGTATAATGAGCAATGCTGCAATGATGTATTAGCAACCAGCTTGAGCAACCAGTCTTATATATAATTATTTCTGTAAACCTGTAGTTAGCTGAATTTGTAAATATTCCAGCAGAACCGTTCTTTCCGTGTGATTTTCAATATTTCTTGATTTCTTCAACATTACGATAGAGCTAACGTTGCTCTTGATAAGCTATTAAAAAAACAGTGCGAGATACACTTAAATTAGATATATTTTTATAGTCGAATTGGAATATATATTTGTATTTATCAAAAAGAACAATTCTGGAGTATCTAAAAATTTTGTTAGACACAGATGAAAATTATGTTGAACCAATCAAATAATTTTTAATTTAAACTTAAATATGATAAGCAATATACTGCAAAAAGTTTTAACATTTTAGCAACCAACTGGAACGTACATAATTATTTTGAGGATTCAACAAAATTATTTTCAAATCTGTACATTGAAAAAAATATTCTGATTAAACTAACAAAACAGATCAACAAACATGGTATTTTGATGAGAACAAACGGAATTTTTGATTGTGATAATCAGAAATTCTGTTTGGCCTCTCCAAAAGCCATTGTTGTTGGGCCTTTTTGTTGATTCAATCAGAACATTTTTCTCAGTGTATTCAGATTTAAAAATATTTTAGTTACTATAACCAAAAATTTCGTCTGATTTCACCAAAATACCATTCTCATTGAACCTTTTTATTAATTCAATCACAATTTTTTTTCAGTGTATCAGCTAAATTTCTAGATATATTTCAGCAAAACCATCCTTCCTCCGTATGATTTTCAATATTTTTGGTTACTTTGACATTTCGCGAAAAGGCAAAAACGATACGGTGCTTTTGATAAGTTGTTGAAAAAACGGCGCGAGATACATTTAAATTAAATCTAGTTTTTAACAGCTGAATTAAATACACTTTTTTGTATTATACTTAAAGTAAGATAAATATTCGATGATACTTGACAAAAGTAAGAAGAAAAGTTCTAGCGCAATCCAATGGCTGTAACGAAAAACTAAGTATTGTTCAAAATTCAGCCCACGATCTCAGTGACCGCCCAACGAGCGTACGTCTCGCGGCGCGGCACGGCACCCTTCAGCGAAAGGGTTCACGAATTTCGCCGAGTCACCTCGATATTCTCGCCGCCACCGTCGCATGGCCAGGACGGCTGGAACCTTAAGGGCCGGCAGGTGAAAGTACCCCCATCGGGCGCGCAAGACTGTCTTTTTTCCTCGCTGCTCCCGCTCCCTCTATTCCGCCTGTCTCCCCTGATCCCCTCTACATAGCCCCGGCGCGGCATCGGACCGGACGTCACTCTTTCTCGCGCGCGCGCCTCCTTTTTTTCGGGGCGAATGATCGGGAACATGTGGCACGAAGGTTAGCGAGTCGCGTAGCATTGCGTCGCGCTGCGGTGCTCTCTCTCTCTCTCTCTCTCTCTCCGTTACGTTTACTTTTCTGCAACGTGTTCGCCACTGGCGTAAATACGTTGGAATTTACGACACCTTGAACCGCGCCAAGCGTAAAAATTGTTTGCGCAATTGATTCGATGACGTAATGATATGTTACGTCTTCTCACGAATTTTATTTTATCCGCCTGTATAGAGAGCCGCGAAAAAAAAAAAAAAAAATCGCGGATGCGCTCGATCTTAATATTCAGGATGCGAGCCCCTGAACTCCGCTTTATGCCGCACGCATAAAGAGCCGGAGCTCGACACCGCCCGTTCTTGCGCCGGCAACTGCCGGTGCAACTGTTCGCCGATTGGCAACTTGACGCGAGCGTGCCGTAATAACGGCCGGTATAAAAAGTAATAATCGCAGGACGACGAGGCACGCGCGCGATTGGTTGCGCGCTCGCAATTCGCGGCACTTCCCGCTTCGATGTGTGCTTCGATTCTCAACACGCCTCACCGTGCAGCGATTTCGGCCCGATAATTTCGCTCGGGCCCGATCGATCTTGGAGCAATAATTCTACCGGGCAACGCGCGAATAGCTTTTAAGTATACGTTTCTCCATTCGAATATACATACGAGATAAATTATCATCGAGAAGCAAAGAGTACGTTTGATGGAAGGTACAGCCTGACGAGGTAGTTTTGCCATGTAAAATTATTTATTTTGTCGATGTGTCTGATAGAAACTTTCTTACTTTTTTTATTTAAAAATTTGCGTTGTTCTAATCAAAATTTGGTAAGGGAATAATCAAATTGTTTAATGAAAAAGTAAAAAAGTTTTTATTATTATCACATAGCAATATAATAAATGGTTATACATACGGAACATTTCTCTCAGTGTGATCTTCTTTTGGTCGCATTATGCGTGAAAAGAATCTATGCTGGAGTATCTAAAAAATTTAGTTGAATACAAATCTGAAAATGATATTTTTGTATTATTAAAATTATTATTATTATTACTCAAGTAATGGGCAATGCTGTAAAAACATTTTTGACGTTCTTGCAATCAGCTTGAACATCTTACATAATTTTAATTTGATGATGGTCTAACAAAATTATTTTCAGATTTTGTCTACACCTAAAGATTTGAAAATTTATTTAAGAAATAGTAACAATTAAGAAGAGGAAGGGAGAGAGACATTTTTTTTCCTAAAAGTTAAAAAAAGAAATATAGATACATGTTACAAAGATTTTTATATCAATTAATAATATTTAATTCTCTCTTTGGTTTCTGTTTTATTTGTTTTATTTCTGTTCTATTTTACACACACAAAAGCTCTATTTTTTTTTTATTTCGTCGTATTGTTGGGCGCGACAAACGGCGTGATTTTTCGGCGACGCGTACGGCACGCGTGACGCAATGAATCGTTGCCAGAAATTCGGCAACGCGCGCTTTAATCTTGGTCGCGAACTTTCGATATGCGCCACCGTTGCATTGGGGCGCAAAAATTCTGTACGTCGTGCGTTTTTATTTCCTCCACTTCTCCTCCGCTTGCTCTGTTTTTGCTCTTCCTCTCCGCGGGGCGAATGGCGAGAGTTCGCATTATAAATGGGACGGAGGAGTTGGATGAGGGGGAGGGAAGGGCGCTATTTTAACAGCGACGCAATTCCATTTCCTCTGCTTCGGGATACGAAACTTTAAAGTTAAGAAAATAGAAAAATTCGAGATCTCTTTTTAGAAAAGCATACGTTGCCTAACGAAAAGATTTGTCAAATCTGTCTAATTTCGAAGCTCCATTTTTTTTCCAGAGCGAGGAAAAAATAGGAATTGAGATAAAACAACATTTTTTTTATATAAAATGCAAAGATATTAAAATAATACGGAGTATCTCTTCATAATGTGAAATGCTGTTGTAGCTTTGTGTAAATTCTAGAATTTCTCACAGGCAAACAGAACTATATGATTGAAAAAATAGCCACACTGACTGCTCGGAGATTACATTATCGCGAATACGTTAATTATTATCGGAAGATATTCTCGTAGTTCGTTGCGCCACATCGTTGTAGAATATTATCATTCATATATGTTACGATATTTGTTTCTTTCTTATATCTTTCATATTTTCTATTCTCCATTCTTTGTCTTCATAATTAGGAACGTAGTTAAAAGTAAGATTTAATTTAAAAATATAAATATGATATTATTTTCTTATATCACTTATTCTTCTTGATAATACAATTTTTTATTAAGACTTTTTTAACATTACAACTGATTCATGAATTTCATATATAAGTTACGAAGTAATTATATGAATTAAAAATCACAATCATTTCGCAATTTTAAATTTTCTATCGTTTTATTTATTGATTCTAATTTTCCATGTAATAATATTCGTGTGAAAAATTTTATGAATTTTATTTTATAAAATTAAATTTGTGGAAATTTTATAATTTTGAAAATTTTAATTATTCTTGAATGCATTTTTAAATATATTTTGCTATTTCTATTTTTTCAACTGTTCTACTTTTTATTAATATTCTACACCTCTCTCTTTCTCTCCTCGTCCTCAATCATAATTATTCCTTAAGTATATTCTCAAATTTTCAAAAGCACACATAAAATAAAATAATATGTAGAATAAATTACAATAAACGTACAAAAGTCTTTTTAATCAAAGACAATTTTATTCTACCGATATTTTTATTAATTATTGAATATATAAATTGTTAAATTACTAAATTTGTTGAAGTTGTGAGTTTGCAAATTTCTCGTCGTGAGTGTATTATATAAAGTGAAAAGTGCAATTGATGTGGGACAACACAGGAAAGCTCCCGAATCACTTCCGACTACTGTTGCAGATATGATTACAACGGAAGATGCATTGGACGTCAAGGGATATCGCGAAATGATGAGTGATAAATTTTAATTAACTTTATCATTAGCGTGTTTCTTTTAGCTACGCTCTTCTGCATTTCGTTGCATTTTATGTTACATATTCTCGCGTTATTTCATATAATCAAATATTAAATTATTAGAAAATTAATATTAATTAATATTTAAGCACGAGATGAAATAATTTGTTTCAAAAAAATTTCGTAGTCGTATCTATACAATTTCAACTCTATACTATCATACTTCATACTTTCTCATGTCTCATATCCACCTATCTTACATCTCCGCTCTATACATGCCACATCCTCATTTTTTACGTTTCGCATCTCGTATTTTTATATCCTACACAGCCACACTTTGCCCCTCACATCCCCACATTTTATATAATTTATACTTACGCGCGCAGAGAAAGAAAGAGTATATAATATTTTATTTAACAGAGAAAAGTTCTTATTATAATTAAACTTGTATGTCTTATTACATACATTTACTATTATTTGAGATAATAAGTAAAGATTAATTTATTACAAATTCTCATAAAAGAATCAAAGATTTTTACATAAATTATAAATTATAAAATGGTGATGGTTTTCCAAATACAGGTTTTTGAAACAGAGATATTCATAAAAATAATTAAATAACCGAATGACGCGATTTATAAATATACGATTACTTACACTCTTTAGTAATTATCGAAAATAATTTATAATTTTCATAATTTTCATGATATATATTATATTATTAAAGATAACGAAACTTTAGATTTTTTTCGTTGAGTTTAAAAATAATTTGTAACCGAAACGATTTTAAGAAAAGCTAAATTTGGAAAGTTTCAATGACGTTTCTATGATATTCTAATTCTAGTTAATGTACTTTCTAAAATAGAATATAGAATGTATACGGAGGATAGCGGGATAAGTAGGTAACGATACAAGGTCTATCATTGGCGATAAATAAATAAATATTACGATTAAAATTAAAATTATCGAGTGGCCGGCCACCCGAGTAAACGCGTAATAAGGTCACCCGGAATTTATTTCATTGCGTTGCATATTATGCAAGTTGACGTGCAGTTTGATAAAGAGAGCAAGAAAGCAACGGCTATATTTATTACCGGCGCGCAATCGTTGTGCAATCGTTCAGGAATACACGAGACCTAGAAACAAGCGTACACGCAGGATAAGATACGCGTTTTTTTTTTCCACTGCACGTCAGACAGTTCTATTAATTCGTTAAAATACCTCCTAAGAATGCAAGTATTGCGTTAATTCTTTTGAAATATTTTTCATACAAAAGAGGAATTTTATACATCATTCATTATTATCCTGCTTCAAATATTTCCAAAACATTTTCTAATTCTTCAAAAGAAGAATTCTCCTCGTTCAAGAAAGTTAAAGACGCTACTAAAAAAATAATACATCAATTTTATATTACTTACAATACTATTTTTTTTTTTCTGTCATATACAGTCTATCTACGTATAACAAAATGTCAAAGATTGAAAAAGCTTTCAGCTTTTGCAAACAACGTCGTTAATAATAATATTACAGATCAGTCCCGTGAAAATTTGATAAACGTCACCTTAAACCACTCTGCCGGCACATTTCTGGGACACCATTAACACATTCTACAATATTATAATTGTTTTACACGAAATCATAGAACGTATTTAATAAATCTTCAGCGAAAAGTACGCGGGATCTCGTTGCGTGTACATCCCAAAATAATCTGTGCGTACGTAGAAAGTGCGACATAGAAAGAATGAGAGAGAGAGAAAGAGAAAGAGAGAGAGAGAGAGAGAAAGAAGAGTGAGGGAGAAACGGAACCACACACCGGATCTAAATTCCGTGAATAAATGATATTTCATTAGGGTGAACGAACGAAACCGGGGCTTTGTTGCGAAAACGTCACTGCGCGCTGGCTGGCTGTTTGTCTGTCTGTCTGTCGGTCACGCAACGAAAAAAAAAAAAGAGAGAGAGAGAGAGGAAAAAGAAAAAAAAAGAGCGTGCGTTTAACACCGAAACCGATTTTCGCGTTCTCCGCCCGTTCGAAACGGAAGGCCGGCGACCCACGCGCACTGGATTAACTTTAAAAAGTACACAAAACCGCGCCGCGCAGCTCTCTTTTTTTTCTTTGATCTTCAGGAAAGGCGACTCCATCCCCTTTAAAGCGAGTTTTTATTTTCTCCGCGCTACGCGCGCCCCTCCCTCTTCCCCTCTTTGTCTCTTCTCCGCGCTTTTCCTCTCCCTGTGATTTGCATTCGCTTCGGGGAAAAAAAAAGGGAAAACGATTATCTCTTCCGTCACGACAAATGATCTCGCCTGATTTTGAAAAAGAATGGCGGAAGGGAGGAAAGGGCGAAGGTAAGATGGACTCACGTTTCAACGCCGATGTAACTTTAATCCTTGAGACGCAAACCTTAAAGATGCGACAATTTCGAAAAGTTCAAGTTTTTTTCTTTTTCTGTTTTCAAATGCTTTATTTAAAAAAAAAACGCAAGAAACAAAAATATATATGATTAAATATCTTTTTTACTTTTTTTTTTTGTAATTTCTCTTCTAATAATAAGTTTTTTGCCTTTTAATGATGACGATAGACCGCATCGTTATGGAAACCGCATCGTTATGGAAGAAAATATTAGTTAAGAGTTGAACAAAGCGCTTGTTCCGTTCCCTCCTTCCTCGCTAATTCCGTAGCGCAAAAATTGAAATCTGAAAGCCGCGAAATTACTTCGCGTTACATCGCATTATCCCGGTGGGATACGCGCGAACGAAACGCGAACGGAGTCGTGAATTTCGCGTAACTCAAATTATTTGCCTCGCATCCATATACATTAACACATTTTCGCGTTAGTCTTCTTTAAAGTTAACGTACGAGTCGTTTTTGTTATAAAAGTGGCGTAAATCAAATTTCGAAGTATGACAAATTTAAAGTCGACGCTATACATAAAAAAGCTATGTTACAATTACTTAACGAAAATAAATGATAAATGACACTTCAAACCTGTCATAAAACGTTTAATCTGAACATTTTCGGATCCATCTTAAAAAGAAAAGATTCCAAAGAAATATCGCATTGCACTTACAGCTTTTCACATCTATCCTTTAATTCCTAGTAAATTAATATTAAATAGACATACTGTTTTTCTATTGACTCGTTTAATGGAGATTTTTATCATTGTAATTTTTTAAAACGGTTCTATCTAAGTAATAGTTTATGTGTAAAATAGCTGTGATCTAAGATTGTTAAACATGATTAATTTTTATTTTGCAATTCTCTCAAGGTTGAGAAAGTTATTTTTAAAAAGGAATTGGTTTATTGTTATTCGTAATCTATTAGAAAAAATAATTCATTACACTGTTGTTATTACTTAAAAAGTAACACGAATTGTTATCTCCTCAAGAAATTTTAATGACGTTCCTTTTAAAGTAACATATAATCGTCTATGCTACTAATTGACTGGTTCAACATGAAATCTATATTGCGATTAATCGAAACATGGTCGCACATAACACTCCTTTCTTTTAAAACTCGCTTATGCCGGTCCCATACATATGTATTATATGCGTACAAAGATAACGATAATACTCGTTACCGTTACTCAAAAAATGTAACCACGTTACCGTTATTAATGAAAAAATAAACGTTGTTACAAATTTGTTACTAAAAGGAAGTAACTGTAATGGTAACGGTGTTACAAAGTAACACGTTAGTTTCCAATCTTGATAATTTCACGCTGTTCTGATTATATATCGAAATTTGTGTAATATGAAATAATTTTCTTAAAGCATGATACTTATGATCGTATTTATAAGATTTATATTGTAATATGATGATTATGGTCGTGTTTCTGTTAGAGAACTGAAATCAGTCGTATATGTGTGTATAACACACGTGTGTGTAACATGATACCATTTAATAAATAAATCTTGAGAATTAATTTACGTCGTAAAATCATTAAATCTTGAAAGTTCGTTACACCTCATTAGAAATATTATACTTCAATTTATATAAAATTTGTCTTGAGACAAAACTTGAATTTTTTGTTTCTCATAGTTTAATAATTAATTTTTGAGAAAAATTCATATGTATTAATTTTGAATTTTATATTATATTTTTTCGAGACGCAAGAAATGATTATTTATAGATACAAAAAATCTGATTGGAAGATTCGAAAGATTTTTAAAGTAACTAAAGTTATTTTTCAAGCCAAATGGAGATAAACTTTTTTCAAATAATAGATTTTTTCCAATGAATTATAATCAAACTCAAACAAATAGCTATTAAAAAGAGATAATAATTTGTATAATAGATTAAATATATAATAGTTCTTACTAATTTATATATCAACTAGATTAAAATAAATCCTTTGATAAATTAGAACTCTAGTTACAATATTTTTATTCTACATAAAAAAACGTTTACTCAATCAAACGGAATCGTTACTTTAGACAATAATGTAACAAATGAGTCGCAAAATATTTTATAATAATTCAAATTCATTTATCGAAATCAGTTTGAAGTACAGGAATGAAATATTCAGCGAGTATTTATTTCACATTTCACATAATAAGTTGAACATTTCCAGACTGACTACCAATAAGGCGTACATTCTCAGTGTTTGTTTGGCAACATAACAAGGTCGTTGCGCGTGTTGTCATTCTCACGGCAAAGTAACGAGCGGTTAGATAGCGGCACAAATCCGTCGTGTTATCTCTCGAAACGCGATCGCGACAGAGTATTAGAAGATATCGAACGTCGTCGTGCCTCGTGATTGCAGTAAGTAATAATTACGCTCAATGGAGAATTCGTGAACATATCGAGACGAGACGGTTGCCTGTCGAAACAGATATTTCGCGCGATTTATCATTTAGTCTCGGAACGATATAAAACGGGAAATATAAATCACTGTTTCGCGTTATTTATGAACCACAATTATCTTTTTAACAATACTTGAGTTCCAACGTATCCCGCGTTGCACTTTAAACTTTTGGTCTAAATGTGATTTGCCTACTTTGGGAGCTTTCCAGCAAGAGACATAAATTGACACAAGAGTCATTCTGTCCTTGTTCAATAATAATCAGTAAGAAATAAAGACGGAATGATTCTTGTGTGGATTTGTGCCTCTGCTGGAAAGCCCCCATTGTTTTACGATTGATAATGCGGAATATAATGTGTGTACTCTCTAAAACTTTTAGAGTGAATCTCACTTTGAAGAATGAAATCTCACTCTTAAAGATTAAAAATTGAGCCCCTCTTTTTCAAGCTCAATTTTCACTGTTCAGAGTGAGATTCTATTCCAAAGAATTTAGAGAATATGAATCAGCGAATGAGTCATTCGAGAAGTAACGAGAAGTAGTGATACATTGAATTCTGTATATCGATAATTGATTTCAAACGGAAGAAACCGAATATTTAACGTACATTTATTTCACAATATTTTGAATATTTCGTGGAAGGACAGGCTAACTGAAATTTGCCTTGATATTTGCTGTGGTTCAAAATAGAGATCCTCAAGAGATTGAACATTGTTTAAGCAATGTCTACAAGATTTTAAAGTGTACAATTTAAGCTTTAAACCTTAAGCCATAAGAAATTCACCATAGTCGATTATTCTCCTTATATTCAACTGTGATTGACTAATTTCTTACGGCTTAAAGTTTAAGTTTTATACTTCAAAATTTTAGACATCGCTTTAAACAAATTCCAATTGGTTTTCTAGACTTGCTGGATAGAATGAAACAGATGCGTAAGTTATCGAATTAGATGTGTAAATATTTATTCTATTATATACATAATTTATCTCATTCAATCTTATTATTTATGTAACAATGTTTTTAAAAAATGTTTCTAAAAAAAAACATTCCTTGAGTCTTCAATTAAATGAAATTTTCTAAAAGAGTTGTGAAAAATAAATGCTGTATAAAATTTGATTCTCTTATAAAAATTTAATATATACTAATATTAGCCAATTAATCACTTATTTTCAGTACTAAAAGTATTATTAGCAATATTTTTAATACTTAAACTAAGTAATTAATTGACCAGTACTAGTATTAAATTTCTATAAGTTATTGAATATTGAATACTGAATACTTATTATTCAAGTTATTGAATATTGAATACTTATTATTAATACTGAATCTTACAATATTTATAAAATTTTAAATAACATAATTATCTAGATTATAATATAAAATAAAATTATTCAATATATTATTCGATATATATAGCCTTGATAATATTTGATCATATTATAGTATTTTATCATTATATACTTATGATAACAAACATTTATTATAGCGTGTAAGACATATAAAACTGATTGAGCGGACAACGTGTTAATTAATTCCCTCGATTAACGGTTGTAAATTCATCGTTTCTTTTATTGAAGCAAATATTTCGCGCAATTTGTTCATTTTACGAAATTAAACAGGGGATGCAATAATCACAGATTATTGTTTATTGCCATTTATATATCGCGACATAATAAATTTTTTAACAATTAGATTCGAATGTATCTCATTGTATTGCGCTTTGAATCTGCTCATCACTTTTGAATCGAGAACGCGGAAAAATCCGCAAATTGTCAAATGGTGAATATTTTTGTTTGTTGTGCTAATTTGCGAGATTTGCGGATTATAAAGCTTTGTATTTTTTTTTTCGCGTTGTTCTTCTGTCGCAATATTTAATAAGAAAATATGCATTGCCTGCGATTAACACCGGGGACGCCGTGCAAAGTGCCGTGTGATTATCCAATTCCGATGATTAGTACGCGTGATCGTAGATAATTAATCGCATTTTCGCGTGTATTGTATTGTCAAGTGCATCAAATGAATCTAAGAGAAAGAGGAGGAGGAAGTTCGGAAGGCATCGTGCGATGGCGGAGCGATTGTGAAGTGAGTAAATTATTTTTTGACAATTTTATTTGTTACTTACAAAATCATTATTTATAATTATTTTATATTGTTGCGAGCAACAATTATTCTTTTAGATATTAATGACAATTATTCTTTTAGATATTAATGACATATTTTTTTACTTTATAAGGTAATAGAGCCATATAAAAATTATATAATGTTTGCATATAATATGTAGATACATAAATATGCGTATATATGTAAATATCAATTTAAAAATATATAAATGTTATATCTTGTAAAGATCTATTACGTACTCAGGATTAGAACAGATTAAATACAATATTTAATTTTAGAAATTGCATAATGATCAATTTATTGAATACACATATATATAAAATGTCAAGCACAAGCAAAATTTTGAAGAAACTTTGATTAAGAATACTCTCTAAAAAGATATGATATATCAATAATTTTATTTGACTAATTTTATATGTATTCTACTTTATACTAAATATATATATAAGAGATGAATAAAAATTATTACTGTATAAAATACTATATTTAATTAATAAAAACGCACTAATAATTATTAATCAGCTTTGTAATAAATAAATCACTATTCTAGTTTTTCGCAATCTATCTATGTCTATTTGATTTGACTTTATTTTACCTGAAACAAATTTAATACGTAATAATCGGAAAAATAGTTTAAATAACTATTTCATTGCGTTCCGTAATATTCGACAAATATTTTAACGTCAAGTTTCACATCAGGAAACAATTATTTCGCTCTCCATAATCACCAGTTGAGTGTACATTCTCAACTAATCTCTAATCAAGATGTGTTTATTAAGCCGTTTGTAGATATCTCAAGATATGAAATTTTATCCTTATTCCAAATTCTTGCGATTGATGATATAAAATTCACATAATGTGAACTACAAATACAGCTTCCAACTTTTTTCCGTCGAGTCTTAAAAGTATATATATATATATATATATATATATATCCTACAAGAATATAGATCAAATATATAAATTGTTATCCGTAGCGTTTTTGTTGCTGATTCCGCAACCACGCGGAACGAAGGGGTTGGTAAGCCAGTCTTTCCCTCTCTCGACTCCGGGAAGAGAATATTCAAACGCAACGTCGCTTCGCGTCCTCCCCCGTTGAATTCTCCTGTTTATAATTTAGTCCCGCGTCAGTTCCTAGATACTTACGAATCGAAAGGGGAGATAAACAGAGATGGAATTCACAAAAAAAATCACTATTTCGTTTTTTATTCATAATATTATTAGATATATACAGAATATTCGACGCACTGCTTTCCGTTAATTTATTTTTTCGCCCAAAATTGTTTCCTCTAATTACCATATTGCCGACGCAATAGCATTTAGCAAAATTAAGCGAATTCATAATATAATGCCGTAATGATAGTCCCAACGTCAATTCTTTTTTTAAATCTCCAACTCTTACTGTGTGTGCGTGTATTTCGAGGAAAAAAAAAAAAAGATCCATAATTATTTTATTTTCACCTATCGAAGCGGATTCCAAATTTCGCGAGCGATAATGACGCCACGCCTCGATCTCTTTCGACAATTCTCGGACGTTCCGTTCGTAAAATCAGTTTCAATCAATAAAACGTATATTTGCACGGCATTTCGAAAAATCACCGACTATATTTTCGATTACGATCTGCGGTTTGCTGAGAGCGCGAGATAAACATCGGGAATAATTTGTCTCTTTCGTACCGAGTAAACTTCTCTCGCGACAACACAATCGCCACTCGGGCAACGTCGTGCGCACACCTGATCGATCATAGGAAAACATAATTTCATTACCAGCCGGAATATTATTTCCATTAGAGCGTACGCTCGCTCCTATTTACACGGCCGCGTTCGCTCGCTCGCTCGCTCGCTCGCTTTCCCACTCGCTATAGCATAACAATAACAATGCGGTGGAGCGCGCGCATGTGTGTGTTCTGTGTGCGTGTGTATATACGCCAGTTTGCGTCGCGGATAATCCAAAATTCAAAGGAAAGAGAGAAATTTATTAGAGAGAGTGGGAGCGCGGCGTGCCATGCGGCATTCGTGCGCGTTGAATTTTTCAATTTCTAGAAAATTATATTGTTGACAAAATATTGTGTATTCTACGTTACGTAATCGCGAGGTGAAAACTTGTCGTGTCGAAACGTGGGCGATCTTTACAATGACACGGTCGCTTATGAAGTCACGCACAGCGGGAGTCAATCGGCACCGAGAGAAAAAAAAAAACGAGCAACGCGAAAGAAATTTTGTGATTTCGACATTTTTATATTTCGAGCTTTAAACGTGCGCCTCTCTTTAGTCGGGAATATAAAAAAAAAAAAAAAATCAAGTTTTAAAGCTTTTCAAGATTTTTCGTAAGGTGCCAAAATGGTCGATATAAAACTTGTCACCAGATTCAGATAGAATATCCGGAATGTTCTTTCATTTCGAAATTCTATTAAAAACGCTGGAGCTAATTTTATTATGTACTTTTACGGAAACGAGATACGCAGTAAAAATAAGATTCTACCTCTTCTCTCCTAATTCAATATCGCACGAAACTGGAGAACGTCAGTTCCGTGTCTATATTACTGTGGATGCATTAGAATATACAAAGCGATAAGTCAAGAGTTTGCGTTAGTGCAACATAGATGAATAGCTTTTTGAAGCTTGATTAACAGTTTCGACTAACTCACTTCGACTATTCCTTGAGGATAAATAAAATGCGCAATTTTATAACCTATTTTCTCACGGAGGACTCGCCGGGCGAGCTAAAAATTTTCGACTAGCTCGTATCAAAAATTCGCAAAGGCAAAATCTCGCGAGTGAACGGTGCAAATGAACGTCCAGCGAACCACGGCGGTCTCATTAAGGGAGAGGGGAAGAGAGATAGTAGGAGAGAGAGAGAGAGAGAGAGAGAGAGAGAGGAGGGAGAGAGCGAGAATTCCGTGTCTCTCGTCGGCCAAAATAACCGATCGATTTTGCACGTAATGTAACCCTATATATTATCCTGCGACGGTGCACGAGGGTGCCTTGAGATTTTCAATTGAATGCGTCACAGGACGTCCTTCTGGGCTTGGCGCGCTCGGGCTCTCCCCCGGCCGCGCCGCTTTCGGCCGGAATACTATTGTCGCGGCGCGCGACCTACGATATTTTCCATAATTACCACAGAATCGCGTTCGCGCCCGATCTTCGCGACAACGTCGTGCGCGCGAGCAGAGCCGGCTTCTCAGAGATAAATTTTTAATTTTCGAGACACCCTCGGGCCACCAGGCGAGCTGCGGTTACAACGTTCGCGCCGCGATTTTGTCCGCCGGTTCGGACAAACATCGTCGCCGGCGAATGTTTCGTCCTGCCGCGGGCGACGTTCGCGCGCGTAACGCGCGCGACGTGGTCGCGTTGGACGGGCGTGACGTCACCGATGCGTTCGCTCGGTCCCGCAGAGGACGGAAGAACCCGCGAGCTGTCCGTGGCGACTCGCCGCGCATCGCCGAGCGTCGCCCGCGGCTCGCGCGCCGCGACAATACTTGCCCAGCCGGCGCTACGTATGGTATATTAGGATTAAAGTGGATCTCGCGTTGCGCTCCGTTCGCGGAATAAAGGGAATGCCACGATATTAAAGCCCGCGAGACAGGGAGAGCTACGGCGGTGTCCCGCCGGGTGCACGGCACCCCGAAATACCCGACGGTCTTTCGTTCCTACCTCTTTCGCTGCCTACGCTACCTGCTTCTACGCGACGACGCCCTCCGTCCGTAAAAATCCCACTCGCTATTAAAGAATTCGGAAACGAGCAAAGACACTGACGATGCTCGGACGAATCGCTTTTAGGAATATATTTAATATGTTTCTAGATATTTATTTCCTGAAATATATATTTCTTGAGTGAAATGACTACTATGACCGCGTCGTACTTATTGTCCAAGTATCGATTAACGTTAACATTTTCGTTAATTTCACTTAGAACATGAATTGTCTAACGTTTAATTCTATTAATGTAGTTAACTTTAATCTCGGTTTAATTTATTTCTTTCCTTAATTTTTAAAACTAGAAAAAGATAAAAAGTAAGTTAAACCGAGATTAATCTACATTGATGAAAATGGACATGAGACTAACGATAAAAACGAAATAATAAAAATTGATAAAATTTCAAATGGCATCACAGATTGAAAGTTATTAATGTTCTATTGAGAAGATAATTATATTGTACGCGGAAAGAACGGTTTTGTTAAGTTTTGCTACATCTAAAAATTTAGTTAGATATAGATTTGAAAATAATTTTGTTCGATCATTAAGATAATTATATAGATAGGCGTTTAAGGATGTACCTATTTTTAAAATGTTAGAATTTAACAAATTTACAGATTGTCCTTTTTTACGTCTTAGCATCTTTGTAAAATTTAAGCACAATTTTCTTATTAGTGTAAGTTATTTAATTTTTTTCTCTTGATTCTTTTGTAAAATTATAATTTGATAAGGAAGTAAGAATTAAATCAAATTTTACACACACACACACACACACAATTAAAACTGTAATAAATATTCGTGCAAAAATTTATTTAGATCCATTTACTCGTTTAAAAGTTATTGACGTAAAAATTCAGAGAAAAATATGGTCATTTTGCTGCATAAAACTATTATAAATCAAATTATTTAATTGTTGTTTCATTTTTTACAGTTGGCTTCACAAGCTAATATCGTCAAAATTTGTTAGCTATTTTTGGATAATTATTTGACTGATATTTTTAATTAATATTATATAGATAAAACATCCTTAAACTGGTAGAATTTCAAAACTTCTTGCAACATTGCTTATTGTGCTTAAGCATTTTAATTATTAATTTGATAGTTCAACAAAATTATTTTCAAATCTATACATTTTTAGACTTGGATAAAATTGTTCTTTCTGTGTAATAAAATACTGTTATATGAAGAAAGTTATTACTTTAGACATAGACTTCCAGAGTAGCCATTATTGCTGCCGTATTTATCGCAGGATGACTCCGGAAGATAATTCTACGCGATCCACATTGACGTACCCGCATGGCTTTGGAGAAAAGATAATGAACGTGGCATTAGCTGGCTATGTAGGGCCTGCATGTCGAAAAGTTAAGCTTCATTCGGGAAGTAGTCTAACTCCCAGACGACCATAAGCGCACCGGTAAGCTCCGGGCGAAATGGCGGCCATCAGTATATCATAAATACATCGGGGTGTCGCGTCACGTGGGTCGTAGGTTACTAATGGGCGAATTAATTAATTATTAATTTATTCCTGCGTATTAATATGGATACTGACGCGATTACGGGATATATTTGCGTTACGATTAAAATCCGTCGTCCAATGAATTTTGCACGGATTTCAAATCGAAAAATACTCGCTGATTGATTTTACGGGCGGTTAATTTTTTACGCGTGCTGCGCAAAATCGAATTTTCTTACACTCGGAACAGACGTATGCGATTCGCGAAGCGACACCGATGTCTACTCCGGCTCTACGTTTTTAAACCTTCGACTTACGACGGTGTTACGCGAGGTAAACGTCTCGTGTAAGTAAATTTCAGGGCTTATTGGTATCGCTGATGTAACGTTACGCGAAATTGTAACATAATTTCGTTAGTATTATGCTGCATAATTATACGTTAATGTAACGCTGTTTCCTCCTAATATAATGTTACAGTGTAATAAAATTCTGAAGAAACTTATACGTACATCATATTACGCGTAGCCGCGCAAGCCAAGAGGAGAAAGAAACAAGTTTATTCTATAGTAAATAATTACGGTATCAGCTAACATAACGACCCTGAATGTTATTATAATATACGAGACAAAAAAAAAAAGGATAGTCCCGTTAAGTCGGACACAATGAATTTGGATAAAATACGATTATAAATTGTCGCGATGTGTCCACGTCGAAATTCTGACTAACGCTACTTTCCGAAAAATACGCGTTTCACATGATACATCCTCCTATATTTTCATTTGCGATCGTTGTGTTTCACTAATATATCGCGCTATTGGCTAACTGAATACTAAAGAAGCTCACAAACAGTTTTATAATATAAACGTAAAGTGTCAGTCAAAATCATTTTTATCGTCCTCGATAAAAAAAGGCAATGCTTTTCTTTATTTAACGATTTAACGATTCTTTATTTAACGATTTAACTATTTCTTTATTTAACGATTTTTGAAATGCACAAAAATCACAAAGACGGATTATATGATTAATTAACACATTCTTTGGCGAGAAAACTATAAAATATTCTTTCTACCAATGGTTTTCGAAACACGTAAAAAAAATTATGAGAATGTTCTCACGATTCTTATACATTTTGAAATTCATCAAATATAAAAATTTGTAAATAATGAAAAAGTAAGCGAAAATCGACTGAAATATGTTCAATACAAATAAACAAAGAAGGCTACATTCGATCGGAATGCTAACTGGGGTAATATTTTTCGCAATAAATTCTTTAGAATGTTTAAAGATTAATATCTGTTAGAAAATTACTTGTCAATTTAATTTGTGATTATAAAATACAAGAATGGGAAATAAATAATGTCGCGTTATTATGTTTATCGTTACTTTTTGTAGTATTATTTGGTAATGACGTTGCAATTTTTAAGACGATAATGAAAGTGATAATTGAAAGTTAAGATTGGGAAAAAGTCATTTTCAGTAACTTGTCAGCATCACGCTTTGTTTATTAAAAAAAGTAACTTATTATTTATAACGAATTAAAAGTAATGAATGAAAGAGTAACAAGTTACAAGTAATAAGTTATTTTTTTCAATAAATAACGCATGATGATGACAAGTTACTTTTCAAAAATGACTTTCCCAATCTTAGTTTTTAAGTACCGTTACTCTCACAAAAAATTCAACGTCATTGCCAAAATATTATTACAGAAAGTAACGATAAAAATAATAATAATGATTCTCATTCCTGATAAAATATGCGATAAGAAGATATCCATATTTAACTCCAACTTCAGTTTAGGATTGTGTTTCGAGACCGACAAATAATCGGTGCATAGTTTACATATGAAAATTGTAAGATTCACACAAAAATATTATTAGACCTGGCTTGAATGAATATGGACTTTTTCGATATTTCTATTAAAAAACTTATAACCTTCCCAAACACACCGAAATGCATCTAATTACAATATGTGAGCAAAATAATTATCTTCTATGCTAATTACAGAAGGTATCCATCAATATTATTGAGTAGAGAAAAAGTCATATTTAAAAAGTAACTTGTCACCACGCTTTGTTTATTGAAAAAAATAACTCATTACTCGCTACGAATTAAAGTAATGAGTGAAATTAACGAGTCGACGTATTACAAGTAATAAGTTATTTTTTTCAGTAAATAATGATGACAAGTTACTTTTCAAAAAATGACTTTTCCAATTTTAGCTTTTAGTTATCGTTATCGTCACAAAAAGTTACAACGTCATTGCCAAATTCTTATTATAAAAAGTAACGATAAAGTAACGATAAAAGTATCGATTCCCTAATAAAATATGCGATAAGATATGTACTCTAACTTTAGTTTAGGACTGTGTTTCAAGACCGACAAATAATCGGTGCACAGTTTATTCGTCGGTCTTGAAACACAGTATAGAGTATTTAAATTGGAAATTATAAGATTCACACAAAAATATTATTAGTTCAAGACCTGTCTTGAACGAATGTAGACTTTTTCGATATTTCTATTAAAAAATTTATAACCTTCCCAAATACACTGAAATGTATCTAATTACAATATGTGAGCAAAGTAATCGTCTTCTATGCTAATTACAGAAGGTATCCATCAATATTCGATATTATCGAGTAGAGAC
Organism: Acromyrmex echinatior; assembly: GCF_000204515.1. Next base: position 2,991,087 of record NW_011626625.1, read on the forward strand.
GCGATCAATAACGGCAGGTTGTTTAACGTCGATATTCGCCATCCGCTGACGCGATATCGCGAGATGTAATTTTTAACGGGGGACTCAATCATTTTTCGAAACGAATATCGGGTTACTGCCTGCTCTCCCTCCTTTCCCTCCCTTCCTCCATTCTAGTGTTTCCCCGGCGATTGTTAGAATATTTCGTTTACAGACAAAAAGTCGTGCTCTCCAGAGGCGAATGAGATACCGCGAGTACCCGAGTACATACTTCACTTTGCGATACTATCCATAGTATCAGTATGAGAAAGAAAACTCTCTCTCTCTCTCTCTAGAACAGTCGACATATATAATTTAATTCTCAATTTTTTCCCTCTTACATTACTTATACAGATCTTATGTATAACATTACTTTTATCGATCTATTTTTTTATATACGTATTTTCTCTTTCACTTTTTTCCTTTCGAAAAATTACTTCCGAAGAATTCGCGTTTATTAATAAACGTTCAATATTCGTGCAATATCTGCAATCTTCCATAAATTACAATACTTAAATTTTACTTATCCCTGTTACATTTTTCTCTATATTTCTATTCATCTACTTTTCCCTACGACTTCCTTTCCCGTCCTAAAAAATTCGTGATACTCATGTAAATAGTCGTTTTCTCAAATATTATGTAATTCAGATTTATTTATTAATTATTTATTTTAATCTTGCATTTTTCAATGTGCGATATATAAGGTATATTTTTACGTGTCTCTCGTTTCTAAAGAAAATCCTCGCGGCTTGTTTTGACCGACGACATGGCGTTAGTCGCAAACGTCAATTCCGAGACTAAGGATACGTGTGGATGCTGCGCGAGCGCTATCGCTGCGGAAAGTAATTTTGGCAATACATCTCCGCGGAAGTTTCTCCGGGTTTTGTTGCTCTCTGAAAAATAGCCTCGACTGATAACGCGGATACGGCACGCGCATACACGTACACGCACACAGGGATGAAGATATTATTTCGTTATATTCCGCGTCACGCTCCTTCTGAAATTACGCTCGGGGCTACGCGCCATTTGTCCGTTTCTCTTTCTCTCTTTCTCTCGTTCCGCATCATTTGTACATGGCGAACGCGAACAAATACGCCGCATTATACATGAGCGAGGCGTTCGAGAGTTTCGGAGAGTCGAATCGGACGTATCTAATATTATATATAATGTCCCTAGTATTTTCAACCGTTCTATTTTTCCGCGGCTTCTACGACAGATTTTTCGACTCGAAGTTGTCGTGGATCTGAGTTTCGTATTCATTGCGAATCTTTAATTTTATATTAAATATCTTGTCGGAATATCGTTTAAATTAAATTTCCGAATAATGAATTGAAATTAACCGAGGAATAATCTTTTGACAGTCTTCTAAATTTGCGAGAAATAATTCGGTAAAATATTTTGCAATTTCCAAAAGAAAATCTATTATTTTCGAATAACTCTTCGTAATATAAGACGACGATGTGCGCTTCATATACGCTTGAATATACGCACGGATTTTTTGAATATAAATAATGTAGGTGAAAGAGAGAATCGTGCGTAGAAGGAAAAAATGATTAAAACGCGGTAAGCGCTATTTATCGGCAAACATGCAGTAACAATGTTCGATGTCGCCGATAATGCGTTGTTACGGGGTTACGAGGTTTACGCCAAAATACGATAACAATAAAATCACCCGTGGTTACCGTATCGAACTCGATTACACTCTGCATCGGACATTGTGCTACCGCCCAATAGAACCCCGGTACAAATACTGATTTTGCGGTGCATGTTAATTGATCTTCTTCTATAGAGTAAAAAAAGAACAAACAAAAAAATGTTTTTAATCAGAAACGCTAGAAAACTTAAATAATCAGGATTAATAACGCGCAATTTTTTTGCATCCTAAAAATACTCGTACAAAATTCATCGAACGGTATTAACATACTTGAAAAACAGAAGAACTTAGTTTTAAAATTTACATTTTATTCAGAAGAAATCAGTAAAATGTAGAATCATCAACATGCATTTTCAAATTAGATGAACGTATCTATAAATTAGTATATGAATTATGAATAAAGCCAGTTAAGTCTTGTATATGTAAAGTGATACGCGTCACGTAATCTTTTATAAGCTATTACTATTAAAAAAAATTTTTAACGCAATTTTATATAAAACTACAAATCTTATTCAATCATCGCGTTCTTTGATTCAATCTACAATCTAAATTTCTTGCAGTGAAATCTCACTCCAAGAGAATGAAAATGCAAATACCTTTGAAAAAGTAAAAATATTTCATTTCTTGAAAAAAAAGTGACCAACTTCACTCTTTTTAGAGTGAAATCTCACTTTTTTTTAGTGAGATTTCCCCCTTTAAAGTGAAAATTCACTCTAAAGAGTGAAAATTGTCACTCTTTTTCAAGAAACGAAATATTTTCATTTTTTTTTTCAAGGGTGATTAATAATATAAATATTTTCACTTTCTTGGAGTGAGATATCACTGTAAGAAATTTAGAGTGATGTTTTCCTGATTACAACGACACATGAACACTGCCAATGAGCCTAATTCCATCTGCTTCTCGGACACTCGAATGTAAGGAACGCCTTCCGAGGAAACTTGGAAGGAAGCTCGGAGAAATCTTCTCCAGGATGAG
>NW_011626625.1:2993854-3067591 GCF_000204515.1 Acromyrmex echinatior
CCAATTCTATAAATCGTCGTGTGCTCGGCCCCACGGCTCGTACACAGCAACCGCGCGCGCACATACACACGTACACACACACACACACACACACACATATGCGTTTGCACGTACTCGCCCGCCTCGTTCGCGCGCTGCCATACACACGGCCGCGGCCGTGGAGCCCAGTTATGAATGGCCTACGTCGGTTGACGTTAATCTGCCACTTCATCTCTCTCATCCAACCTTCGCGCGCGCTCTCTGTACCGCGCCAATCTCACTCCATCCCGCCCTCCCGCATCTCTGGTCCTCCTCCTCCTCCTCCTCCTCCTCTTCCTCCTCCACCTCCACCTCCTCATCCGCTACCCTCACACGCGCCCGCCTCGAGCACCCCATACCCGTGCGCCCTTCCGCGTGCACTCCACCCCCAACCAATTGTTTCGTCGGGGAAGCAAAAAAAAGGAGAATGAGAGAGAAAGAGAGGAGGGAAAGGACGAGAATAAAAAAAGGAGAGAGAGAGAGAGAGAGAAACTCTGTCCCGACGAAAAAATGCTTCGGCCCGTCCGTTCGTCCGTCGCGTTACATACGCGTGGCTACCAAATTAAATCGCTCGTTGTTTCGGTCGCACATCCGTCCGTTCGTCCGTCCGCGCGCGAGAAAAAAAAAGGTGCGGGCGGGTGAAAGAGGAGGGGATGGCATTCATGGGATATCTTGAAACGCGTGCGGACCGTTTTGCAGAAAACGCCACAGGTTTTTCGCGATCTATGTCACCGACGTAGTTTCGCGATCGCATTCAGCGTTGGTGGATTTAAACTCGTCTTAGACTGTAATACGGATGAGTCGCTCTTTCTCCTCTTATCTATGAAATAAACAAACGATGAAAAGATATTTTTCTGTAATACAGATCTAATTTAGAATTACTATTAATTTATATATAAAATCGATTCTGGGTTTTGCTTGAGAGCCAGATCTTACAAAGATTTTCTAGATAGCTTATTATAATAAAAAGAAGTTTATGATTTTATTATTGTTATATTTATTATTATTGATTTTTGGCCCTCTTTTTTCTTTGTTTTATAAAATTTATGAGCCTTGTTACTAATCAGATATTTTATTATTATTGTTCATAAACATTATTTTTAAATATTATTTATGTATGTTATAATTATTCATTAATTTTTTTGTGTATTGATGTGCTTGATATTATCATTTGCCGTTTCTGCGTTTCATTTTCTAGTTGAAGCAGCGGCACTGCCTCACCAATTGTATGTTTACTCGTTTCTTGTCTGTCCCAATCAATGTATCTCTATATTGGTATACACAACAAACTTTAAAGATAAAATTATTTAAAACAAAACATGTTTACAATTCATATTTGATCGTGCCGATTTCGTTTGTAGAACAAACCTTTCCTAAAATATGCAGAATGCTACTTAACATCGTGTTTAATTTCAATTTAATATTTAGTATTTAACTTCCCTTCATCGCAATTCTCCGATTGTAAAATTATTTAGCATTGAAAGTTAAAAAAAATTTTGATGAATTAAAATTTTCCGCAATCAACAATCCGACAATGAAAACTTTCTGTATTGTACAATTTTGAGCGAGCTCTAATTCCTCGTGAAATTTAATTATGCTCGTTTATTAAAATTTATGTCCACCATTCCGAAATCACGACAGACTCCCGTCCGAGGGGAAGTCACTGCATCCGTCGTTAAAATTAAGATCGAAGCTTTTGTGATATCCAGGTTAGTGCATTCGTTAGGCGATTAAAAATTCAAGAGCGATGCAAGCTGCTGAATAAGAGCGCTTTCGCACGGCTCGATTTAGCATCGGGTTGCGGTAGTCCAGCAGCCGCTCTCTCTCTCTCGATGTCGAAGGATCGCTGTCCTGTAAGATTTATTTGACGACACGAGGGTGGAAAATGAGGGCGAGGGAGGAAACGCCGGATTTCAAAGGGAGCCCGATCATTCATTCGGTGTAAGGTTGAAGAAAGGGAGAATTCGATCGGGAGGGAAAAAGAAACATTTTATTTTTAATCCTTGCATTTTATTTTCTTATGACAAACGAAGTTACATTCTATTTTGTAAAAGATATTAAGACAACAGAAATTCTCCGAACCAGATCATACATTTCGTGAGTTGCATGACGTGATAAAAAAAAACGTGCTCTTTCCACAAACAATTTATATCATTAAATTTAAATTTATTTAAATTTAAAATTACGTATATGATTTATATAAAAATCTCAGAGAGATTGAGATAAAGATACAAAAGATAAATTATCAAATATTCTATGATAGGGAGGAATAAATTATTAATCTGTATATAAAATAGTAAATTAATTTAAAAAATAATAAATTTACCTAAAAATTGTTAAAAATGTATTAATTAATACTTGTATATGATCTTTTTGTGTATAAAATATTTTCATTTTAAAATTCTTGGATTAGTTAACATAATGGAGAAATATACATGTACGTTTTATATAATTTAATATTTCATGATTGCGGTATCATAAAAATGATACCGTCTTATGACTGGCTTCTTTAAAAAATAATCTTGAATAAAAGAATTTTTATATATAGCATACATTTATAACGTACACATCATGTGTACACATCATACGGAAGGTCGACATATAGGCTAATTAAATTACATATAGTAATTACAATTCCGAAGTCTCTTACGACTGACATTGCGTTCGCGTTTTTAAAAATATACGATACCTCCTACGATATATGTATAAATCCCGCGTTCGCGATTACAGAAATCAGCAGGTGCATTAAATAACATGCTTCTTAGGTAGATAGATATAGAGGCATATACCGTAAGAATAACAATCGGCAGCGTTGAAGCGCATTCGTGTACGATGTAATCACTTTAATTTCGCATAACTTACTATCATCTACCGCGTGACTGCATTGTAATATATAAACACTACTTGTGTATTTACGGTCCATAACTTGGACGGACAAACACTGCGTTCCTTACGTACAAACGCTGTTCAATAACATTGCGAAAGTATTCGAGTACATGAAATTTACCGAAGGACACGTATTACTTTTATCTAATGGCTTTTCATCGATTAAAAGGCCGATGTGAAAGTCGTCCTGTGCGCGATTTAAAAAAAAAAATCGCTCCATTAGCGACGTATTAACGTTCACCTCTAGGTTCATCTGAAGATGATAAAACACGAGGCGATAGAATTATATTACATGACTGTAAATAATACTACTGTTTATAATACACGCTCGTTTCCGAGCACATCCGTAAAGGCACTTCTTTTGTAATAATAATGTATAAATCTCACTGTGTTATTCTTCCCATCCCTCTCGTTCGCGTGTAAATAAAAAAAAAAAAAAAAAAGATTGAAGAATATTTTCTCACAGTAAAGATATATGCTGCGTATGGAATGTGAATAAATTATATCTAGGAAAATATCATTAAATTATATAATATTATGTGAATAAATTAAAATTTTCGTCTAAACGAGACTTATTCCCCAAATTATTTCGACTGATTCAATCTTTTAACTCTATTCAATTTTCATTTTCGTTCAAAAATTATTGTGTTACATAATATAAATTAAAGCAACTGGATTTTCGCTACGTTACAATATTGTACATGTGCATGAAAAATTGCACACGCGATTTGCCCTCGCGTTTCTGTCTGCGTTCAAAGTGCATCAGAAGGATAAAGCTACGTTTCTTAAATAATGTAATCAACTGCGGGAGCGTAAGTGTAAATTACTGATAAGACCGAGCGGAGCATTTGAGACGTCGAGAGAAATCGGCATCTGGGACGAGATTAAATATCTCGGGTGAACGATTACTAAATCATTTCCCTCGTTGGATTATCATCCTGTACGATTAATTGACTCGATATTTGTAAGCCCCGCGAGTTTCTTACATTATGTATTGGATCGGTGCAAGTCGGTAGGCAGTTCCGTGTAGATCACTCGCATTTACATACCTAGCGCGACCGTTCCAACCCTAAGCCGTCACTTCGCACCTGCGAGAACCTCGCCGATCGATGCGTCCGTGACTCCGATATGTGCAATTTCTTCTCCCTCCCCTCCCAGTAGAATGTAAAACGTTCGACTATTTCGTACTGAGCAATTTATTTGTTAATACGAAAATAAATCTTGTGCGTTCCGGCACTCGATCTTTGCTACGAGGGAAACCACCACTAAACTCGTACGTTAAACACATTTCCTGATCGAATCAATCGTCTCGGAAAAAAAGGACGTTTTTCCAAAATCCTTATTTCTTAGGAAATCGCGAAGAGCATGTGCATCGATACAATTGTACGAAGCCGCTCTGTCATTAACTTCTGTTATCGCTCCTTTATTAATAGCCGCTACGCAGCTGTTTGTTACACGAACGCGCTTCCTAGCGCGTTTACTTATACAGCAGTAAAATATTTTAATTCGTTATCCTCTTTTGGTTGTCCTCCTCTCTCTTTAAATCAGCTGTTTCTCAATGTATCATTTCTCATTTCAGTTGATATACATCTACTTCATTATCATTTCGTGTTCTTCCTTACTTTATATCTATGTTCACCTCTATTATTACTTATTTTCCTTACCCATCTACTTCTTCTGTACAGAATATATTTACTCAGAGATACGTACGCATATATACGTATATGTTCATATTTTATATATGTATATGTACAGCATTAGGTTAATTCTAATTGTAAGTGTTACTCTATTATCATTGTCTAATAAACTAATAGTTATTTTTATATTAATATTACTGGTATTACTAATATTATTATTGTGTTTTTTTCTTAATATTCCTATTTCGTTTTAGGTTTTATCTTCATGTGTATGTAAAGATAAAATCGAATAATCTATTTGAATTCTAATATCTGTCACAGAAGATTTAAAAGTGGAATCATTATTGATACTGCACCCGTTAGTGTGCATCCTTCTATTACTTTACATTTCTATTTCTTTACATGTTACAATTATTATATACCAAAAAAAGAGTTTACATTATTATTACTTAACAACAGATCAGGTACAACGAAAATATTCTATCGTTATTTTTAGAACGAACGAGTGGTTCGATTTTTTTCCGAAACGAATGATTCAATCATCGCGATTCTATGTGTTTCCCTGTGTCCTCATCTCCACCCTTGAAATCATCCCCTCGTCATACGAATGCGTTTATTTACTCCAGGATTCGTCCGATGTCCTTCATTTCTCGGATCTCCGAGATGTCGACGTTAGGATTGAGCAGCACGTTATGCTTGCGCTGCTTGTTGTAGCAGATCTGGCCTCCGATCTGGCCGTTCTCCAGAGACTCGTTAAGGGCGTACGTCGCAGCGTTGGAGGCATTGGCGGCGGTACGCTCGAGACAGAAGTGCCGGCACGATAATATTACGACGAACAGGCCGAATAGAAGCCCGAGGACGTCGCCGATGAGAACGTCCCACCAATGGTGCCGGTTGTCGCCCACTCTGGTTATCGAGCACGTAACGGCCCACATGCTCGCCAGGCACTGCAGCCATGGTTTCAGAAACAACATCCGATTCGGCATACGGTTCTGTAGGTACCACTGTGTACGATGCGACAAAAGACGAACACGTTTTTATCGTTTTTACAAAACGAACAAACGGAACTCTCATATTATGTACTTTCACGATAATTCCTATTTTCTAATTATTTTGACAATATTTTTATCCGATGGCAAGAAAAGAACGCGAGAGGAACAAATGCGTAATATACTTTGACAAAAATTCTCCGGTTTTTTTTTCTTATTTTGAAATGAGTTATGTATTTTCGAGAATTTATTTCGCGACTTTCTCATATTTATCTATCTGTCTCGTGGGTCCGTGAAAATCGATATGCCGCCGGTAGATTTTTTTTGCGAATTTCTTTCCCGTCGCTTAGATACTGACTATCGATATTAGACCGGAAGTACTCGATGCTGATATCGCAGTTCTCTATATTGCCAACAAGCTGCTGAACTTTACAGATAAACTGGTGGGATGTTCTATTTTCTTTCCCAATTTTATATTATAAAAAATAGTTTGTCAAGTTTTTATGTTGTAAAAGAGAATTTTCTTACCACCAAGAAGATGCTCGTGTAGACGGAGAGAGCGGCATGACCGGAGGGAAAGGATTTGTTGGAATCGTTGATGGACCAGGCGGAAACCTCGGTATTCGTGCACGTGTAAGAAATGATGTATCTACAAAGAAAATACGAGAACGTCACTGCTTTTGTTATTTTCTAGTCACATTAGACACAGATTGATAAAATTTAAAGCAAATATTTTGAAATATTCTAAGCAAAATTCCAATATAGTTGTTATCGTTATGATTTTACTTAAATAATAATATGGACAAATGAATATTTTATTTTACCGCGAGGATACAAGACCAGGTATCAACAAAGTAGAACGTATTATAGAACTCTATATAACCGACCGTACGTAGCTTTATGTTTCCTCGCGATAAATTGATAAATATATCTCCTACAGTTAACAACTCTTTTTTTACATAAAATTCTGATATAAAGGAAGGATGTAAAAAAGTGCATAACGATTCATCTTGCGATAAGAACATAAATAACAAGTCCGTTCTTTGTGTTTTATCTCTCAGCATTGCTGAGAACCTACGCAATTATACGTAGGTGCTTGGCATGCGTATCTCCCTTCGTTTCTTTACCGGAATCCATATAGTATACAAACCCACGAATACGTCATTCGCTTACCGGGCTACCTACATGTCGACGACATAAAAGTCGACCGGTTTGCGCCTAAGTAGTAAGCCAACCGGGACAAAAAAAGAAGAGGTCGGTGCTTACTCATTGGTGCAGTTGGCCGCCTCGCGCGGTTTGCACGTGTCGAGAAAGTGTGGCCGCGGCTCACCGATCATGAATTTCATAGTTTCGCAAAGGAGTGTAAGCGTTAAAATCCCCGCAGTGTAATGTCCGTACCAGCGCCAGATTAGTTTACTCCGGGTGCCGTAATACGATGCGCTCTCGTAACTGTCGGCAGAATAGTAGAGGTATTCCGCGATCCATATCTGAAATCGACCAAAAAGGATCTTTACGACATGTGACTCTCGACGCTTCCTGCTGCTCTCATTTCAATAAAGCCGAATCGAGAAAAAAAAGATTAATGAATCTTCTTTTCTTCACATGTTGAAGTAAATTTTTTTTCACACTGCCACTCGAAGAGATCGTCAAAATGTATTGATATCCCTCGTTCTTTTTTCTTATTATTATAATATCTCACCTTACATGTTATGATTTTACTGGATTGTCGCATCAAATTTTTCAGTTTCAAACAAGAAATAAATTCAAAATTTATGAGCGTTACTCACTTTAATATCTCAAAAAAAAAAAGAATTACATATGTACAGCCAGTCACAGAAAGGTTGCAACAATTTTATTTTTTTTTTATTTCGCAATGAAATTTATTCATCGAGCGATTCTTATGTTTGTGGATCCATGAATAAGAACTAATCGCTCGGTGAGCAAGCTGCATTCCGAAAGCCATTAAAAGAAGTATTGCAATCTTTTTGCTGATCAGTTGCTGACTATATATAGGATGACTCTCAAAAATTTGAAGTGACAATTCCTCACATTTTAACTCAAGACAGAAACTTTATATTGATTATATATGTCCAAAACGGTTTATCAAAGATATAAAGTATCAAAATTGAAAAAAAATCCGTTTTTCAAAAAATTTAAAAGATTATTTTTTTTTCCAAAATTACTTTGATGAAACTTTGTGTATGTTTAACACTTCATCAAAATAGCTCGAATGATATTCGAAATTTTTTTCTTCAGTTTTCATTTTGTATCTTTGAAACTAATTGTAGGTCATTTCGGTCATATAAAATTTTCGTCTGGAATTAATATGAGAAAACATCTTTTAAAATCTTTTAGAATAATAAGGAATATCCTGTATACAGTCGTTGATCTTGTAGAGATTGATGTACTGTATTTCTGACTATAATAAAAAAAATATAAATAAGTTAACATCTGATTTAAGTTAATATTGTAATAAAATACGTTCAACTCAAAATATCTTTCGTATAATATGAAGCTTTAATAACCATTTTTTTCATAAATTTAGTGTAAGATTAGAAGAATCAAAAATATGTGAAATAGAAGTATTTACCACTAGTAAAGGCACGGCTACACTGAAGCTTATGATTACACCTGCAGAGATTGTGTCGCCCGTGAATTTGAACGAGATCTTCGGGTCATTGCAAAAGAAACCGATCTGCTGGTACGGTTGCACGAGGAATTCCAAGAGCGCCAAGAGTGTGATCACTAAAATGCAATAAATAATCACAAATTAAAATAGATAGACAATAATTCATTGATCTTCTCACGAAGATTAATAAACAATTTCGCAATACAATATTTTCAAAAATACTTATACGGAAGGAACGAAATTTTGCTGAAATAAAGCCTCCTGTTTTACCGATTAAAAAATGTAATTTTTGTATAACAAATACTTTCTTTCTCTTTCACCGATTCGAAAATCCTTTTCCAGGATTAAAGTATATGCATTAATACGTGCCTGGGAAGTGGAGTCTATGCCTAGAACGATCAAAAATTTCAAAATTGATATATATTTTACCATTTCTTAGTGAAACATGACGTCTCAGTTGTCAAATCATGATAACATTTGCTTGAAATGAATGCTTTGCAACCTGTACGTATGAAATAGTGGTTCCCAAACACGTAGTTTACACGACAAACAACGTCGAGTTCTTAGAATTAGACGTAGCACAGACTCTTGCATAATACATAATACATAATGCATAAGAGAATCAACCAATCAAAATTCTTCTTTTCAATGGAATGGGAAAAAAGGAAGGATTCTGATTAGTTGATTCGCTTATGCACTAAGCGTTATGTGTTAGACGCTTTAGACGCTTCATCGCGACGAATTTGTTATACGAATGTAAAAAATTGATACGAATGTTCGACTGCGTGTATCATAGGTTGCGTAAGATATTGATGTGGTAGTATATAAAAACATGTCGATGTGCGGCGCGACCTCTGGTGACTTTCGTCGAAGTTCGAGCTTCGCTTTAGGATTCTTTTAATTAGCTATAGATCTGAATTTTGTTGGACCATAATTATATTCAAGGAAAATTCAAGCAATATTACAAAAAATTTATATATTCCAGCAATCAATTTGAATGTCCTATAATAAAATATATATAATAACTGAAACTATTATTTCTATATAAAAATTAATTTGCAATTTAATCTAATCACGAATAGAATATTAATAACTTATACATGTTATGTGAATATCAAATGTGTGTATGTGTGTGATTACAATATATTATAATAAAATTATCATAAATATATCCAAAGTCTACATGTTTAAAAAATTGCGATTAAATATGCATTATCAAAAGATTTCCTTACGCAATTTTAAGCGCAAATTGGTAAAGACAATTACGAAGAAAAATTATGAAGAAATCAAATTACGTTAACAATTACGAAAAAAAGAAATTTGAAATTTATCGCGTCTTTTTAACACTCTTAAAGTTTAAAAATTAATCATTTGTAATGAAACATTTCAGTGCATGTTTATATTTTTATAATGACTGTTACTTGTCTTATTTGTATAATGATTGTGTTTTGATCAAATAACTCAAACTCGCTAATGAAACAACATAAATGCGGTTCTTCATAAATCAATCTATCTTGTAAGATATGGAATGAGTTGCCTAATTGTGTAAAGTAAACAAAATTCCTGGAGTGGTAAAATAATTGCGGTCAATATCACGCCGTTTCGAATTTCCGTAGATCAAAAACATTTTTCTGCATTTCGACATTGATACGATGTAAATTTTGTTTTCTAAAGTTTTTTAAATAAAAAAATAATTTCAACATCATCTTGAATATGATGAACGAAACGCTTAATTAAAGTAGAATGAAGTATCTATCTAATTCTAACGTATGCGAGATATAAAATAAAATATACCGAATTTGATCACTTGCATTACTAAAATAGTACATACTAAAAGACATTATTCTACATATGAAATTATCAAAGTCAAGCATAAGATTTTGTATTTATATAAATTTTTATGTATATACTATAATAATACATAAATATTTTAAATACTCATTACGTACCTAATAACGATATTATCAACAAAATATACTTATATTATTTCATTATCAAAGTTAATTATATCTGCATTTAGATACTTTAATTTATATAGATACTTTAATTTATACAGCTGCGATAAAGCAGCTTTTAATGTATGTTAATATGTATGAATTTATGAGAAATTTTTCATTCAAAACAGAATTTCTTCATTCCAAGCGATTTGCCAAGATATATATATCTATCTCATTCCATTTTAAGCAGAAAACTAACTTAAAAATAGTGGACCAATCAAAAATGTCTGAACGATGTCCAAACTCTTATTTGAAGAACTCCACGTCTTTCCAAGTTATATACAAAATTGACATTTTTCGATATACCGACTATATTGAAAGTCTGTAGTCCACGTTACATATAGATATACATAGATGACACTATAGATTTTTAATATTGTCAGTGCATTTCAAAATCTTAAACAATTATAATTAACGATCGAAAAATTATAATCAAATAACACGCGTAGTATGAGTATTTTATCTTCTATGTATACACATCAGATACCACAGTTTTTTCTACGTACCAACAATCAAGTGATTGCGACAAGACCATTTGATTGATCTACATGACGTCTTCTGTTTCTCGATAACTTTTTCACCTCTTCTGTTCTCATTCACGATAGGAGGATTTTTCTTCGCGACGGTGCATTGTCTTTGGGAAAGCGAACGATTGTGCATCTCGTGTGTGAAAGGAAGAAAATGTTTCAACAACACTGCGATACACTGGCTTGCTCGTCCGACACTCAATGAATGTTCTGATATCTGACCACCACGAGGAACTCGCACGTCACGTTACTATTACGCGATTTAATGCGCATGCGCAATAGAGATTGTTTTTCAATTGCACGTACTATAAAAAATTTTTATCCTTTAGAGTAAAGAAAAAAACAGCGAAAAAAAATAAAAGAATGATCTGAGTCTCAGATATTTATTTAAATTTATCTGCGATTTATCGATATGTATATATATATATTAGGTGCGCAACTAAGTTCTCGCTATATGTAAAATTAAGATTAATGTGTAAAATGAAATAAAAAAGCTGCAATCTTACACAGTTGGAAAATTTGTTTTAAATTTTATACATTTCTTGTGTTTTAGACGGTTCAAAATTTTTGTGTTAATTCAACACAAAATGAATATGTTAGAAAATAATATTATGTAAAAATTAACAAAAAATGTAATTCTTTAACAAATTTAGAAATAAATTGTAGAAACATATTTCTTCAGTAAAATTAATACTTATATTATACGTTAAATTAACATACATTCATCTTTCATTTAATTATTCATTTATTCATTCATTTATTTATTAGGTGTTGGAATTAATTCGTAGCGTTTTACAAGTGATGGGAAGTACTTTCATTAATGTATTTTTTAATGCTCATGTGAAATAAATAACATTCTTTCATTAAAAAACGCTACGAATTAATTCCAACACCTAATATATTTTTTAAAACTACAATGTTTTGTCCATTTATTTATAAATTGGATTATTTTTTATTTAGTATAAATTTAAAATTCCTGAGAAAGATAATATATTAATATGATAATGTAGCAATTTGAAGAATAATTTGGATTCCATATGTTTAATTTAAATGAGGCGATAAGAACCTATTAGGAATCGGCTTTGTAATTCATGAGGTAATATTATTATACAATAAACTATATTTAATGTAAAATATAGTTAATAAATTTTAAAAAATTTAATATTAATTAAAAATTTGATATTAATCATATAATAAAAAAATTATTTAAAATGAAGTCATAAAAAAATTATTTCATCATATAAAAAAAACATACGTTTCGGCTATTTCTAGCCTTCATCAGCATAGTAAAAAAGTTGAAAAAAATTGTTAATTTATTGCAACAATTTTTCAATTTATTTATTATATTTATTTATTATATTATATAAATATATATACGACCGAAACGTATATATTTATTGTACATTATATGACGAAATCGATTTTCATTATATGATTAAATTGCTAATTTTAAATCTCTTCGAATTTATATATTATTAAATGTCAAGGGATTTGATTTCTATATTGAAATATCTATATTATACACAGGATGAAATCAAATTTAATCAAATTTCAATATATCTAGTCGTAAATATTAGATACTCGGGAATATTGGTACGTAACGTGCACGCGAATAATATTAATAATATATCTAGTCGTTTGATAAAGAACAATGTTTTGGTCAATTATCTAAATAATAATACTATAGGTAATGTATGCGTAAATGCATCTCTAATTTTGTTAAGCCATTGATGGCATATAATACATCTATTGATTTGCTGTTCACATTTATTGCAACTGTAAAATCCATAAACAGGAAATCTCTATATAAATAGGGTAAAAATTTCCAAAAAAATAAAGAAATCCATTAAAAGTGAAAATGCCTTATATCACAATTATGATTCAAGTAGGAAATTTGTCGTTAAAATATACAAGGAAGTGACACCAGATTACTCATTCTGACGTCGATATTTTCGCACCGCACAATAAAGGGATTTCCATTATGATTATATTTCAGATTGCGAAAAGGATTTTTTTATGATATACGATGTATTAGCGAAGTGACTTAATAATAGTGTAACGTCAATAGATAAGTTATTGTAGAGGTAAATTACTATTACACAAACTCCTTTTCTTTCTTTTTTACGTAAAAATTCATATAGATGGTGTATAAGAGTATCAGGAGCGCAGTAAGAACTGCAGTAATGTAACTGTGGAGTAAGGAATGCAAAGTATAGCTATACAATGATATAGAAACAATCCGATCTAAATAAAGATAATATTGGAACACAAAAAAATATTTTTAGCTAATATTATGTGTGTGTTTATGTATTTGAATCCAATAAATTTGGATAATTTAATTATTAGTACAATCAACAATAAGTGAAACTAGACCGATATGTGAATAATACAAACAAACGACAAGCTGAATCTTAGTGCTTAATAATATTTTTACATGAATTTTTTAAAACGCAATTTTAAATGAAGCTAAAATAATAATATCACAAATTTAATTAATCAATTTAATAATATTGATACTAATAAGTCTTTCAAATTATTATAAATAATTATATTTGTTTTAATTATTATAACTTCAATCTTAGAGTAAAACTCTGTTCCAGTAAAACTCTGAAGAGTTTATCAGATTAATAATTAAATTAGATTTCTTAGACAAACACACACATGCATCGTGCAATACATACCTACATATTTACATATGCGATGCATCCTTATAAATTATATTGACATAACAAGTAACAAGTAAATACAATATCCACAAAACAAATTTTGTTTGTAAAAATCTTATAATTATATAATATATACGATTATATACGTATTATATAAATAAAAATTGTCAATAATTTTAAATGTCTGTGTAAAAATCTTTATCGCAAACATGAATAAATGAACGGATAATCTTTTTTAAAAAATAAGACAATATTTTTTTTTATTAAATTATTAAGAAATCTTCACAAATGCTTCGAAAAGTGACGATTCTCTATGGATTTGTAACGTATTTTCCAAATGGAAAACTTCATAAGTTTTGGCTCCGTCAAGCGCGAGTGCGTCCGCCACGTGTCACTCGTAACCTTTTTTTGTCGTTAGATAAAACGTGCACGTTCGGTGCATAATTCAATTAGTGGCGCAAGGCATAAAAAAATAATATGCTACCTCACGCGTCGAATATACCGTGTGGTAATTACGATTTTCGCTTACGTCAAAAAAGCGATTGTGACGCTTTAAAGCGTTACAATCGTTCATGTTACTTGTTTTTGCGAGAAATTCATATAAAAATATTTTATGTCATATGCAATATACCATCAATATAAATAAAATACTGTTTTTACATAATATGACATTAAATAACACGTAATAATCGCTGCACTGTTTATTAGTTTGTGACTAACTCTTTTACTTTTTATCTAAACTAATTTTTAATTTCAATTTTTTTACAAAGCGCATTAAATTATTACATTTGTATTATTATTTGCATTCCATTGAATCGTAAACAGATATTATCGCTATGATTGTATTTTGATGATTGCATTTTGTAAAAAATTAAGTATTAAATTATTCAAGTATTGAATTAAATACTAAATTTTATTTGCGTAATATAGAATTTCTTATTAACTTGTTACTAAAGAATGAAAGAAATGCACTATACTTATCAAGAATTTGTACCAAATTGTATGCAGATTACTTTCGCATGATAACTACATGTGTTTAATCGCATATAAATCATGTGACAGTTCGACAAGCTGAATACATTAATTAATAATTATGAATTTGAATAACTTTATTTATTCACATTTCGCAGAATTTTCCTCAATAATTTTAATTGTTTAAGAACAAATTTAACAAATTATTTTATTCATTTTTTTTCTTGGAAAAAATTTCCTTTCTGCGCATTTTATATTTTCACCTAAAATAATCAAGTACATTCTTATAAGTATAATCAGATTTAAAAGTTAAAAATTTTTTTATAAACGGTAATTAAGTTTTTATAACAATCTTAATGGGATTAATCCTTTGCGATTCGCTAAGAGCACAGTGCCATGATGAATTTCAACGTTCCGATCCATCGACAACGTATATCATAAAAAACATTAGTCTTATCGACAAATACATATTATTATTATTACATGCAATTGTTAATAAATAAAAAATAAAGAGGCATTGGGTTGAAACCAAAACGCTATGAACTTCAAAATTTGAAAACTTACAAATCTCTCGAAAGATCACTAGATATATATTTCGAATTTTTGTGAGTTTGATCATTTTTACACATAGAAAACTACGAGTTGGACAAAATTTTCTTTTCACTTTGTAGTTCTGTCATACACGTATTCAAAAAACATTGTCAAAAAATTTTAACATGAAAGTTTAAAATTATTTAAAAATTAAATTATTCCTAAGATTTTTTGTTACTGATTTATCGAGGATTAAATAAAAATAGCATTTTGATATAATTACTCACAATTCCGTTAATAATTAAAATTAGAATTATTTCATAATTATATAGGCCCTAGTGAAGTAAATCAACTATTAATAAAAAGCCTTTAAGAGCCGATGCAAGTTGTTATGCGAGACATAAGTTTATTAATATTAAAACTACTTATTTTTTATCTTCTTATGTAACTCTAATTCATAATGCATAAATTCTGTAAAATATTCTAATAATTCAACTACAACAAAAAGTCTTGGAGCCGACACAAATAGTACATTAAATTTAATGTACAACTTGCGTCAGCTCCAAGGCTTTTTATTAATTATTATTTTACAGAATTTATGCATTACATTATGAATTAGAGTTACATAAGAAGATAAAAATCAAGTTAAGAGTATAAAAGTCAATAAGAAGAAGCTCCTAAAGAAAAATTCAAACTCCGACGAAATCACCAGAGATCGCGCTGCACGTCGCACATCGACATGTCTTTTTATACTATCACAGTAATATCTCACGCAACCTATAATACACGTAGTCACACGTATGTGTCAATTTTGTATAACAAATTCGCCGCGATGAAGCGTCTAAATCTAATTCTAAGAACTTGATGTTGTTCGTGTAAACTACATGTGTGGAAACCACTATTTCATACGTACAAGTTGCAAAGTTTTTATATCAAGCAAATGTTGAAGAGAATGATCAAAAATTTCAAAATTGTATATTTTTGTATATTTTTTACTATTTCTTAGTGTAATGGCGTCTCAGCTGTCACGACTTGACAGCTGAGACGCCATGTTACACTAAGAAATAGTAAAAAATATATCAATTTTGAAATTTTTGATCATTCTCGGCATAGACTCCACTTGCCAGACACGTATTAATGCATATATTTTAATCCTGAAAAAGGATTTTTGAATCGATGAAAGAGAAAAAAAGTATTTCTTATATAAAAATTATACGTGCTTACGTGAAACAGGAGGCTTTAGGATCCTCTTAACTATATCAATAATTAACTTAATATCAATAAATGGACTGTATCAATATCTGCTTATCATATGCAAACAACTGGAGACACGACAGTGTCTCGGTGTTAAGCACTGGCGCGAGACATTGTCTTCGTGATAAACACATGCCTATTAATCTGTAAATACATATATATTTTAAGTTAGTATAAGTAAAAAATTGTTAAAACTCTCGCATAAATCAATGGCAAATTTTTATTTATTGTTCTATTAAATACATATAATTTATATTTATAATTTTTTATTATACTATCATGGTATAATATAATAGCAAATGATATAATTTTAATGTAATGTTATAATTTTTTAAAAAATCTATCAATAAATACATTTAAATTCGTTCGGAGATTTAACAATTTTTTACTATATTATATGTATTTACAGATTAATGTAATGTGTTTATCACGAAGACAATGTCTCGCGCCAGTGCTTAACACTGTCGTGTCTCCAGATATGTTTGCATATGATAAGCATATATTGATCCATTTAATTTATTCATGTAGTGTATTTTATTAAATTATTTTCGATCAGAAGCAGACGAACTCGATTGAAAACCTGATCAAATTTTGTTTTTTTTTATGTTTCCAAAATCGTGAAATCCTTGATTTTTCGTGCGTTCACATGTGACATTGCTATCATATACAACAAGACGAACGAGACGAGCAAATTACGGAGATTAAGTGCACTTTGTCACACTTTCGCGATGCGGGATGTCTCATCGCGGCGGAGAGAAAGACGAGACAAGTAAGGAATTGCAATGTGTAGCGTGATTCATTCCTAATATATTTCAACGTGTAACTATGTCAAGAAATGGTATAATGCGTCAACTGATACACCATTGAAAATGTTCTTCTAGAAATTTGATTATGCACGGTATATTTGTGTGATCAACTACAACTTCGAAATTACCAAAGTATAAAAATACTACAATTTTATTAATTTTTTATCTACAAGTATTATTACAATATTATTACAAATTGTTCCAATAATTATTATATTTTAACGATCATAAGTATACATTTTATATTTCATAATACATTATTTTACTATATTTATTACTTTATTTTAAGTAATTGTATTTTTTTACATAATACGTAATACGTATTCGGAGAGATTACTCTTTGCGCGATTGATGTTTAAAGAATTATGATTTCACGAATAATGATACGTATAATAGCATCAAGAAGATGGACCGGACATTGTTTTAACTTCCACATGATCCGGTTAGCCCAGCGTCGTACGTGCACATTTATGCCCCTAGAACGATCCCTAAACTCAAATTAGCCTTGAATTCTCCTTAATCTGAGTCTAACTAACTGTGTGTGTCACGCTCGCTGCATATGTGCGAGCAAGAGAAGAACAGGCGATGAGTGGCACACATCTGTACGATACAAACGTTGCGGGGGAGAACATAACACCCACTAGTGACATACACGGCTACGCCGTAATCGTTTAAAAGGTTAAAGCCCTGTTTGATACTTCGGGATATATATTTTTTCTCTTTCTTCTTCTTTTCATTTTTCTCCTGCAAACATCTGTGTAGAGCTTTATCCGTGACATACGATTGAGACGGCACGAGGATAGAGAAGAGCACAACGAAATTCAGTCATCACCGTCAAAAGTAACATTGATTTAAAATTTAACTATTACTTGTTTATAAAATGAATTCGATTCTTATTAAACTAAAATCATTAAAATTGAATAAGTCTAATTTAAAATAATTCTACATATGTAGAAAGAAAATTTAATCTACATTTAATGCAAAAAAAAAAGTTTATTCAAGATTCATTTTTTTTACTTTGGACGCTTTTTTGCAATTTTCCATTGGTCATGATTGCCATTTTGTTAAGAGAGATGTATTTTAGTTTTACGAATAAAAATAAAATGCAATAAATCTCAATAAGTACGTAGGAAAATGTCCACCTTTGATTACAAACTCGTTCAAAACAGATACTATACTTTCATCATGTATGGTACTTCTCAAATGCTCTTACTACATATAAGAAAAATTCTCTGTATTAAATAACATTCGTACGCTTGTATTGTATTATGTCGCATATATACGGTGCTTAGAACGAGATCGTGCAGCTCATTGCTATAATTACGCGACAGATGCACAGGGGTATTTAAAGCGACAAGCTCGTAAAAATTCTAATTAAACACCCGCCTGTAATGTATTGCATTACACAAAGCGGCACACCCGTAAAAATTCTAGTCAAACATTCGTCCGTAATATTGCATTACACAGTTCGTGGTTTCCCTGTCAGGCTTCATTACACGCGTGGTTTCACCCTCGGCGAATGCGCTTCCATGCAAAAGACTGCACTCGTACCGCATAAGCGACAGAAAGGAAAACGAAGGGGAAAAAAAGACAAATACTTCGGTTGAAATCCGATTCTCACGTTTCTACGTCTGTTATTCATCTGATCGTATCGAATAACGATTGATTAGAAATGACTGAAAGTTAATCTCAACGGATGCAAAAGCTTTAATTCTCTTCTTATTAATGTGATATATACAAAATTATATTAATTGAATATATTTAATAATTTAAAAAATATAAGTAATATATGAGAGATAAATAGATCCAATTGTCCATTTTTTATAAAAGCATTATGAATTTCAATATATATGCAGTCAAAAAAATAAATTTTTGGATAGAGTTGAACAACATCAAGCGATAATAAAATTGTATTATTAGTACATTTACATCTTATTTAAGTTTTCTATTTCAACTTCTCTTTGTTTATATATAAGTATACGATATCTTTTGCTGTGTTTTCAATCAAGAAAAAAGTTATTTTGCAATTTCACAAAACGAGATAGTTGTCAGTGAGAATACTAGCGATTAAATTAATTATAATAGCGTGCTAGTTTCCGCGAAGTTTCGCATTTTTAGCTATTCAGGAAGAATGCGCGGTATGTACTTCCGACTATTCACGGTTTACTTGCTAATGCAATAATGCCAGTCGCGTCAGTTAACACACAAGCTAACACTTCCTCTCATCAGGCGTAAAGACATGCACATTCGCCACGAATATTTATGGGGCTAATAAAAGCCATGTTGCACTCAATGAAATGGGCTTTAAATACTAGATTCGGCAAATTGGTTATCATAGGCGTTACTGGAGTAGATAATGTGACTTGCATCGAGGAAGTGACCGCAAAATTTTAATTTGATAATTCAATTCTCTATCGTGAGAAAGGATATACCTGATAAAAAGACAACGATAGCGAATCTTTCCTGAAAGAAAAATTCTGTCAGCTATAGATTTATAGCAAAACTGTAAAGTGTATCAAAATCTGAAAGTTATCAAACATGTACGTGCGGATAATTCTCGAACTCACTTTATGAAATTTTAATACAAAATATCGAAAAAATAGGAAACGAAAACTAAAATATTACATAGATCGACATAAATGCGAGAAAAATAATACACTGATGTCTTTTATTATATCAAATTTGTAAAATTGTGAAATCAATATCATATTTGCAGAATTTTATTATAATGTAATCAGGTAATTTTTACTCTTCCCTAAAGGATCTAAAATAGCACAGCGAAATTCGAGAAAAATTATTAAAGTTAAAATCAGAAAACAAGAAGAAAAAAACGAGCCAATTTTATATTTTCGTTAACGAAAATTACATTATGACTTTTTATTATTTCAATTAAAATTGATTTGAATTGTAATATTTTCCTAACCATCTCTTTTATCATTTCGGACTCCTGTCTTTTACATTCTTTTTGGAACATATCAAAAACTCTCATACGTTTCAAAGAAAAACTGGGGAATTTATTGATTGCAAACTTTTATTTATTGATATCAAACTTTAAAAAATGGAATAGTACTTAGATTATAGAGATTAAGTTCAAAAGCGGTACATAAGTATTCTCAAAACTTACTTAATAACGCCAAAGCCAGATCTACATATATCCAGCGTAATCTTTTGCAGACATTCATGATTTTTTCGGATACAGTAAGGGATGCTGTTACGTTATTGGTGTTCACTGTTTCTTCCTCCAACGTTATGGTACTGCACGTCAACTGCTCTGTGGAACTCTGTGGAAAAACAAATTTGTCAAAAGATTGGAATGGGAGAAATCATGGCCATACGAAATATCTAGACGAGACTTGATAAAAGAATTCTTTATCCTAGACGAGGGTCTAGGATAAAGAATTCTTTTATCAAGCTGTCAAGGGAATGAAATCTGAGAGAAAAAAATCTATCGCGACTAGTTTGGCTGATTAGGCACGTTTTTCTAAGGCACGTAGCACTATATTCGTGAATAGTTAGTATTAGTGTTAGTATGCGTTTTCGTCCCACTTTCCACCGTCGCCTTTTGGTTGATCATTATTCTTCTTTTTCTTTGAGCTTTAACTTCACAGTGTTATTATGTTCCGCCCAAATATTTCGTACGTAAAGCAAACACATACCATTTGAGATACAAAAGATATCCAATGCGAAACGCACACAACGATATTAATTAGACACACAATTCTGTAAAATATGGTTCGTATTATATTTTATTATACAAGATATCTAAAATTCGCGAATCAAAATACTAAGATACCTGAGCCGAATAAAATCTTCCTAATTTATTTTATTTTTTTTTAAATTCTACTTATGATGATATTGAAATAATCTAAGTGAGAATCCAATCCTCATTTCATTCACTTTCAAAAATAAAATATATTGTTTATATAAAATATATGTAAATAAACGAAAAAAAATTTTATTAAACTTTGACATTGGGCCTTGTTATATGCATATGAATTAATAAGGTCAAAATAAAAAATAAATTAAAAATAACAAAGAAAGTAAACATTTTCTTTTTAAATCAGTTTTAAAATGATTATTAATCATAGAAAGGAAATTCCTTAGGATTTATTCTACTTTCAAATATTACAATTATGTTTAATTTTGTTTGTAATTAACTCTTTAATCTTTGGAAATTTTTAGTAATTTGAATGCAAATTTGGCTTCTTAAAAGATAGCAACATTGAAAATCATTATTCTCTGGCGTAAACTCCACACATAACAAACAAATAATAATAGCTATAATAAAAAATCACATAAGTGGGCCTTATTTAATAAGTACATCATTTTAAAAAAATACTTATATTTATTTTAAAAAATTAACACGTGAAGAGGCTGATTGACAGCCTACTTAGTCTTAGTCCCCCCTCCTTCCCGTAAAACATTAATTTTTAGCTAAAACGAAATGAGAGCAAAAATTTTTTTTGCAGATTTTCAGAGCGCATAAATAGCGCATTTTTATATATAATAATTTATTCATTAAGATTTGATTAAATGGAAGGACCAGTTAGACAATTGTAAGTGCCTTAAGGGATGCAGCGCAAAAATTGAAACTATGTGAATATGAAAGCGCATAAATAGCGCATTTTTATATAATTTATTCATTAAGTACAAAAACGAAAGCCAAAATCGGTCAAAATTGGATATTTTACACAATATATTATATATTATATTATTATATTAAATTAATTTATTTCAGATATGATTGAAAGCCGAAAAACTTTCGATTTCAATCATTCTGAAACACTAATAATCCTCCCTAAATTAGAATAGAAAGAAAGAAAATAAGAAACTTATTGCGAAAAATATTATTTCAGTCAGGATTCGAACCTGGGACTTCTCAATTTTTCGGGAAGAGTATCGTAACCTACTTTCTTTCTACTCTAAATTAAAACATCTTTAAATGTTTAAAAAATGGAGACAAGAATGAAACACATTTCTTTTTACGGTGTACATATAAATAGTAAGTAGTTATATTATGTAAATAATAATAAAATCGCTATATTTTTCATCAGAAAATAAATGAATAAATAAAATAAAAGAAATAACGCAGCATACAAAATTTAATGTTTGATCTGCAGATTAGGCTATGATATTCTTATGTGTTTTGATACTTTGAAACCGGATCAAAGTGCCTAAATTGCTTCATCAAGTCATAATTTTTTTGTCGGAAAATAATTCAATTTTCTAGTATTCTTAGAATCATTTATGGTTTAGTTTTTAATATACAAGCTGAAGTAAACGAAAGAAAATAAGTTCAACGATACTATGCAAGCTTATAAAGTTAATATGCAAGTTAATAGATTAAATATATTGGAAAATCGAGCTCTCTCTTCGAGCTGTCGAGAAAAAAAAATATTGTGACGTGATGGAGAAATTTGGATATCAGATTCGGTTTTAGAACGTCAAAATATAATTTTCTATAAATCCCCAAATCAAAAAAATTTTTTGTGTGTTTGTGTAATTAATAAATTTTTCGATTTAATTGAAGAATTATTATTTCATTAAAATAATTTTAATTTTTTAAATTTTATACATCTTTGATTTCTCTTTGGAATCAAGAGCTGCATTCCGTTATTCATATGCGAGTATTGAAAATCTATAATATATATAACGTGAACTATAAATTTTCAGTACTCTCAGTGAATAATGGAACGCAGCTTAAAAAAGAATCAAAGAATATATATTAAATATAAAATTAAAATTATTATAATGAAGTAACTCATAATGAAGTATATACATCACATTTGATAAAAACTATTCAAATCTTATTCACATCTACTTTTGATATTGTTTGATATTGTACTTTTGATATACTTTTGATATAAATTAATAACATAGTAACGATACATTATAAATTCTGATAAATTATAAATTCATTTTATATGTTACTAATTCGTAAAAAATATTGTAACATACGGTATTATACTGATGTTATACACACAATCTTTTGTCTAGTGTTTATGAGGCATGTACCCGATCACTATCGATGCCATTCACGGATAGATAGTAATCGTAATCCATAATTATATATATAATTATATAACCAGTCTTTATCTCAAAAATTTGTTCAGAATGGCAAATAGCAAGTGTTCTGTTATAATTTTTTTTCAAGAATTTTCTTGCTATGGTATTTTGAATTTTGAGATTCTTGTGTAATATAACATTGTGTACTCTATATAATAATATATTATATAATACACTATATCTTATCTTAAATATTTTATTTTACTAGTATATTACTTAAAGAGGTCAAATTGATTACGACCAACTTGATTGCGATTTATTATAATAATATACGTCGAATAAACTGTGTTACGTTTATATGCATGGTGACTTCATCAAAGTCCAAAAGACAGGGTGAATTTTTTAATAATGCGCGCGTCGACGGATTAAGTAACGTGATACACGAGTGTTGTTACATACCAATTCGCGATATACGGTCGCATCGGTTTTCCACCGCAAGCTACAGACACGCGAGATACAAGCGGGTTATTCTTTTTTTTTTTAATAGCGATGCGTATTTCGTAAAGTGATCTCCTGTCCACGGATCGCCTGTTTTGAGAACACAACTTAATCGAATTACGCTTTGTCGGAAAACATAAAGCAGCTTGTTTTGTTAAGGACAAGTCATACAGAAGAATGTAAGCAATAAGAAAGATAGATTAGATAATTATGTAATAATTATGTAATAAAATATTCATCATATTTGGATGTATTCATCTTGATATTATAGTATTTTTTTATTGAAATGAATTAAAATTCAATATGAAAGAGCTATTTATCATGTTGAATTCAGATGTATTTATGGATTCAAATGGATTCGAAAAATTAGAAGCGCGAATAAATGAATTTTTTCAAAATGAATTTATTTCTATTCATTTCTGGGAAGTTATGATAAAATAATTATCGTCACAGTAATATGATTAAATATCACGAGACATAGAAAAACATAAATATTATGTACATAATATTTATGTTTTTCTACATCTCGTGATATTTAACTATATCATTGTAAGGTTATCACATAGAAAAACATAAATATTATTAGGTGTTGGAATTAATTCGTAGCGTTTTTTAATGAAAGAATGTTATTTATTTCACATGAGCATTAAAAAATACATTAATGAAAGTACTTCCCATAACTTGTAAAACGCTACGAATTAATTCCAACACCTAATATTAATATTATCAATAAAAAAATAGTATAATACCAAGATGAATACAAATTCAATATGATGAATATTTTATTTCGTATTATAATTCATTTCAATCAAAAAATAATATAATATGGACATGAATACATTCAAATTCAATATAATGAATATTTTATTTCGTATTATAATCATTTCAATCAAAAAATAATATAATATGGACATAAATCGTCCAAATTCAACATAATGAAGCACATTTCTATTCATTTGAGTGCAAAAATGCTTGTATAAATGAATTAGCCATAAATATATTTCAAGCCAGTTCAAAATTATAAATAAAAAAAATCTCATTTAAATTCACTTCAATTAAAAAAAAATGTTGCGCTGCAACATTGTTGTACGATGCACTTTCACAAGATGAAAGAACACGTTTATACATAATTATATTACACGACGGTTGAATTTAATGTCAGATATATGTAATTCTGCGTTTTAAGAATATTGTGAATTTACTGAAGATGGCTAGATTGAAACATCTAATATTTTATTAATATAATGATAATTAAATAATATCTTGTTGTTGTGTGATCACAAACAATATCTTGTGGTATTTATGCTCTTCTTTTTATACTTTTTAATTTATAAATCATGTTCGTTTTTATTATGTAAACAAAAAAATTCTATGCATGATTTGCAAGCTGACTTACAGCATCTGCATTGAAAGTTACGAATTAAAGTTACGAATTGATAATTTAATTACATGTCTCGAGAACGCAAATTGCTCACAAAGGATTTGAGTGCGTATTCTATCGTTTTTAACTCTAAGATATGTTCGCTTCTATCCTGATCTGACCCAACCGTTTCCGTGTTCGTTTATTGCATCTGCATTGAAAATTACGTTACCATAGTTGTGATATATTCAGCAAACGAGAATAGATTGAAATGAATTGAAATGGATTCAGATTTTCAGAAATATTTATTCACGAATGTTAAAATGAATGCTTTTCAATCCTGAATGCATTTTTATTCATTTATAGGAATTGCATGCATATCTCTATGCCTTTCAATATAAAAATAATATTAGCTTTTTCTATGCACAACACAATTGTGAATACTGTTCAATTCAAAATTTTGAATAGGAAATGCAGTTTTTCAATCCAATTGCATCCAATTGAATCCAATTGAATCCAATTGAATCCAATTAAATCCAAAAAAAGTATTCGCTATTTATATATATATATATACAATATATATATAAAATACGCATTCGAATAGAAAAAAATTTCAATCCATTTTAATCCATTCTCGTTTGCAATTGTGAATACTGTTCAATTCAAAATTTTGAATAGGAAATGCAGTTTTTCAATCCAATTGCAGCCAATTGAATCTAATTGAATCCAATTGAATCCAATTAAATCCAAAAAAAAGTATTCCCTATTTAAAATACACATTCGGATAGAAAAAAATTTCAATCCATTTTAATCCATTCTCGTTTGCTGGGTAGATTTCCTAACTTGAATAGTCGCCAATTTTAATATCTTAATTCAGAACAGAGCAGAGCGACACTTTTTTCCTGTCAAATCTTTATTTACGCGAAAATGCTTCGATCGAGTATATTTTTATCGAGATTTGAGGTAGGCGTATTTTTAATATTTATCTTCAATCCATTTCAAACACGCAATTAATTAAGAAAATTTGTACTTTAATCTTTTTTAATTCATTGCAAAGTATACATATCCTATTCATGTTCATGAACAGAAACGAATTTATGCCCTTAGATATTAATTCATTTCAATTCATTTCAATTCAGCTCCGAGTTCTAAAGCGCGAATTCGGATAAATTAAAATGAATTGCAATTTTTTAATTCATTTCAATTTCCATTCTCATTTACTGGGTTATGTATTAAAATTTGTTAATCGCTATTTTAAAAAAATAATATTTTTATCGCTAACAGATTAACAGATCGTAGACGTCGGGAATTTTATTACACTACTTAAACGTCCAACAGGAACCAACCTCTTAACTGCAGCTTCTAGCTGCCCTTGGCATACTTGCTGCCCCCAAACATTAAGCTTTGTTATATCTAATGTGATCATGAAATGATAAGTTTACCATATTATCTGCATTAACAAATACCGATTCTAGTATGATTATTTTAGCGTAAGAAAACTGTGGACTATAAATCGACTTTAGGAATATAAATCGAAAATTTTAGCAATATTTTAAATATAGTATTAGGTGTTGGAATTAATTCGTAGCGTTTTTTAATGAAAGAATGTTATTTATTTCACATGAGCATTAAAAAATACATTAATGAAAGTACTTCCCATCACTTGTAAAACGCTACGAATTAATTCCAACACCTAATATAAATTTTAGAAAAATGGAAAAATAAAAAGAGCATATATCACAATGCAAGATATTGGTAGCGAATATTTTATATTTAAATTTAATAGATTTACAATTAAAAATAGACAATTAAAAATACAATTAAAATATACAATTAAAAATATTTTGGCCTTAATTAGGCCATCTTCAGTAATTGCATAAATTATATCATATATAAGAAATTTATGCAATTTTTCGCGAAGTACCTAAAACCTGAGTCTTACAATTATATGTTATAATCTATACTGTTAAAAAGGTAATTATGTAAAAATGTTCGTTTAGAATTTAGAATATTTCTACGATCTAAAGTAAATTAAGAAATCTGAAGTCCAAAGTGTCGAAATTAAATTTGTTACAAAATCCAGTGAAATTTGTTTTTTTTTTAAAGATCCAATAGTTCAATGAATTCTTAATCGATTATTGATTTGACACAAAATTTCTAGACTCTAGTGAGCACAATCAATTTCTTAATTATTTACAATAATTTGTGAATAATTGAAGTTATATAATTTAAAAATTATACCTGTGTCTCACAGTAAACTTTTATGGAATAACTTCGAATAGAGGATAACTTGTTATAAGAACTTCTCGTTAGGATGTTATGTTAAATTCTTATTACGATTCACAATCTTATATACTCGATTTGTAGAGAAGATTAAGGAGAGGGTAATCTTGAACGATGTGGGAGAAGTTGATATTAAGTAAAGAAATGTTTCCGATAATCAGTTTATATAAGAAAAAAATATTTACATAAATATGTACAAATATACATAAACACGTATAAATATTCATAAAATATATCCATATTTATTAGGTTGTAAAATTTATATCGCTATCGATCTTGCGTTATAGTGCCCTTTTTCGTTTTAATTTTAAATCATTTATTTATATAAATTTTATTAAACAGTATATATTTTTAAATAGTATATATTAAAGTATATTAAATAGTAATATATTAAATAGTATAAAAAATTAAATAATATACTTATGTATACATAATTTTAACAATATAATAGATATATTATTGATGCAAATTTATCAAAATACTTATTGTTAGCATGCCTACGAGAATGCCTACGTTAACATGCTTAGATGCACGTAGGTTGGATAACATTTAATTGTACTTTTTAAATTTCAATAGACAATAAAACGTTTATATACAAAAAAGGTAGATACTTTTAGTGGGACGCGCGTGGAAAAGACAATGAAAAACACAATCGCTATATGTATACAAATGAATCATCATCGTTCTCAAAGAATAGAATTAATTTTGAATTTTCTACTACTTACAAAGAAATTATTTCAACCACCTGTTGGATCCGCAGCTCTCTTTTACAGCCTATCTCATTCGTGCAACTAATAAATCATTCCAACTTTAGATCATTTTCTTTTACCCCTTGAAGGAGTACGTAAAATAGAGTTCGTGGGTCGCGATGCGTTCTCTTCCACTCTTTCGATGGAAAGAAAGAAATAATACGTAGGTTGTGGCTATACAATGCTTTAACTAGTGGTGGTAATAATTGCAATAGCGAGTGGGATTAAGCCAGTCTCTAAATTTAAATCTGAAGACGTTCCTCATGATTCCTTGTTGGTTCTTGAGGTTGAGTCAATCTCAGTTCAGAATAATGTACTATACTTACGAAATTTATCCTCAGCTCTATAAAGCTAGCAGGATCAAATCAGCAGAATAAAATCGGACCTATCGGAATTTGTAGTACTCATTTCGTACTAAATTGTACCATTAATGATAATTTTGTACCATGTGCCATTTTGAAAAAAATCATGGCGGGGGTAGCTTAATATTAAGCTGATAGGACCAATTCAAAATATCATTAATAGTACAATTTAGTACAAAATGAGTACTAAAAATTCCGATAAGTCCGATTTGATTCTGCTAATTTGGTCTTGCTAGCTTTATAGAGCTTTTATCCTCTTTTAAATCCTTAAGCTTAAGAAACATGAATCTGTAGCTTTAGTAAACTAATACAGTAGCTTTAGTAAACTAATATAAAATAGACTGTTCTCATTTCTTATTCTACATAATCGGTAATTCTTTCACTCAGCAATTGAGTTTGCATAAGTGAGTTCTAAGAGTCCCATAAGAAGACCAATTAAGTTCTCAATTGTTTCTGTTTATCGAAAAAATTTTGTTTTATTTAAGGATTGATTGTTTAACATTTGGATTGTTTGTCGGCCTCCAAGGAGGTTGAGTGCTTCTGGTCATAGTTCTTGCCGATTTTTTTATCTAAAGTAAAGGACACGCCAACAGTCTTTTCAGTCAGTTCAGCCGGGTTCATCTGAGTTCGCAATTTTGCCAGCCTATCCATTTCATTGCCGAATGTACTGCTTTGATTAATTTTACTCGGAGATTGTACACCTTCGCTTAATATAAAACGTTTCATAAAATACACGAAATCTCAAAAACCGTTTTCAATGAAAAAATCAAAGAGTGATATCTTTCTGGAATTTTTGAATTTCTTGAAACCTTAACTATAATATAATGTTTATATAATTTCTGCATTAAATTAAGATCAATTTTGAAGATCTATAAAAATCCATATTTTTATTATATACATATACGGTATAATATGACTTTTAACTATTCAATTTCTCAAATTCTAATCAAAATGTTAATTCTAAGAAAAAGAGACTGTTTTTAACTTAAAGATTACATTTTAGTTGAGTTCCTTCAATAAGATATAATGCATAGCAAAAAAATAATGTGCTACCTCAATGAATATACCATATAGTAATTATGATTTTCGCCTACATAAAAAAATCATTGTAATACTTTAAAGTGTTACAATAGTTCATATTACTTGTTTTTGCGAGCAATTTATATAAAACATATTTTATATCATACGCAATATATTATCAATATAAGTAAAATATACCGTTTTTACATAATGACATTAAATAATCACACACTTAATAATCACTGCATTGTTTATTAGTTTGTGACTAAGTCTTTTATTTTTTATCTAAACTAATTTCTAATTTCAATTTTTTTACAAAGCACATTAAATTATTATATTTGCATTATTATTTGCATTCCATTTCCAATCATAAACAGTTATTATCGCTATGATTGTATTTTAAAAAAATAATTAAGTATTAAATTAATCAAGTATTGAATTAAATATTAAATTTTATTTGCATTATATAGAATTTCTTATCAATTTGCGATTAAAGAATGAAAGAAATTGCAACATACTTATTGAGAATTTGTGCTAAATTGTATGCATGATAATTACATGTGTTTAATCGCATATAAATCATGTGACAGTTCGACAAGCTGAATACATTAATTAATAATTATGAATTTGAATAACTTTATTTATTCACATTTCGCAGAATTTTCCTCAATAATTTTAATTGTTTAAGAACAAATTTAACAAATTATTTTATTCATTTTTTTTTCTTGGAAAAAATTTCCTTTCTGCGCATTTTATATTTTCACCTAAAATAATCAAGTACATCCTTATAAGTATAGGGTGGGCCATCTATTGGTACGTTTTTGAATTTCGTCGTATGGCAACACCGAACGAGCTACAGACCCGAAATTTTGACAGTTTATTAGTCATACCGTCCGCGGCACGAAACAACATGTTTTCTCTTGAAGAGCGTTTTGAAATTTTAAAAACTTATTTTCAAAGTCAGTGCTGTGTCGCCGAAACTGTACGAATTTTGAAAAGAAATATGGAGCACCGAAGGAGCTATACGCAAATTGGTGAGGAAAGTTCGTGAGAAAGGGATGTTAGTGGATGACAGAAGTGGTCCCAGAGCTCGGACAGTGCGCACACCCGAGAATATTGAGGCTGTGGCCCAAAGTGTGAGACAATTCCAGCTTTGAAAAACAATAGTCCAAAATGTCATTAATAATTGGGGTGACCGAATGGCATACTGTAAGGCCAGTAGAGGGAGCCACATGAACGAAATCGTTTTTCATTCTTGACGCGGATACTTTTAGCTTCACAACAAAAAAAAAATTAATAAAAAATATCAATGTATGCTCATTTGATCGCATTTTTAAAAACGTACCAATAGATGGCCCACCCTGTATAATCAGATCTCAAAGTTAAACATTTTTTTATAAATGGTAATTAAATGTTTTTATAACAATCTTAATGAGATTAATCCTTTGCGATTCGCTGAGAGCACAGTGTCGTGATGCGAATGTCAACGTTCCGGTCCATCGACAACGTATATTATAAAAACGTATCATAAAAAAACATTAGTCTTATCGACAAATACATACTATTATTACATGCAGTTGTTAATAAATAAAAAATAAAGAGGCATTGCGTTGAAACCAAAGCGCTATGAATTTCAAAATTTGAAAACTTAAAAATCTCTACTCTTGAAAGATCACTAGATATATTTCGAGTTTCTGTGAATTTGATAATTTTTATACATAGAAAACTATGAATTGGACAAAATTTTCTTCTCACTTTGTAAGTCTGTCATGTACGTATCCAAAAACATTGTCAAAATTTTTTAACATGAAAGCTTAAAATTATTCTTTAAAAATATTCTTAAGATTTTTTTGTTACTGAATTATTGAAAATTAACTAAAAGGAATACTTTGACTACAATTATTCATAATTCTTAACAGTTAGAATTCGAATTATTTCAAAATTGTATAGACTCTAGTGAAGTAAATCAACTATTAAAAAAAGCTTTTAAGAGCCGACACAAGTTATGCAGGACATAAGTTTATTAAAATATTTTTTTTAATAATATTAATATGTTTATTAATATTAATATTAGTACATTAAATTTAATCTACATTTTTATTATATATGGTCCATAATTTTATCATGTATAAACTCATAAATCACTTATACGGTCCATTAATTTTAATCCATATTTTTA
Organism: Acromyrmex echinatior; assembly: GCF_000204515.1. The sequence goes on from NW_011626625.1 coordinate 3,025,224, forward strand.
TTATATAAATACATATATGGAATGATCTTCAATTATTCACTTTCTCAAATTTTAATCAAAATTTTAATTGTAAGGAAAAGAAACTTTTAACTCAAATATTACTACTTAGTTTTGTTTTCCTTCAATAAGATATAATGCACAGCAAAAATGTATAACATTAACTGACTTTTTTGCGCATCGCACTCAAATTTTATTGTATAATACATTTCTCGCAATACATTCGTTACAATTTACCGTAATATGAACTCGAAATTTTGCTATAAATCTAGGCATAATCTGACATAATCTTTCATTTATTGTAAATAAAGATAATAATCGCGCGTGTTCCGAGCGGAAAATCCGATTAATTAGACATCGTCGTCGTCGTTGCATCGATTAACGACACTTGTGCTCTAAAATGCGATAATATATCCGCGTTTCGAGGAGGGGAACTAGGTGTGCGTCCAACTCGGTCATCTACTATGAGATAATTAGGGGGAAAACGACTGCAGGGCCTCGTCAGACAACACCGAGGGGTTTCGCGTATAATGCGAGGGAGCAACATTGTGTACTCGTTCCTGCGACTTTCTGCGCATCATTTTTCATTACTCGCATCAATTCGAGAGGCTCTCGCGTGTCGTTATTCCCCTTTCCCATGATAAATTTTAATCTTTTTACGTCCGTCGCGTATATTTCCACAATTCCAATCTCACGGGCGCTATTTGTGCCCATGTATTGTTAATCGTTACGCGCGCGTTTGTTCACTGACGACAAGATATGATCTGACCGCTAAAAAAATAACATTTGGTATTGTAATGCGAATGTAATGCTCGCAATTTGAAGATTCAAATTTCTTTAAAGGTTTCTCTTCTGAATTTTCCTTTCATCTGACTTTTAATAAATATTTTCATTACAAATTAATAATAAGATCGCTATAAACAGTGATATACGATTATTTATCAATCATAAAAAAATTAATAATTTTTATCCATCGTTAAAAAATTAATTGGTGAAGCTGAATAAATGAATAAATAATTTCTATAATGAGCTTGAGCTACAAACTCCTATAAAAATATTAACGTGGCAAATAAGATTTAAATTTGTAAAAAAAGTAAACAGATTAAGTGCAGATAAATTGCACTTAAACAAATGAATTATTAAAACTGAGATGACGACAATTGTGTCAATGAGTGTAAAGTATAAGTATATATTTGTAAAGCTGTAATTACACTAGCGCTTATGCGATTATAATTGATGATTAATGATTATTTTTCAATCAATTTTTTTAAAATAAAACAATCGAGGACTGCTATGCTTTGACTGGTTGAAAAGCAATCGCCAATTCCAATCGCTATGATTATGATTTAAGGTCGGCGATATATAATCGATTCATATAATCATAATCATAATCGATTCTTATATTTAAGACTGTCTTAAGTACAATTTTAAGATGCCATGAAACAATCAGAGGGCGGTATTCATAGTCCTTGTTCATAGTTCTTATTTCAAGACTGTCTTAAGTAATGTCTTAAGATGCTAATACCTTTTAATTGATTCTTGACTTCTTAAGACTGTACTTAATACAATCTTAAATATAAGATCTGGCTATGAATACCGGCCAGAAAGTCATATTAGCAACTTAAGATGGTCTAGAAATAAGAACGGACTATAAATGCCGACCAAAGAAACATTTTGACATGAATTCTCTCGTGTGTATTAACAGCAGTAAAAGATTTAACAGATAGTTAAATCTGTTTTGAAAGCGATATTGCTACACAATAGCGCGATCAATGTCGGCAAATCAACAGAAGACAGTTCTCATAATCTGAATAAAAACAAATTTGACAAATTGTCAAAGTTTTCATTAGCTTTTTAACGCGTCGTCTATATATTTATAAACTACATATTGTTCGCGTAATAACTATTACTGTCGGAAAATATTAAGAGATCAAAGTAGCTCTAGTAAAAGTTATTAAAATAGATCAATGTGCTCTCTATCTGTTAATAAATACAGAATTATCTACCACTCAAGTTAAAATCATACAGGTGTTATCGATACCATTATTCGTTGTACCGAATAGTGTCTACATTTTAACAGTCGTTGCTAGGAAAAATGGATATTTGTATTCGGTCGCACTCGTAATTTTTCGACGCGGCAAATAATCATTACGGTTAACTATCTTTTCCAAACCATAATTTTGAGATATATGCGATATACTTTTTTGTTATAGAGAATATCCGTTTTCATGTGCCGTTAGATAAAATTCTTTTACGGTCGATTTGTCAGTTCAATGTTTTGTTGCCGGTGAAATATTGGCAAACTGCCTTTGCTTGCCAACAATAGAAAATAAAAGAAGAGATATAACAATCGCACCAGACAGGTATTTTAGCTGGTAAATATAATTAAAAATTCGAGCAGTATTACGTTAATTAGTTATGTATGAAGCTGAATTAAGTATATAAAATAATACACAGACGGGACTGTGAGATAAACAATACTAAATTTGCATATTTACGATTGTATATATATTCAATCTCTTACATTTTGTATGTATTTGTATATCACTTTTTCTTCTAATTTTTTACACGCAATCATAAATTCTATCAAAAAAGTTTACAAAAAGTATAAAAAAATTATGATATATTAGGTGTTGGAATTAATTCGTAGCGTTTTTTAATGAAAGAATGTTATTTATTTCACATGAGCATTAAAAAATACATTAATGAAAGTACTTCCCATCACTTGTAAAACGCTACGAATTAATTCCAACACCTAATAAATATGAAAGTAGTTCAAAATCTTTCTAGACTTATTTTTCTTTATTGAATGTATATCGTAAATATATTTTAGAATATATCGAATACAGAAATATTTTTTAGAATATCCTATATTTATATATCATATTTACAACAATAAATTAGTAAGGATATACATATAAATATTTTGCATTACTCCAAATCTGATTATATTCAAAATCTTCCTTTTTAATGAAGCATTAAATCAGACCAAGAAAGAAAGGGAGGGAGAGAGAGAGAGAGAGAGAGAGAGAGAGAGAGATGTAAGTAGAATTCAAACAGAGCCAAGTTTAGAGCGAAATGTTAGTCACAAAGCGCGCACTAACAAAAGTATGAAAAACTATTGTCGACAATCTTCAACGCAAAAAGTACCTGCAAAAGCTGCGCTCAATCCCGAGATTTAAAATTTATGCATCGTAATGCATTGTTGACTCAACCTACGAACTCGTTCGTCGGAGAACTTGATTGTCGCTTCTTATGTGGCTGTTCCATAAACGTGGAAATTGCAAATTTGCACGTGATAGCGAGGTCGAATGGAATCAATCAGGTTCATTGCCCGAAATCGTGGCCTCGCAAAAAAAAAAAAAAAAAGAACGGCGCGGTCTCGCACCAAAGAAAACGTGCGCACGTCGCACGTGCGTTCGCGAAATCAATCGAGATTGGGATCGGCAATCGCGATCTTAGCAAAAGGATCTCCCGGAAGGTCTAACAAGACCAACGGTCGAGCTACAACTGCTCTCCCGCCAACGAATCCGTACCTCGCATCTCCAATCAACTACTTCCTCGCAAGCTCAAATTAAATTCTCTCTACCCTGCTTCCCCACTACCATCAGCAACCACCACCATTGCCATCACCACCATCGTCGTCGTCGTGGTTGTCGTCGTCGTCGAACAGACACCGTGTGTTCCCGCTGTTCACGGTTTACAGTTGCGTCGCGCATTGTGCGAGACCCTCTCTCTAACGAGGGCCCTTCGCATCCTCCGACCCACTTAGATCATCGGACCCTGGGGTGAACGAAGTCGATTTGGTCGGCTCCGAAAATGCGCCGGGTCGCATCGTGCAGATGCGCTCTCTGCCCTCATTCGACCTTTTCGGGTCAATTTTTATACAAAAAGAGATTTTTATACCAAAATTAGTACGCCATATTTTTAATTTATTTTTTTTTTTACTACAAAAATGTGGAACTCATTTTCATTATCTGTAAAGTTAACACGATATTTTATTTTATCGAAAAGTTTTAAAAAATACTTTCAAAATACTATGTTATACAAACGTAAAGTCCTGCCATATAAAAAAACTACGTATATTCAAATCGGCAATTTAGATATAGATGTAATAATATTTTCTAATTTTAAATACAGCTATTTGATTATAGTTAATTCACAGGAAACAAAAGAGTTAAAAAATAATAATTTTAAAATTCATGTATTTGAAAAATAATTTTTTATATCTATCAGAAGACGAATTAATTTCGAATTAATTTGATTTTTAGTAAATCTAATTTAATAAAAAATTTGCAATTCATACATAAAGCTGTATAATTTTGACAAATTTACATATTTAATTGAAATATACTCTGCACGTAAAGAATGATTTTAATATTTACTACAATACAATTCTTCCATTATTCTTTCAAATTATGAATATTTACATTTGTGAATGCTTTTATGCATATATTTTTGTAAAAAATCCATAAATTACGCATTTGTTAAAATGCATCCGAAAATAAAAAATAAAATTAAAGAATTTTAAGAAATTTAATTTTATGTGAAGATTGTCGAAATTTATAATTAGTCTTAGTGTCTAGATACTACGTCAAAAAACTAAGGAATGAAAGAAAAAAAGAAACTCGTATATCACTTTGCTCTCAAAAAATAGTTTTCAAGAGAGTACAATCAAAATGATTACAATGAAATAATTCAAAAAGCATGTTAAAACTAGAAATCTCTATTTTTAATTCAAATAGGTAGTTTATATAACAACCTAATTAACTTTTTGACAGAATACACGAATAAACAAATGGAAATTTGTCAAATCTCAAAATTTTGCAAAGTTCCATGATATGAACTAAAAATCACACACAAAAGCAATTTACATTTTTCAATGAAGTGAATCTTTATTCTTAATTTGCGTATTGTTTTTTTATCGAATTATTCAATGTTGAAACAAAAAGTGGTTTTTTTCCTTTGACTGCTAATAAAAGAGTAACGCTCGATATTTTTTAAAACAATTAAGAAGGTTTCAATTTGCTCGCATTTACTCCTATCGTGTATATCCGCCATATACATAATATACAAAGACGCGTAAATTTGATCGTGCAACCTTCATACAAAGTACGACGGGTATGTTGCGATAGAATAAAGCGAACGTTGTTTTACTCAAAGTCATTGCTTTAAACATGAAGAACATAAATTACATTAAAATCCTAACATTCTTAACATTTCAGAGATATAGTATCATAAATGAAAACATGTCAATCATCCTTAAATTTCTAGCGCCTCATTTAAGCGAAGTTTATATATGAAATTTTCTTTAAAAATAAAAAAATGGTAATAATTAAATAAAAAAATAGTATTTTAAAGAAAAAATTAAAACCTTCCTATTCGTTTTTTTAAAGAATATTAAGCTCTACTTTGTTTATTTTTTATGAACAGTCAAAGTAAAAAAGACTCTCTTGCTTCACTGTTGATAAGTCAGTGAAAAAATAACGCTCACAATAAAGACGTAAATTAAAAATAAAGATTCAGTCTTTTAAAATCGGTTAATTGCTTTTATATACAATTTTTAATTCATGCTTTGGAACTTTGTAAAGTTCATAAAAATTTTTAGATTTAAAGAATGTCCATTTATATCTTTGCAGCTTCGTAAAAAATCAGTCGAATTAATTGTTATTTAATTTATCTAATTGTTATTTAATCTATCTGAAATAGTAGAGACTTCAAACTTTAAAATGCTTTTTGAATCATTTGTGTTGTTCTCACCAAATTTGTTGTTATAATAAAAATTTGATTAGAATAACTAAATTTTGATTAAAACAACACGATCTCTAAATGAAAAAGTAAGAAAATTTTTAGGGTCACATAGCAACAAAATATATATCAAAACATTTCAGTGTAATCATAACTAATCATAAGAGTGATGTTAGCGCCTTATATCTTAAGACAGTTTTGAAAGAACAAATTGATAAGAACAAATTGTAAACATAAATTGTGGAGTTTTTGTAATGACTTGTACATAACTTAAAAATTATCGAGACAATGAGATAAAAGAAACGTATATGTTTATACGTTTATAGATAACGTCTCTTAATTACAGATTAGATCATTAGATTATCACCATTTTCTGATTGATCATTAGTGTAATTCAAAGACGAAAGAAGAATAAAAAATTCGTTCATTATAAATAAAATTAATTTTTTTCCAAAGGTTAAAGTAAATCGATAAAACTTGCAAAATCGTGATGATAATTTGAGTCTTAAAATCGAGCATTTTTGAAAGTATCGCATTTCTTTTTATTTCCTTTATGAAAGATTAAAAGTATCAATTTCTTACAAAAAAAAAACATTGAACATTAATTATTTAAATTAATAGCATCATAAATATTACATAATTACACATTAATAGCATCATAACATCAATTATAATTTCACACTCAACATATAAATGCAATATAACATATACATACATACAGACAAAAAATTTTTACCTTTCACATTTCTACTCTAGGGAAAAAGTTACATGATTAATATCCAAGGGCATGTTCGGATTCCTACCTGAATGCTCCCCGGATGTAAAGCTCTATATTAATAAAAGCAGCGCAAAAGTCCGCCATATTGGTCTTATAACTAACCACACCATATATCAATAATACTAATTTATGAACTACAGACAACTCGGTCCAAAATGGCGGTCGAAATAGCCAATAGGAAAGTCGGCATCTCGGCTCAGATCAAAGAAATGCGCTACTTTTATTAATACAGAGCTTTATCCCGGATGTCATGTCATCTTTGTTGTTTACTGAACGTTAAATAGGATGAGGAGCACTTAGGTGGGAATCAGAACGGCTTCTTTGTTTATATCTTTTCTAGCTCCTGCTTATTTTTATCTCGATTTCTAGCTTTTTAATTTATTTTTGTATTTCTTTTTTGTGTAGAGATATTGTCTTCTTTGTATAATTTTCTTTCCTCTTTTTTATATGAAATATTGATTAATTGTTGTGTTTATGAATTAGTAGACCTATTCTATAACTTTTAACGACAGTTCGGAATCGTTAAAGTACTTTTTTATACTGACGCTCGACGCTCATTTTTAAAGTCGAAACAGGTCACGTGATCAAATTGACGCTTGATATTCGTCAATTTTTATTACGTGATCTGTTTTGACGTTAAAAATGAGCGTCCAGCGTCAGTATGAAAAAGTACCTTTACACTGTCATTGCAGCTTTTTCACTCTGTAAAATATCTACGTAACGACATTCCAGCTAGTAAAAATTGTCGTTAAAAAATTATAGTTCTATAAATCTCTGTTTTCGGCGCATTTTAATCTGTGCGTTTTCAGTCGTTTCGGGAACTCTTCGCGCAATTCTAACCGCGCGAAGCGGGACGCGAATAGGAATTGCGGGAAATTCCAAACCATCTCGCGTCTGCTGTTGTATATTCATGAGACATAGCTAAACGAGAATTTCCAATCGTACAAGAAAAGAGAAAAGAGAGAAAGAGAAGTTTCTCGGCAAGAGAGAGTTTTCGCTATTTTTTTTACACGATCTCTCTCACTCTCTCTTTCTCACTTCCCCCCCCCCCCGCTCTACTCTCTCTCTCTCTCTCTCTCTCTCGCTTCCTAAACGTGCGCAAAAAGTACGTGAGGAATAAAAAAAATGAAAATCTCTCACCTGCATCTTTGTGGGATCCTAGCGACCTTTTGGTGTTCCGTACAACTACAATACGATCGGCGATTAATTCGATCACAATATCCGCTCCACGGATACTTAATCACGCTCACAGAAATTGTTTTCCGCGGAGTTTTCACGGAATATATATTGCGCGGATGCAAAGTCACGCGGATGCGTGAACATCACCTGTCATGTGTGACAATACGTTGATACACACTGAGTGATATATACCGACTATACGTTGACGCACTCAGAGCAACGCGTCACCGTCGTCGTGATTCAACTATCACAAACTATCGTCATCGCGAGGTGTGGGTGAAAGCGGGGGTTGCGGGGGATCTGCTCTCCCCTCTCCTTCATTAGTCGTACTATACTTTTTTTTCGACATTCCGCGATGGTCGGTAGAGAAGATCTCTATCCTCTCGCATCATGAAGGTCAGGTCTGGTAGCTGCATCGTTGCATCGTGTTGCACATTCTGCATTTAAAATAAAATCGATGAATATATATAATTAGATAATTGGAGAGGAAAAAAGAAAAGTTGAAAGAAAGTTTAACATAAATTATATTGCACATTTTCTTGAGACATAATGTTTATATCTTTTCTAGCTCCTGCTTATTTTTATCTCGATTTCTAGCTTTTTAATTTATTTTTGTATTTTTTTTTGTGTAGAGATATTATCTTCTTTGTATAATTTTCTTTCCTCTTTTTTATATCAAATATTGATTAATTGTTGTGTTTATGAATTATAATTCTTTTGCACATAAATGTGGATTTTTCTTTTTCGTCTTTTCTTATACATATTTTTCTTTATTAAAAAAAAACAGTATTATTAATTATTTTTCGATCTTTCTTTTAAATAATTTTATTTATAATTATTTTAATTTGTAATAGGTTTTCCATTTTTTTTTTACGTATTATATGTTTAAAAGGAATTAATACATTTTTTCTGTCGCGTTTATTTTTCGTACTTGAAACAAAATTAGAACAAAATAAAATAAATATTAAGAAAAATTAATTAAATGAAATAGAACAAAATAAATACATATTAGAACATTGCAGAGGCAAAAGGAAAGCATTAAAAAACGCAGAGATAAATAAAAGCATATAATAGAGAATATATTATGAAATAAATTCTGAATAGATTTCTGGGGTACAAAAAACACCTTTAAAACAAACGGACCTGTCGTGTTAACACGCGGCAAGTGAGATGACAATGACAATGGAATTTTAAACGGACCACGGAGTCGGTTCAGTTCAGTCCGGTCTCGTTTTTATACGGAAGTGAATTTGTATGCTTTTGAGCCGATACTGCCGTCGATACCGACAGTGATAATTGACGTCGTCGGCGTAATCGTCGTCAGGGGGGCCGATCCCTGTGGATCGAGGAGCGTAACTGTCGTCGTTGCTTGACAGAACCTAACAGAACCAAGGAAGATGGCCGATATGACGGAATCGCCGCCGCTGTTTGACAACGAGACAAAATTGGACGATCTGGAGGACGACGACGAGGATATCTTTGCGTCCGCGGTACAGGTATCAACGTAGCTAACAATCCACCACGCCGGGAATCAAAACTCCGCAAGAGAAGAAAAGAAAGAAAATGATTGATAATATCAACGAGCATGCCACGATGCTGCGAGACTAATCTGCGTTCGTAGTTGCATGATAATTGGTGTGAGACGTGTGTCTTTGATGCCTTTACATCGGAAGTTGAACTCGTTGAAATTATATGCATTTCATTCTGTCTGATCAAAACATTCTCTGCTGCGAAAAACTAGTATTTTGGTCTCTTTATCTTAATTGATTCGATATAAACAATCTGTGAACTCTGCAGTTAAATTGCTTTCCATTTTCACAGTGATACTGAGTCTAAAGTTATATATTTTATACTCAGATTATGACTTATTTATTTTGGTGAAAAATCATTCCATAATAACACAAGTTTATAACTACTTTAAATGGGAATTAATAAGACTCAGTAAAGCACATGGTCTGGAGCTTGGGTTGTAAGTAAAAACTCAGTTGAATTTCACTTGTCAGAATGAAAAGGACTAGGTATTCAACTGAGTTACGATGTCACAAATTGGAATTATTTGAATTTTGGTGTAAATAGAAAGCAACTTGTATTTTGATTCGATATTAACATGCCAAGAATGTGATACAAACAACAGATTTGTGAATGTGCCGTAAATTGGAAATATTTATCATGTTCATAGGAACAGAATCAATTGGAAGATACTTCGCCTTATAATGGAGTTTCCAAGGTACAAGCAGAATTGCCAAAGCTGTCTTTGCGAGACATGCCAGAAGAGAATTCGTTTTCCTCGATGTCCAGTCCAGCTCCAGGTCCTTTGAGTCCTCCACTAGGACCGATGAATACAGATATCGGAGACCTTCATGATGTTCCTATCAATGATAATGCAGATACTTTGTCTACAAATATTATTCATTCTCGATCTTTGGAGGAGGTATGTATTACATTGCATTAATATGTATAAATGTAACTTTAACACTGTGCTATTTATGTGTAGGTTCCAGCAGACACATCTGAAGTTTTTTTAAAAATTACTGTCACTTCGCCTCAAAAGATTGGCGAAGGAATGGGTGCCTACGTCGCATATAAAGTTGAAACGAGAACAAATATGCTTATTTTTAAGAAAAGGAACTTTAGCGTGATTCGGCGTTTCAGTGATTTCCTAGGTCTTCATGATAAATTGACAGAGAAATATCTTAGAAATGGCAGGATAATTCCACCAGCTCCAGAAAAAAGTGTAATTGGTAGGAATATAAAATTGATTTTTCTTAAGTTTATTCGCAGTTATAAAAAAGTCATTAAAAAATATAAATGATATCGCAACAGGAACGACGAAAATAAAAATGTCGGGGGACAAGAGTCAAGAGCAAAATTCGAGCTCCACAGAATTTCTTGAACGACGTAGAGCAGCTCTCGAGAGATATTTGAATAGAACGGCTGCACATCCAGTTCTGAGTATTGATCCTGATTTCAGAGAATTTTTAGAAGCTGGTAAGTGATACTCAAAAATATTAATTCACATAAAATTTTTAACAAATTAAGTTCTTTTGATTAAACATCAGTGATTCTCTTTTTCTAGATGTAGAATTGCCTAAAGCTACCAATACATCTGCACTGAGTGGTAAAGGAGTAATGCGGCTTTTCAATAAAGTTGGGGAGACGGTTAATAAGATAACGTATAAAATGGACGAGAGCGATATGGTGAGATTTCTTCAATGTAACTCCATATTTCTTCTTGCATGTATTTCCTATGAAATATCGTGAAACAATATTTTTGTTGCTTGCAATAGGAAGAGGGTAAGGTACGTTTACTTGAAATTGACGTGTCGTCTTATTTATCGTATTTTTAATTTAATCCACATTGCTGTCAATAGTCTTAACATTATCACATAATATATCACAAAAATATGTTTATTACAATACTTTAGCGACATATTTAAAAACAATGTATACTAATTGCTGAGTGTATATGTATAATTATTCATTATTTAGAAAGAAATGAGATAAATAATGATTTGTATTGTTGCAGTGGTTCGAAGAAAAAACGTCGCAAATAGATTCCCTTGATATTCAGCTACGCGCTTTACATTCCGCGGTCGATTCCTTAACGAATCAAAGAAGGGAATTGGCGAACTGCACTGGTGCTACAGCGAAGTCGATTGCTGTTCTTGGCCATGGCGAACCTGGAGCGTCTCTTGGCAGAGCTTTGGCACAATTAGCCGAAACTCTTGAGAAAGTTGAAGTGATTAGGAAGACGCAAAGCAACAGTGATCTCTATCAATTTGGAGAAATGTTGAGGGATTACGTTGCACTCATTGGCGCAATCAAAGTTGGTATTTACAATTTACGATCGCATTTATATTCTTGATGTTTTGTTTTTACATGTAGCATTGTTTTGCAGGATGTTTTTCATGAGAGAGTGAAAGTTTTTCAAAATTGGCAACACGCTCAGTTGATGTTGAACAAGAAACGGGAGCAAAAAGGACGACTCGAGCAATCAGGCCGAACAGACAGGACGAGTCAAGCAGCTACTGAGGTCATAGAATGGGAAGCGAAGGTAGACAGAGGTCAGGAAGAATTTGACAATATCTCAAAGATGATAAAGGAGGAGGTCGAACGCTTCGAATTAGTCAGAGTGCAAGATTTCAAGAAACAGTTAATCGAATATCTAGAATCAATGCTACAACATCAGAATCAACTCATTAAGTATTGGGAGAGTTTCTTACCCGAAGCACGAGCAGTGGCGTAAACATTCCGTTAAAAGAAACGATACGATAATAAGGCCGATACCTACCGTATAATACGAAAAAAAATAACTTCTGTGATGTTCGTCGAGACAAGTTATTAGTTCCATATCAACGATTGTGGCGTATTTTATTAAGAGAATTTGAGTTTTGTGGAAAGATGATAGAGGTTTGCGCTTGAAAAAAGAAGAAACAGAAGGAAAGTAAATGGGTAATTCAGGGGTACTGCCAAATTATTATGCAATGAAAGAAAAGAAAATATATCCTAATTAGACGAACATAACTAGAAGTCTTAAACTTTTATTACATTTCGATTATTATCAATATATAATATATTAATTCTTTATGATTACTTTATATCCATATTATATTTACATTATACGTAGCTGTACGTGAAATATTATACAATTTGTTAAAGAATGTTACTAGATAATAAAGATCAATCATGGTTATATAAATATCTGCGTTTTACTTAATAAAATGAATACGAATATATTTATATCTATCCGTTTCTACTAATGTAGATTAATTTTAATCTCAATTTGATTAAATCTTTTTTTAATATTTAGAACTAAAAAAAAAGATGAATAAATTGAATCGATATTAAAATCAATCTACATTGGTAAAAACAGATAAAAGAAATGTAAAAAATGTGTGTTTGGTAAAACAATTTTGCAACGAGTGGTTTTATTGGTTCAAGTTTTAAAGAACGCAAAATTTAAGTGTAGCAAAGTATGAAAATTGCAGTTAAAAGATCCAATTTGTTTACTTTGGTTGAAGCGCAACTAGAAAAAAAAAGAGTATTTGTCAGACACATTTTCCGCACATGCAACGCAATAAGTGTAGAAAGTACAACGTAGTATAGCCAGAGAACAGATATCAGATATTTAAATTTAAAGATAGATAACCTCAACCGTGTCAGGTAGGTTGTATATGACGCAATGAAAGTCATATTTGTCGATAATGACGAAGAATTCAACAGTGTAATATATCAAAAATATTTTCTATAATGTCATCTAACGACGTTAAAGACGCTGAATTCCAGGCGTATAAAAACGATTCGCGAATTCCTTGCCAATATGGTATCAAGTGCTATCAAAAAAATCCGCAACATCACAGCAAGTACAAACATCCGCCAAAAGGAGAAACGGTAACGTATAATCTTCAACTGACGACAAATATGACAAATTTGCAATTGACACGCTAACATTAATTAATATTACAATTCAACAATTATTATCATTCAATTAACTTGCTCAATGATTAACTTGTAGTAAATAAATATCTTACATATTTTATTAATCGGAATAGCATTATTAATTTATTTAAGATGTGGAAGAATAATTAGAGACAATGAATTATTGTTTGAAATTTTGCTTTAAGCAATTCTGCTGGTTGAATTAATTATCAATTTAATCGCTCTAATGTACAATTGTTCTTATTTATCCTTCTGGTTTCTTAGGTAAAGGAAAAAACTGAGAAGATCATTACTGGAGAAAAGAGAAAACATCCCATTACAGATGATAAAAAAGTGCAAGCAAAAAGTCCACGAAGAAAATTGCAGAAGACACTCGAGTCTTCTGAAAGAAATTTACATAGTTTTTTCTCAAATTTAAAAAAAAATGATGTCATTATAGATAACAATAAAAATGACAATGAAACGTTTAAAGAGAAAACAGAAGCATCAGATAAGAAAGTATCATTGAATGGACATAATTCAGTTAATTCAACCGAAAACGATGCAACTGAAAATATATCAATACCTGATATGGATGTCAAAAGAATTATTATGGATCTCTTTCTAGTTGAGATGCCGAAAGATTTTTTTCAATTTTATGAATTTTGTAAAAACATATCAAAAGATAATCCTCTTTCGGCTTGTAAATATGTTCGCTTGAAACTTGTGGGTCCATATGATATTCTGGATGGTAAAATAAAAATTTCTTCTAGCGAAAACGATAAGGAAAAATATTTGATACATTGGAGATATTATTACGATCCTCCAGAATTTCAGGTATACAAGACAAACTGGTATTTTATGAATACAATGTCAAATGACACTGTATTTTCATGATTATGACACTAAAGATGTAGATTTATACAACAAAAGAATTATATCCACAGACTATTGTGAAATGTGATGATAAAGAAGGATTACATTTTGGTTACTGGCGAGATGATGCAGTAGAAAAACCAGTATTTATAGCAAAGAATCAAGCAAATGTGAATGGCATATTTGAACCCGTTGCAGAAAATATATTTGGTGCTGTCGAGTAAGTAAATACGACAATTTAAGAGATTTAATACATATATAGATCTATATATAAGCTTTTCTATGACCTTTTTTTACATTATTCTCTTATCTATATTGTTTAAATTATAGTGCTTATTTGCAAAACAAAGTGAAAACGGCCAATCCTTTCGAAAAAACCAGCATAATACGTTTGCATTCGCAACTGAAGAACTTTGCCAAACAGCACAATATAACTTTGGATAAAAATACCGCAGATATGCGAGCGAGAGAAAAACGAGTTGTAGCACGAACCTTTCATAAAGCTGGTATAGTCGTACCTTATGATAAGAAGACTCAATTGGGTTACAGAGATTTGGCAGCAACCGACAGTAAGTATATTGCATTAATGGTATTTAATGCGCACACATTCAAATTTTTTTATAAATAGATCAGTTTATAAATAGATTTTTATAAATTGTATTTCTCGCCTGTTTTATGTATAAGAAATAAAATTGTAAAATCATATATTATGAGACTCTCTTGCAAATATGCTTATACTAAACATTAATACACTCAATTATGTGTGTGTGTACACACACACGCACACACACACCACATACACATATATATAATATATATACAGTAAAAAATATTAAAAATCATTATTTCCTTAATTTAATTCTAATTTTGAATTATTCAAGGTTATCACTACACACACACTTTGCACATATATGGACTCAATGTAAATGTTTCACGCATGTTATAGATGATTTACAAAAGATATTGAAGCAGATAGAGGAAGCTGATACTCCGGAAGATAGAAAAATGCCGATCGCGAAGCTCGATGAAATCGTAAGGTTGGCGACAATAGCCGCGGACGAATGCGACTTCGGTACTTGCTTGGAACTAGGACACGACCTCTTCTCGAACGGCGGCATTCACGTACAAACTAGAGCTCTGCAAATGCTATCTATCGCTTACACTCATTTAAAAAGGCCACAGCTATTAAAAATACTTGAAGCACATTTGAAAAACAGGAAGAAGGATTGCGAATTAAGTGTAATTTAAAAAAAAATATTTAAAGAGACGTTTATACACATATATATATATATTTTTCTTTTAATCAAACTGACTTCTTTTAATTACACACACACATCACACATGTTGAGTCTTTCTAGAAACTGTCATGTTACAAACAAAATAAACAATAAGATAAGATAATAATTAAATATAAGATAAGACTCGCGTGTACTTAAGCAAATGAAGAAAAATCAAAATTATAACAAGCAAAAAATGAAGTTAGAAAAGAACTAATACATATTTATTCAAATCTATAAGTAATTGAAGATTATTCGTTGCTTCCATTCCAATGGACTGTGTGGGAGTGACAAACTCAACTTTTAATTACTTTAATTATAAATTTGAATAAAAAAATATGTATTAATTTTTTTCTAACTTTATTTTTTGCTCGTTTATGATCATGATTTTTTTATTTGCTGCAATCAAATTATTCCATTTTATAAGATATATGTTATGCGTGTGCAAATGTAATTATTTTGAAAAATTCATACATCTCTCTCTCCTAAAAAATTTTCAATATAAATTTTAAATTTAAATAAAATTTTTTAGGATCATATTTACAAAGCGAGCAGTGATAATTATGAAATAATCAAAATGCAAATGTAATATTTTTTACGGACAAAATAAAGAAAAAAATTATAAATACGGCAAAGATAGAAAATAAAATAATATTTAATCTGAGAAAATTAATAATTTTATTAAAAAATATATCGCATATTTTTATATATCCAGAGGTCTGTTCGCGTTGCTTGAAATCCTCAACAATTTTTACACTTAAAATGAGATAAATATTTATTTGGACGTTGAGAAGAGAAAGTAAAGATGCTAAGTGCACAAAGAGCACAGAACGCGAACAGATCTTCTGTTGGTAGTATCCAACAGTGAGGTTGGTGGCACTGCATGTCAGAGTGTTCAGTCACAACCACACTCTACACTACTCCACAGTGCTCCACGGTGCATTCGAGTCAATTTGAGTTTCGAGTGTTCGACGTTCGTCGTGCCACGAACGCGCAGTGGTGTGCAGTGGCGTGACACTGTGCGCGACAGTGCGTACGTGCGTGCGCGTTCCGCCCGTGGTATCAGCAAAAATATGCAAAAGTATGAGAAGCTCGAAAAAATAGGAGAAGGTGAGCGCCGTTTGCGGTTGAAGTTGCGGGGGATAAACGTCGTCCGGCGACGCAGTATCGTCGTCGTTACCGACGTCGCCCGCGTCGTCTGGCGACGCGCCGCGACTCGTCGTTTCCCGGTGTGCGTCGTGTCCTCTCCTCATCTGTGTTACTGTCAACACACAACAGCAAGACCGTATACCATTAAATTTTCGACTCGCTTTTTTTTTTAATTTCCAGGCACTTATGGCACCGTGTTCAAAGCCAAGAATCGCGAGACGCACGAAATCGTCGCACTGAAGCGGGTGCGACTGGACGATGATGATGAAGTAGGTAGTGCTTATCCGATCTATCTTTTTCCCCTTTTTTTTTTCTTCTCTTTCGCACGAATCCCCCTCATCGCAATCCCCACCTGCTGTTTTGCCGCGACACCGACGTTCCGATTAATCTAATTAATCGATCGCTCGCGTATTTTATTTATAACGCGTCGCTCGCCTCGTGTCGCGTCGAAAATAAATCTTCACGACGAAGGCCGGCGCGATCTCCTTGATAACAGCGTCTTATCGCTTGTGTGCTCTTTATATCCAAGGGTGTACCATCATCAGCTCTACGGGAGATCTGTCTTCTGAAGGAACTTAAGCATAAAAATATAGTTCGTCTCTATGATGTGCTACACAGCGACAAGAAGCTCACCTTGGTATTTGAACACTGTGATCAGGATCTCAAGAAGTACTTTGATAGTCTAAATGGAGAAATTGACTTGGACGTCGTTAAATCATTCCTGTAAGATGCTTGTTTCCTGAATTTCATCCCACAGTGGGTAACTCTTTGTAGAAAAATACTATTGGATCAGTAAAAAAATTATTGGAACAGTTTACACTATTTGATTCGAATTTTCCAATTATTTGCAATAGTTTTTTCACGAGTCTGATAGTGTTTTTCCATAAAGGAAGATTGATAAATTCACATCATTCCTTTCAGATATCAATTGTTAAGAGGACTAGCATTCTGCCATAGCCGTAATGTTCTGCACAGAGATCTCAAACCACAAAACTTACTCATCAACAAGGTAGAAATGCAGTTACTAAATTTTTATATTTAAGTATTTCTACAAAAATTCTTTTATAATATATTTAGATAAATATTTTTTTGCGGAGAAAATTTCTTATAACTATTTTATGTTTGTCTATTAAATCAGAGAATTATTTACAGAACGGGGAGTTGAAGCTCGCTGATTTTGGTTTAGCAAGAGCATTTGGTATTCCTGTAAAATGTTACTCGGCAGAAGTTGTTACATTATGGTACCGTCCCCCAGATGTTCTTTTCGGAGCGAAATTATATACAACGTCCATCGACATGTGGAGCGCGGGATGCATATTCGCCGGTAATTGTCCCATAATTTTTTTTTCTTTAAGAATTAAAAAGTAAGCTATTGGCAAAACTTTTTATAATCAATATTATGCATAAATATTTACGAATTAAAAATTTTTTTTGTATTATTTTAGTATATAAAGAATAAAATAAGAATAAATATTTTGTTTTTATGGTACAGAATTAGCGAACGCCGGCAGACCACTTTTTCCTGGATCGGATGTAGATGATCAATTGAAAAGAATATTCAAAATGTTAGGCACACCGACTGAAGAAACGTGGCCAGATTTAACGACACTTCCTGATTACAAACCATTCCCGCAGTACCATCCCTCGCAAGGATTGGCACAGGTTACACCTAAACTCACTTCAAGAGGCAAAGACTTACTCCAGGTAAATTATTGTTTACTTTAATCATTGAAATAATAGAATTGCGAAACATAAACTCAGAGAGATCCAAGTTCGATATCCTGAAGTGATATTTTTCGCAATAAGTTATTTATAGGTTTTAAACATATTAGTATTATTATTAAATCAACAATTCAGTAAGTGTGAGATTTCAGTTTATGATTTTGTTTAGAATTCGACAAACCAAATCGACGCACAGTACAGAATTATATTTGTATATTCACATAAATATTACTGATAGTAAGCATTAAAATCTGCGTTGATATCGAAAATGGCTTTCTTTTTCTCTTTTATCAATATTTAAACACTTCTCGATTTTATTTAATATTATTTATTAATAGTTATTTAGCATATCTAATATGTTTATAGAATATATTAATATATATTTAATATACACAAGCATAATTAAACTCTATCGATAATAATAAATTTAATACAATAATCCAACAATTTATAACAAAGAAAAATGTAAAATGAAAAAAATATAAATAATAATGAAAGTATGTAGAGTGAAAATGTAGAGAAATTAGAATGATTTAGAATAAAGCATCAACATATAAATATAATAAATAATAAAAAAAATTTCCGTATAATGTATGTATAACACAACATCTCAATCTCTATTACGATTCAAGCCTTCATTAAAAAATACTAACAACATAAATAAAAATTTGAAAGATAGAAAATCGTTTTCCTCAACCTGTTTATTTTTTAAATAAAATATCGAAAAATTACGTTTATATCTTCTAAAATTAAGCAACAATAAGCTCTTTTATTTAAAGTTCTGGATGGTTTTCAATTGTATGATGTTTTCTGATTAATAGAGATTATTAGTGTGTAATCCGGCTCTACGGTTGTCGGCGGAGGAAGCGATGGCACATCCGTACTTCAACGATTTGAACCCTGTCATAAAAAACGACCGATGCCAATAGCGAGTTATCTCTCTTAGCTCAAACCAACCAAAAGCAAATTACGACACTCAGCGACCAAAAAGTGAAAAGGAAAACGCTCTGGCAAACGAGTCTTGTCATTTTATAATGACGAAAAAGAATTGATAAATCGTTAAATTTTATCTTGACGGTAACTTCTTTATATCGAAAGTAAAAGTTTTATGGTCAACGGAAAAAAGACGCGATATTTCGTATGCTGTCGGAGTCGCGACTGATAAATATGAGGATTTTATGGAGTTTGAGGATATTAAGCGCGATTTATTTATTATTAAATTATTATATCAATAAACCGATATCTTAAATAAGCTTTAATTATTGATCTTATCCCTCCTTTTCCTCTTATTATATTAATTTTTCTACATCGCGTCGAAGTGAAATCTGTGCGCTTCTTGGAGCTTCTCGATTTTGTCTTCTCTCCTCTCCTTCCAATACAAACCGAGAATTAAAGTCGTAATCAAAGCGCAGGTGCCAGATAAAGCTGCTGCACTCAGTAAAATTAACTTGCTGGGCGTAACGAATAGCTGAGCCTTCCATCTCGATGGTTCAGCAATTGGATTCGGTATCACGACCATCTGTGAATTAGGAATAATTTGCGGCCATTCTCGTGATTTGCCGCCAACCTGAAAAATAAATATATATTTTTAAAATATTCTATATCATTTGGAATTTTAGTAAAATCGAGTTACACCATAAATGGTAAGTAATTAATGGATTAATAATCAATTGTATATATGTATATCTTAAATTGCACTAAATTTTAAGGTTTCTATTAGGTGTTGGAATTAATTCGTAGCGTTTTACAATGAAAGAATGTTATTTATTTCACATGAGCATTAAAAAATACATTAATGAAAGTACTTCCCATCACTTGTAAAACGCTACGAATTAATTCCAACACCTAATAGTTTCTCACTACCTGAATAATTCTTATATATTTTTAATTGCTAAAAAAAATATAAACTTAAAAAAGTCCCATTATTCACAGATTTTGAAAAATCAAGACTATTTTTGCAAAACTATTTACAGTTTTTTTTTCACTTTATGAAATAAAGTTGTAATTCAATGCAAATTTGCGTTGTTGCATAAGAAATGCAAAGCAGAGTTTTTAAAAATTAAAGAGTGATGGAATTTTTTGAAAATGGAGTGATGGAATTTTTTATATTTTTTTTCAGCGTAAAAAGTCCTGCAAGAAATATCCATCATTTGTTGAGAAACAAAAAGTTGATTAAGTTCCTTAGTATAATATGCTTATATAGCAAAAACAGAACTCTCTAGTCTCAATTTTAATTAACATTAATGTAATCAATAGTTTTGTTTGTGATTATAATTTATTAGTGTAATGATAGTATACTGATGGTATAATTTTAAAAGTCAAACTATTTTCATTAACGTACCCCTATCGTGAGAGCATCCACAAAATTGGGTGTTCTTCCTAAACCGAAGGTGGTGTACGGCAAATTAAGCGAGAAATGTGCACTTTGTGGTAATTGCGCTGCGATTGCATTGCGAGGACTACCATCCTGCGTGGTGGTTCTGTACGCAATTGACGGTCCCGGCAGATTGGTGCCATAGGTCCTCTTTTTTTTACCGAGCGAACCTGGCGAAATGGGATACATGCTGTTGGTGCGTCCAGTGAGCACCATCACCTTAACAAAGTTCGCGTCGTAGTCCAAACTGTTCTTGAACGCCGCTGTGCGATAGACGTCGTTTGTCTTGTCATGTTCGACTAAGATCACATCTAGAATGCCGTCCTGATAAAAATCATAAAACACTGCCATCGCGGTCTCATTAAAGAACGGATTCAGTGCCTGCCACTTGACATCGAAAGTGCGATTGAAGCCAGCGCAATTATTGCACGCCACATTCTGCAATAAAAATGATTGCGTCTGTTTTGCAGACTGCAGGGTCGCTAGCAAATCTGGATAGCCATCCATGTTAAAGTCGCCGCCGCGTAGAGTAATAGTCTCTGTGTAACGATGACCATTAGGCTTTACGAAACCCCATAAAACGTTATTGGGGTCACGGAAGTTCACTCGCAGATTGTACCATTCATTTAAGTACATCATTATCGTACAATTGGTACAGGCCTCATCAAAACACAATGGTAAAAGAAGAGCCATCTTACCGCTCAGCTCGACATCCAGATAAAGAGTCTGTCCAAATTCTCCTTTGAAATTTTTATCGACTGATATATTATATGGAAGATCTATCTCATGAGAAAATTTAAATTTTTCTATGTCCGATCCATACCATATTTCGAAGGACTTCGTCGTGGTTACCACGAGGTCCGGCAAAAAGTCACCGTTCCAATCCAGAAAGGCATTGGAATGTGGATTTCTTACAGGTTCCAGTTGCTTCGAACTATGATTGCACATCTCAACGGTATCTGGAGTAGTTCTATTCTCATTAAATATCCAGAACATTCTTTTGCCATCTTTGTCCACCCCAAAGAGATCGATTATCATATCTTGATTGTAGTCCAATGCCAATGGTTGATCACGCATCTCTATAAAGGGATTCCATTCATTACTGCAATTCAAGTGGCCGTTACCACCCCACAGTATATGCGCATAAGTGAGCTTCTTATGAGGGTTGAACGTCGTCACCAGGATGTCCATGAAGACATCGCCATCAAAATCACCTGGTACTATACTGGTTACATGATCTTTAAATGAACAATTCAGGTCTGGCTTGGGCCGTAGCAGTGGTTCCTGCTCAGCCGCCAGGAATATTTCCACTGTCTGGTGCTTTTTGTATGTGCGTAGCATAAACACATCTGTTAACTCGTCAGAATTGAAGTCTCCAAACGCCGCTGGCATGTCATTCAGCTCATTCCCAAACACAGCAGGTGTTATATCGCTGCATTTGGTTATCGAGATGAGTGCGACGAGGTGGACAAACGTTCGAATCCACATAATTCACATTCCAACAAATAATCTACAATAATTATGTATCTTAAGAATGATAGAATAAATTACTTTGATAGAATAAGTTACTTTGATACAAGTATTGAAGCATTTTATGATGCAATCTGATGTATGTAAATAATCCAATAATAAATAATTCAATTTAAATAATAATAAAGAACAAAGAGATAAATGGATCATATAAAATGCATAATAATAAAATCTATGAGTGAAATTGTCTAAAATATTTTTTCATCTTCTTCAATAATATAATTGATATTTTTGTGTTTCAATTTATAGCTTTTTCTGCATTGTAATAGTAATTTAATTAGTTTTGTCTTCGTAAAATATGAATGTTAACGATAACAAATTAAAGATGACAAAGATATCAGCAAATCAGTGCTATAAAAAATTATGGATCATTAATTGGAGAATACAGCGTTGTCAATCTTTTTAAAATCGAAAGTTTTACAAGTTCAACAAAATAATATATTTACTTTACAATGATCTCAGACATATAATTAAATGAATGTCTAAAAATAATATTTTGTTCTTTTAAATTTCTCATCGCGATGAGTAATAAGATTGAACAGGTGATATCACTTTTTTATGTGTGCACTTAACCTAAAATTAACAATTAAAAACCATGAATAAATACAGACAACCAAATAAAATGATGATTTCCTGCAATATTTGTTCATAAATTAAGATAATTGAAAAATATGACGGACTGACGAACAAATATACCTGAGGAATGTACTACGCCGCTGAACAACGCATTAGTTCATCACTTAACTGATTGTAATGTTTTATATGGTATGTCTGACATATCTGACAACCACAATGAACGAGTAAGTTAAGTGGTGGAAGGAACTCAACTCTTGCGCATCTCTAACAGCCAATGAGAACGTGACATACGCTGCCATGTTGCTGCGGTTATTTAAATTAGACATCATGCAATGATTATTTTACTTAATTTTGTGTTTTTAATAATATTTGTTTACAATATATAATATAATGAATTTGGTTTTAACTTTTGCTATAAAAATTAATTTTTCACAAGCCTCTTTCCACTTTAATATTAACGCTTTCTCTTTTGAGAAGCGATAAAAATGTACCGTTAAATTCTTTTTTTCGATGATCATTTTTACATATTTTTATTTGGCAACTACTCATTTTCGAGCTGTCACATCAGAATTATCGCGCTACAAATGTATGAATGGTTAAATAGTTCAAATTTAAAATTGAATTGTCTCGATTTATTTATATAATATAAATTTATTTATATAATATAATTTTATTTCTTTTGAAACACAAAAAATTTAGTACAAAATAATATTGATAAAATAATTTAGGTCAATACTTTTCAATTAAATAATCAAACTATACTCTTTATGTTGAATTTAGTATCTTATGATAAGCAAAATTAATTTAAAATGTAAGAAGCAGAATGTTTCGGCATGAATTTATATTATAAAGAATTAAATATTTCATTTATGTTGCGTGTAATACATTAATATTTATAAATAGACGATTGGTGTTTAAGAGATAGTTAACGGCCTTGATATTAACCAAGACTCTTTAAAATCTAAAAGAGTTATGAGAAAGGAGAATAAACGAAAATATATTCACTTCTTGTGTTTGAAAAAAATTATTTTTGGTAAACAATATAATAAATTCTTTAATAAATTTTTGAATTTGAACATTCTCTTTATCTGATTTTTTTTTTTTTGATATTTTGATCACCTTTCATAGAGTTCAAATTTTCAAACTTAGAAATTTTTTATATCATGATTCTTGAATCTTGATATCAATCGCTTACTCTCGATCATATTCTCCTAATTTAAAATAACTTTACCTATTTCTGAGAATTTATATAATATTTTTTTTACAGAAATTAAAAAACATTTTCAGAATGCAAATGATGCTTTAGTTGGTACAATCTAATAATGTAGAAACGTTTCAGCAATATGTAGGCATTTCTGTGATATTATATTTCAGCAATTTGTAGGCATTTCTGTGATTATATATTTTCATATAATTTGACATGTTTTCAAACATAAATACTACGTGATTAATTATTATTCCCTAAAATATTTCATTTAAAAAATATAAAAACAATAGAATAAAATACTGATTTAATTTTTGCCGCAAATTTACCAATAAAATTGTTCCACAAATCTACTTAATAATTTGTGCTGATAAAATATGAGATGGTTGCTGCTAAGCTGCTGTAATACTGAAATGAATCTGCTACTAAATCGACATGCTATTAATATTTTCCTCATCAAAGAGACATAAATATTTTTTATAAAAAAAATATTAATAAAATTGTAATAATAAATAACTAACAACAATATGTTATAATTCTTATTTTATTTACTTGCAGTTCTATTATCACATATGTTTTACAATCCCAACAATAAAAACAATTTAATGGTGTAACATCGCATCGTGTGTGTGTATATTGTCCTATGTACAATATGTATAAATATTTGTATAAAAAAATGTGTTTGCACAATTTTGCTTTAAATTACTTGATCATTTAGCATTGGGATAACTTCCTCGTTATCATCAAATTTGTTTTCAAATCGATTTACGTTTATAATTGCTGTATTAACGTTCGCAAATACTTTGTTGTATAACGTTCGCAAATATTTTGATATTTTTTTATTAGAGTAATGCAAGAATTTATTTTATTTTAGACTACATTTACTTATAAAAAAAAACAAACTTGTCGAAGGCACTTGTAGATACATGATCACAGAACACTCGTATCGATTTCCTTCTACAATTAACGCGTGTTGGTAAATTTATTTTTAAAGTTTTTGTATAAAATTACAAGATAAATAAACTAACGTAAATAAGCCAAACAAATATTTTTAATACATGTTATTTAATAATTCTTTTAATTTTTATTTTAAACAATTCGATTTCAATTCTTTTCAAATTTATCCTTGCAAGTGTTTTCGCGCAATTACGTATTTCATCAGATAGTGATTATTACACTAATGTCGATTACAACAAATAAATAGCCTCGATTTTCGAGACCATACAGAAAACGAAATCACTGCCGTCACAGTTATTATTCGGTTTAAAAAAAGAAAAACTTATCAATTAAGGAAAAAATGCATTCTACAAATGTGATCATTCATTGACAATTTCTATTTTTTAATAAGATGGAGATAAAATGGATCTTTTCTTGTTCTTTGTAAACACTTTATAAATAACTACGAGCAATAACTCATCTAATATCTATAACTTAACTAAGGGTTGCTATGCGCAAATATCTACAATATATATAAACACCATTGTTGTATTGTATACACTGTGCTGTTCGTGACATTATAGGTAAAAATCTTTAGCTTCTCCTTGGCCCCATAACAAAACAGGATTTGTTGTTATTATTATCTCTTTTACATAGATTACCATGCAATACAATACAAAATGGCAGTAGTTGCAATAAAAAGTGATGTACTAAAAGAAGATGAACGATGAGGATTTTTACTCTAATACTGCTGCCACAGGTTTGTCAAGTTACAAACAAGAAATCTATCTTGAAGATAAGCGTTGGGAAATATTAATTCATTCTTCCCTGGTATAATCATTGTAAATCTATTCAAATCTATCATACGAATCTTAGCAAATATATCCCATTTTCTAAAAATAACAATCAACGTATTGTGCAAAGTGGAAGACCGAGATTAAGTTATATTTAAATATGAAACGACTGCAGAAATGTCCAAAGTAATGGAGAGCTCATTGTGCACATCGATATTTACATTTATCGGGATATACAATGTACTGATTCTATCAAAATTTATAATACGCAAGAATAACAATACCGCATACCACAAATGAGTATGAATTAACGTCGTATCTAAAAAGCATGTTTTTTTTACACTGATGTTCATTTGTATATTCAAGCAATAGCGATATACACAATTCAATTTTAATATTCTTAATTAGATAATTTTGATATACAATTAAGATAATTTTGTAAAAGATTTCTGTAATCTCGTACCCGCTTTGACTTATTTGTGTGTAATGACATTTTCAGAAATTCGCTTATCTACAAGTAATAGTTTTCATTCTTATATTTCTTTTGAGAATCATCTCTTCCATCGTTTCTCTAGCATGCCAGTTCTTAAAGTGTGATTCTCTAATTCTACATAATACACGAAATTATTATGTAAAAATTGATAAATTATAAAATATAACGAATGACGCGAACCGAAGCTTATAATAGCTTGGTTGTGAGTATATTCTACATATATATCTCTCCCTTTCTTCTCTCTCTCTCTCTCTCTCTTTCTTTCTTATACACATACAAATTATCTTTCACACAAAACATGATATGATATTAAAGCAATTGATGTACAACTTTTGCAATCCAATACAAAAGTATGAAGATCTACAGGGCGAATTGACATAATTATTATGAAAAAATTTATATCTTTACGATAAAAAATATACAGTTGTGAGATTAACTTAAACGTCTTAATGTAGTCGCTTGTTTCGAATGGCTAAATAAGGGAGGGAATGAATACATGCATAAATGACCAAATGGACACAATCGTCACGTCATCAGTGTCCTCATATCATCACTGATCTTATAGGTAAAATATTCACTTGTCAATGTTGAGTCTCGTTCACAATTTTTACACTATCTAATTGATTTTTTTCGTTTTTGTCGTCATCTTTATCCGGATTGTCCCATGCTTGCCTTTGACCAGAACCGAAAATTGCATAAAATGCCGCACAAAAGATATAAACGCCAGCGCAGATCATAAATACAATTCTCCATTTTGCTTGTGATGGCTGAAAATATTAACATGACATAAATAATATTGTATTTAATTTCAATTACACACACACACACACACACACACACACACACACACTCTTACCGATTTAGCAATCACCTCTCCAACAGTAATTGGTGCGAGAAGTCCAGCGAGATTAGCGATACAATTTGTAAAGGACATTAAAATCCCAGCAAATCTCGGAGAAATGTCGAGGTGATTTACTTTAAAACCGGAATAAATAGCACCATTCAGACCGACTCCCAATGTAATAATAGTTACTGTCAACCAGGCATTGCAACCGGTATACGAAGCCGCTATCAATGCCAAGGCCGGTGCAAATTGGCCGATGCTGTTAACGATCTTGCGAGTTATAGTATGAGTAAATCTTCCCGAGGAGATCATCCAATCAGCGACATGAGAGATAAACATGGAGAAAAGCCACATAGCAAAGTACGGAAGTGCTGAATAAATACCATTCTGAAATATAAGATAAACGATAAACGAGTTTCATACAGAGAAGACTCCTTTCTCTCCAAATTTCGAATTTATTATTCATGAATAACTCACTTTTTTAATACTGAAGTGAAGAATCTGTTTCATAAATGTCGGAAGTTGAGTCATCAACGTTTCGTATCCATAATTTTGACCCATGTGCGCCATTAAGATAGCCCAAAATGGTAACGAAGTTGCAATGGACTTCCATGGTACGGGAGGCGACGACTAAAAGAAGAAAGAATATTAGTTCTCTCAACTTTGTTATTATTAATATATACTCCGTGCCGTATCAATTCTAGGTAATTTATCTATTGTGCCGTGTGAGTCACCGATGATTTACAATATTTTTATTTGTATTTATATTTGTTAAATAAAATGTATTTTATAATAATTAAAAAATTACAAAAATTATTGTTAAAGAAAACCTAATATATACCAATATTAAATCATAAAATAACCTGATCCAATATATGACCTACTCGCTATTTGTGGATAATTACACAATAAATTCAACAAATAATATTAAGGCAGTAGCCTTAGTTTATACTTACTTTTTCTTTAAATGTTTATTGCATCTATGTAAATACTTGAAAATATCTCATATATTTTTAATGTTCAGAAATATTTCTTTTTTTAAATCTATCAATTTTGAATTTTTAATTTTGAACTTAGCAAAAAATTAGAAAAAAATCAAAGCTTAGATAGGCTATAAAGTTCGATTATCTTCATTATAATTATGCTACACATAAGATAGATATAAAAAATTACAAGTATATGTTTCTTTCTATAATTAAAATATCAAACGGTTTGAATGGTATGTTTAACGTGAGTTACCAAAATAATCTACACGGCATGAAATGATTTAGAAGAGATTTATTATTATAAAAAACAATAGATTAAGATAAATATTCGATTTACATAATAAATTGAGATAAATGTTATGTAAACATAAGCAAAAAAACATAAAAAGAAACTCACGGATATGCCAGCGCTACCCCATAGAGAACTGAGTATGAACTTCTTCTCGTCTTCAGCGATACTTGGATGTTGTTCCGGATCCTCATAAACCCATATGAGGAACGCTATGCACCAGAGAGTACCAATAACACCAAACACGTAGAAAATAGACGGCCATCCGCCTACTAATTGCCAATCGGCCAACAAACCGCTCAACGGCATAGATATTATCGTACCAAACTGTGCACCTATCGATGTGAAGAGAGAGAAAAATGCAAAAAAAAATATGATTAATTATTATTATCGGGCGTCCAATCCTCCTTATGCTCTTTCTCTTTTTACCAAGAAAAAAAAAACCTTGAGGGAGTGCATGGTTAAAAAAAGACGATAACTCAAGAAATTGAAAAGGCCCACGGTCCACGGTCCACAAATCTCGTCACAGCAAGAAGCGCGCGTACACACTCGATGCATCAAAATGCCCCAGAGACAGAGAGGAGGATTCTCGCGTAGCGAACTAGCTCTCGATTCGATACACGCGATAAATCGCTACATAAAGGAAGAAAAAAATCGCATTGAACGGGCTTACCGGCATAGACAAAGGCACCCATCCTGCTCCGCTCGTTAGGTGGTATCCATTTCGCCAGCAATGCATGTGTGCAAGGCACAATTGGACCCTGCAATAGGGATTAATCCATTCCTAGGGGGAAGGAAATACACCCGTACAATCAAAAAACGTTCACACTCAAACGGATCAGTAATCCTTTAAGCTTATGACTATAATTACTTATATTATTAATTATTATATTATTATATGTTAATGCTAAAACTAATATATAAATCTTTCTCTGCAAATGTATACACACAGAGAGAGAGATTCTTGTCTTATTAATTAAAGTGTTTGTCAGCATAATAAATAATGTAGAAAACTAGGACTAAAATAAAAGGCAAATAATAATGATTATGTAATAAATGTCTGTTTATCAAATTTTTTAAATGTCAATTTGTGAACTTTATACTTACGAACGAATGAAAGTTGTTTGCAAAATATATATTTGGACAACAGATAACCGATCCCGAAACATCACACATTCTCATCTTCGCTCGCTCTTCTCGAGTCTCAATCAAACTATTACGTGTTATAATAGTAAAAGGGATTTTCGAAATGTTACTTACCTCTCCTAAACCCTGAATGAAGCGGACGATTATCAGCGGCCAATATCCCCAATTCGCGGATACTGGGACTAGTAATCCAAAAAGCGAATTGATCAGCATGCCGATTCCGAGGAAGTATTTGGCGCCATAACGCTTGGCAAGTATACCGAACGGTATTTGCGTTATAACGTAGCCCCAAAAGAATGAACTTAAGAGATAGCCTTGTTGCTTGTTGTCCCATACAAATGGTCCGTCGGCGCTCTGCAAAGGCAAAGGCATTTTTTAATTCCTTCACATAAATTCTCGCAATCTCTAAATAAAAAGAAAAAAAAGTATACTTACGCGTTCGGCAGCGTCAGTTTCATTGGTCGACTCTCCGCATTTATCCTCGATTTCTATCACCTCATCGTTGCTCTTGATAGCTGTATGATTAACCATCGCGACGATAGCCACAGACATGTTGGTCCTCATTATGTAGGCATTTGCCATACCGAGAAATATCATGAAAGTCACCATGTGACGTTTCCCAAACCGGACTGAAAGAATAAAGAAACGTTATTAAATTATCGATAAATAAAGATAATACAGACGATATGTTATGTAATATCTCATATTATATTATACTCAATGTCTTTATTCATTAACAATAGATCTGCACGTCTAATTTTAATTACTAGAAAGTTTCAAGTTTCTCTGTAGAAATTGTTTCTAAAAATATAATAGGATATTGTTTATTGCAATTATGTATCTTTTTGTTAAAAATATTTGCGTAACTAACAATAAGCTTTAAATTAAAATTCTAAAGATTTTAATCGTAGAAATTTCCATTTGCAAAATCGATTCCGGATTAAAATCTATTATTATTTAAGAAATATACAATATTAAAAGTATTTTGTCTTATATAATGCACTGTTATGTAAAACAGTATACTATGTAATGTATATTATATGTTTTGTAACACTAGAGTACACGTGCCGTCTAAATATTATTGTAATAATTAGAATGAAGACATTGTGGCATTGTTAATTAACACTTTTGAAATATTCGCAAAAGCATGTCCTATAACTGCTAATATGCATTAGCAGATACTCTGCCAAATTTTCACGGAAATAACCGAAGGACGAGTCGTGGGACTAATGTCGAGGTGAGGGTTACGCCAAAAAAGATTATGACGTGAGTTAATTGAGCTACAAACTATAATCAACGGAAATGCAACAAATACAGCATCTATATAAAAGTCATATGTAGACGTCACAAAAGTTTTATGTTTCAACAAATAATTTTGCCGTTTTTATAGAATATTGTCCGATATTGTTTCATGCGGCAAAAAATTATTTTAAGATAAATCAATTTGTATATCCTTTATTTCAAATTTTTAAATTTATATTTGAATTCGAAACCGTATTTCGAAATCTTAAAAGAAAGGCCAACGTCAGCCTGCATTTATAGGCAAAGAAAAATAAACTATATAATGAAAATATAAGATTTCTTTCTATATATTCAAGTTACAGAATGATATCAGTTTTATTTTCAAGATTTTTTTGAACAAAGTTCGCGCAAATTTCACATAAATTTCTTGAGAATTTTCATCATTTCACAGAAACAGAATTGTTGAGTTTTTGCGCAGTAATCAATGAACGTGAGTCATTAGATTGTAATCGGTTAATGATATGTATGACATGTAAATGCCGTGTCGTGCGTAATGACTGTCTATGGGTGTTACAATTAACAAAGATTCGTATGAATTACAAAGTACAAAAGTCTTATAAGATTTCACGTTAATAAGCTATGATCTACGCTACATTTGATCAATGTAAGAAGATCAAATTTGCCATTGCATCATTAATTGATCAATGATTAGTACAAAGAATAAGAGTCGAGTAGGTGTTCGTGCGTGTAATTGTGTCATGATAAATATGAAAAAGAATGTTAAGACATTGTATGTCTTCGTTATATAGAGTATGTACATGAAGAGCTTCGAATAATATTCCACGAGTTTGAAATCGCGTCAGCAGTGACATAATATATGAAGCACCGTTTCAGATTTATGACAATCTTTTTTATTTATAATCTACATTTTGTGTTATCAATATCATCGTTATCATCCCTTTTTAGCGTGAATTCTTGTATATTTACTTTTACAGATAAAAATGTA
Organism: Acromyrmex echinatior; assembly: GCF_000204515.1. The sequence continues at coordinate 3,056,788 of NW_011626625.1, forward strand.
TCAGAGATAATAATACAAATTTTTTTTAATTTTTTAATTTTATAATTTTTAATATATTTATACCACAATTTTAGAGATTGTGATTAAATCTATTTCAATGACAGAGGTCGAAGAAGATCTAAGTTAAAATTAAAATAAATGATTCTCTCATATTTGGCTCTATAAATTGTGTAGAAAATATGCGATCGCCAGATATTTGCTATTTAAAGATTGCTGTTTCGAAAAGACGACTCTTATTGACTTATGCGAATCAGAACTTCATCTCGCTTTATTTAATCAACTTTAAATGAGTGCCCACAGTCTAAATCGCTGCAATCGATTCTATTTGATCCTAGTGAGAAACCTTTTGTACGATACGCGAATCATTGTCAACTACAATGAAGCTAACGATGTTAGTGAAGAATAACGAGCACTTCATTTTAAAGGGATTGGCAGGCAAGTATGTTTACCATCGTGATGTTTATCACCGGTAGTTTAGTATATGAGTCATATCTCACCGCATAATCGGTAGCGTAATCGCGCTTACATGAATTTCGTGGGCTAAGTTTAGCTATCGACTTTAAATTTTTTTTAATGCTATAACTTTATGATTGTTATTGAAAAAAATCAATTCTTTGACAGAAATCTACAATCGATATATATTTACTCAATAAAATTCAACCTCTCTGTTTCTCTCTCTCGTTGTTTATAATTTTCTAAGTCTAAGATTTAATTCCAAATTTATTTCTTTATAATAAAACGATTTCGAAATGTTATAATAAAGTTTACTTTATAATTTAAGAAAAACAACAAAATTATCAATTCATAAAATTTTTGAGATTTTCTCAAAGCCTAAAAATTAACATTTTGAAAAACAGCAATCTCCTCATTTACCTATAGATACTTTATAGATACCTTATCAGATTATCCTCTTTATATTTATTATGTCTCTCTATGTACGCGAACGCTTTGTCATAACTTCCACGTATTATGTCAGTAATTACAGTCACTCTTTTCTGCGTCACACGGAACAAACGAGAGCTTTTTTTTTCCTTTTGTTTTCTCTCAGTCGATGTTACAAAACTTCTCGACCAATTACATTCGACTTGTACCTTGTACGTCTCTTATCACGCTTAAATTAACACCGTTCTCCCAGACGTTGCCGAGAGAGAGCAAACAAAAAGAAGAGCAAATGAAGGAAAATGAGATAGGAGGCGAAAGATCGGTGAAACGCCGCGTCGGATTGATTTGCTTCAATTCACGCAAGTGTTTCTAGGAATAAATTTCGACGCCCACTCACCAAACCAACTTAAGTCAATTGACATCGAACGACATTCTCATTGCAATTTAAATTGTACCAGTTCTCCTGGCCCACGCATAAATTATCTAAAATTATCACATGTGTTTCTTTCTTTTTTAATTCTTCTCTGTGATGTCTTATTCTTTTAAAAATCACATACGTTATTCGCTATAAAAGTAAATCATTTATGACTTTATGCACAATAATTGTAAAAATATATATATCTTCTTCTAATCAATTCTTGTACCTCTTGTATCGACTTTAAATGTTGTAAGGTATGTAAGTATTAATGTTTTAATTATAAGAACACTTGTTTAAAATACGTATTTTCCAATTCTTTTAATCAAACGAAACATTGCCAATTATCGAACAGAAGAAAAGAAACATTTTTTTTCTACATGCGCTTCCCCACGCACTTTACAATTAGCAACTTTACGAGAAAAATTACGCAAGATTGCTCAAAAAGCGCAAGTATTGCGCTATTCTATTTATAATCGTGGAGCTCTTGCATTTGTAGTCGCATATCGCTAAATTGAAATCAATTATTGTATCAATACGTGAGGTTGCGTTATTCGAAAACGATCTTCCATTATCTGAGATCAAGCGTTTGACCTTACAATTACGTCAGTAATTCATTGTGGGATTATTAACTAAAGATTGATTAACCAGAGGGATAAAGTCTAAAAGTAGATATTGTTATAATTTTCCATAGTTTTCTTAAACATATCGAAAACGTTAGAGAAAAAAATTTCTATTATGCATTCATATATTATTTAAATTCTTTTTCCTTTAAGTTCAATGATATTATATTTATTAATATCTCGCTTATTTATATGAAATTTATAATTTTATTATTTTTAATTTTATATTTAAATTAAAAATTATCCTTGTATGAAATCGCAATTAATTCTAACGATAAGCTTTCTTTCATTTAATTCTTTTTCTATTATTCAGTAGTCACGTCATAGTGTAGATCTACATTAAGAAGTAGCTATCCGCTAAAAATCAAAATTCAAGCAATATATACCTAACAAAAAGAGAAAAATTTAATTCAAAATTTATCACAGATTAATAATATATCGATAATATAAAAAATAAACAAGATAAATGTAAAATAATGTCTTACGAATTGCTTATACATTTAAAATCAAGGATTCGAAAATCATGATACAAATAATATATTCCAGAACGTCCGCCTAGTTCCCCCTCCCCTTAATCAAATCTTAATGAATAAATTATATAATAATGTGCTATTTATGCCCTCTCAAAATTCGTAAAAAAAATGTTTACGCTCATTTCGTTTAGCTAAAAAAATTTTTTTATGGAGGGGTTGAGGAGGCTGTCAGCCCCTTCACGTATTAATAACAACCAACTTAGAAAATCAAATATACAGGATTTGCACTATTTATGCGCTTTCATATTCATCCCTAAATCGTATAAAATTGCAAAATTACGCTGACTTATTTATATTAACTATGCAAAATATATTTTCGATTTATGCGCTACTGTTTCGAAGCAATTTCGATTTTTGCGCTGCAATCCTTAAGGAACTTAGGTAGTGTAATTTTGCAATTTCAAACGACTTAGATACGAATATTACTGTTTGCTTCAACAGGGAAGTTCCTTAATATAATTTATTCATTAAGATTTAGTTAAATGGGAAGGCCAGCTAGGCAGACGTTATTCCAGGAACATATTACAGTAACAATAAAATATATTCCCGATAAATTTTTGGAACTATTTCTTTTATAAAAGTTTGAATAATTGTCTTTTTCCATAAGTTTTGGATTTTTAATATTAAATATCTTATTAATTTTTAATTAAAATTCGAAAAATTAATAATAATTTTGTTAGTTGTAACTGCCAAATTAGAATTTAATTTCAATTTCTATTTTTTATCAAATTTCTATTTCTAGAAATTTAATAAAGAGAGACTGTTATATAAAAATTATCTCTTTTTTTTTTCCATTCTTGTCTTTTTTTCTTTCTTATCTTTCTTTTTCTGATATTCTTTATTTATAGGGTAATAATCTCGTGCATGATGCGATTGATGGTTTAATATCGTTGTCACATTTGAACTTGCGTAAGTTTCACTTCAAGATATCGGAAGGATTATTGAGTAAGAATTTGACTGTAACAGTATAATCGACGATGAATATTTTATTTAACATATCAATATGTTAGGTCGAAGCATTTTCCTATCTTGGATGTGAGGCATGCCAAAATCCGCAGATGAAATCATTCATAAAATAATCGTCAAGACAAGAGCAAAGCACGTTCGCTGATAAGTGAGAATGAAGGCCAAGAGACGGAAGGTTTATTGGCTCGGATCCAGTCACGTTTTATCTGTGCTTGCATCGCCAAATGTACTTCGTGCGCATTTCACAAGCATGTTCTTAAACACCTTGCAATATACAATCACATCTATAAATGACAGTACCTAGTATCGATTATTTCGAAAATGACAGTCAGGAAAAAGAGGAGCTGCCAAAATACAGACGAACGAATAAGAGGAGAATGACAAATAACTATTATTCTTGTACAACATGTAACATAAAAAAAGATTGAATTATTTACATTTTTCAATTTATTATTGCAAATGATTATATAATATAATATTTTACGATAAAAATAGATAGCTTATAGAAAAAAGAAAATTATAAGATCCTTAATTATACAGTGATAAGTGCACAGATAAACAAATGCTGCTGTTGTAGTGCTATCCGCAATATACATACTTAATAATGCATAAATTTTTTAACTGCATTTTCAAAATATTACTAATAAAATCAGCTCGATTATTATCTATAAGTCATTCATGGTTTTCTCTTTAAAAAAGAAGTTTAACAATCTTTAAAAAAGAAATCAAACAAAAGCAAAAAAGCAATAAAGTCTATATTATATCTATAATTAATCACACATAAATTATATTTTTATGTCTATTTTTATTCATATCGCTATTCGCGCACCTATCCCTTACAATCACCTAAGAATTACATAATTAATCGCGATTCGGAAAAATTAATAAATAATTAATAAACCGAATATCTTTAACGTCATTGTGATAAAAGACCACGTAATGAACGAAATGTAATAAAAATAGACAGGGTCATGTATTATTTGATATTATTAGACTTGTGCCTATTCTTATATGCAGCTCAACTTCTATATATCATTTTCATAGTTAGGGTGCGAGTTTCCTCCTAGATTCCGCGACGCCATTGCACTTCATCCTGCACTCCTGCGTCGGGAAACATGCAACATCAGCTCAAGTCGAACTGAATGCAAAAGATTACCAAGACATGATAACCATGAGGGGCATAACAGCCATGTTGGTTTAAACAATCTGCCGAAGGCATCCGAATCGTGTTTCAGCAAACTCGACGATATTCGACGCGTCGCGTCGTTTAAATTAATTTTCCATTCTTAACGCATTTAAAATGCGTCTAATTGCGTCGATGTGACAAAAAAGAGTTATCACTGCTATGTTAAAAAAAAAGACAATCGATCGTTTAAGAATACTATTGATGATATATGATGTCGTATAGAGTTACTATGAGAATCTTATCAATGCATTCTGTCGCGCGTGAGAAAAGTCGTAGAAAGATATGCTGACAATGATATCGATCACATGTGAGTTATGTTTCTTTTACATCGCATCATTAACATAGTTAATTTTTTCTATTGATCAATTCTATGTATCAATTTGCACATAATTTAAAAATTATATAATAAGAAACCAATTAATTTTTGTCAAAGTTTGTCATATTTTACATTAATCTTTATCTTTATACATATTTTTTTTTCATTTCTTTATCAAGGATAAGCTTTTATTAGGTGTTGGAATTAATTCGTAGCGTTTTTTAATGAAAGAATGTTATTTATTTCACATGAGCATTAAAAAATACATTAATGAAAGTACTTCCCATCACTTGTAAAACGCTACGAATTAATTCCAATACCTAATATAAATATTTATAAAAATGTAAATTTTCACATGAAGAAAATAATCTATGCATGTATAATTACATTATGCGTTAATAATTCAACAAATCATTTTTTTTTCATTAAAAAAATACTCGATAGATCTTTTTTTTCTTCAAACGTTCTGAGAATTATCTAAATAATTAGGAATTAAAGAATCGTATCATTTATAGATCCTCAATCAAAATTGAGAACCTATAAATAATACAATGATCCCTTTTTCAAATTCGTGATTATTTAAATAATTTGCAGAACTTTTGATGAAAAAAGAATAATCAATCGTATATGTAATATCTATAAATAATACGATGGCAAAGTCTCTTAAATGTTCTCCGTTAACATTTGAACTAATTTGCGAAAATAACTTCGCAACAAGCTATTTTCCTTATACTGACTAATAATGCCTGTTAAGAGGAAACGATCTCGGAGAAGGGATTAACATATTTAACATTTATCAATCAATCATCGCATATAAGTATCTATCGAGTCTACACGCGATCGATCATTTTCCAAGACAACCGTCACTGGGCGCCTACAGCGTCGTTCGTAGTCATCAGCCATCGAGCACGTGGCCGGGTTCGGTAGAAATAGCTTCGGCATACAGCGATATAGAGAATATCGCGGTGTGTGCGTTAACGGTGTGTCTTGGTGTGTCTTCAATTGTGTTGCGAAACGCAGAGAAGTACAACGCCGAAAGAACGACTAGAGGAGACGAGGCAAGAGGCAGGACGGGAGTCGTCGTGTGGAAAGGCCACGAGAATTGGCAGAGGGAAGAGTGGGAGAAAGAAAGAAAGAGAAAGAGAGAGAGAGAGGGGGGAGAGCTGTGTCTCCTGTACATGAACACGCGTCTTACGATTGCTCGTGACGTGCGTGAACACTATTGTCGTGTACGCACCAGCGCGCATTGCGTGCGCGATACATCGCGCGATCGTGCCGGTGCATACGGAACGAGTTCCAGACTCGACTGGGAAAATAATGAAAAAATAAAGAATGGAAGAACGATGTGAATTTAGCGAAATAATCGAGATTGATGAGTCGGAATGGCATAACAATTTTGCAGTAACAATAAACCATTATAAAGATTATAAGTGAATAAGTGAAATAATAAAAAAATGACTATTAGTTTAACAAAAAAAAAACAAATATTAGTTTAAAATATGCAATTATTTTTAAAAATTATATGTTTGCCCAATACTACTTACGTAATTAACGTTTTTTTTTCACGCAATAAAAATTTGCTCAAACGCATTAAATGTGACATTTAATAGCATATACATTTAATTAAAATTTTTCCTAATAGTAAACATATATATAGTCAATAACGAAAGAAACGCGAGCAAAATATATATTTATGTATATTCTCTCTAGGGAGAAACGGTAATATGTATAGACAAATGTGATACATGTTTGCACGTCACACACATCGGCATGATGATTACGAGAGCTTTTAAAATATGAAAGATGATATCTTATATGTAAAGGGGCTTTTAAAGAACATTAAATAGAATTAAAATTAAAAATGTTTTAAGTAAAATTTTAAATATACCTGATATAATGCTATATTAAACTAATGTTAAAAATACTAACATTAAATGTGACGAAATGCTAAAAAACTTCCGAAAATATTTGCGAAATTTATTTTCATAAAAGCCAATAAATTTTTACTTTTAATTTCAATTAGTATTAATAATACTTATTCATCGTAATATTATTCATTAGATACGAAACATTATTTGATTTTTAATGATTAATTAATATTTATTTCAATATATTTCGAATTAATGATCCAAGATAAAGCGATTTCGAAATAAATGACTTTGCGTACTGAAGCGTCTTAATATTATTGATAAATATAGCAGATCTATTAGGCAATCCAAACAATTTTTGTATCACGTAAGCATTAATGCCATACAATCAACGATGATATAAAGTATGTCATAGTTTGTCACATATAAGAATAAAATCTACCTGATAAAGGCCTCGGAAATAAAGGCGGAATAGAAATATTTGAAATTATCGACAATATATCCATAACTTGTTTAACGAAAAAGTAAAAGCATGTTGAAAATGTGATAATATATATTAATTATTTATATAAAAAAAAATTAAAAATAATATTAATACGTATATAAAAGTATGTTTATATTATTGTCCTTTATATAATAAAATATATTATTGTATTTCTTCACAGAAATCTCTGAAAAAAATGTTTCGAATAAAATAAGAATATATTTATGAAGAAGTAAAATATCGATCTTTCGTGCAGAAATTCATTTCGGAGAAGATTGAACTTCGATCTGGTCAAAATAACGTCAGTAATTTAAACTTTGTTATCATTAACAGTAATTTATGGTCATATATTGCCTCTTCGCTGTATTTACAGAGATAAATTCGATAGTCAACAAGTTATCATAATTGTGAGCACAAATGATTATATATTAATTTTGATTAACATTACATGGAACGCTCTATAAACATTCTGCACCTCTTTTTTCACAGATGTTTAAAATCTAAATTTAAATAAAATATTTATGGAGTAAACTATGGCAAGTATCGATTTTTCACGTAGAAATTCTTCCTACAACAGAAAATTCTATTTTAATAAACTTTATCAAACTCGAAATTTTAATTCTTTCAATACTTTTCCAACCTTAGGTTAGAGTTAATTCTGTGAAAAACTGACTAAAGAGTCTATTTAAAAAATTACAAAATAATTTTCGTTTATTCTTTCGTATCTTTGAAATCTTTTATATATAAAATCCCCAATTATCGCTGTTTTATAGAAAAGAGCAAATGCAAAACTGATTGAAAATTCCGGGGATAAAAAGTAACGAGTCCCCCCTCGCTCGGGAATTTTGGTATATCTTTTATGCAAGCCGAATATGCAACACCCTGTACACTATTTTTGCGATAGCGGCTAAATACACAAGTCATTCGGCGGCCTTGACGTCACCTATTGCGAGAAAAACACGCACTTTGTTCTCGAACATTCCTCGAGTCCGTGTGTGCGCCGAAAAATCCCGTAGCAATTTTTCTGTAATTACAACAAACAGTTCTCCGTTCGGACAAACAGATGCGTAATAGGAACGATGCGTTCCGCGGAAGAACGGATGCTTCGTATCCGTACTCTTATCCAGATAGCGACCGTTTTCGCGATGCGTCATCATCGAGGCAATGAATGCCATGTCTCTCATCGCGTGTGCCCGCTTTTTCCTTTAATTTGCTTGGCAATGCTCTTTAAACTAATCCTTTTGCGATGTGAGTTATTTGTGTGGAATAATTTTTTATTATTTTACAAGATATTTAACTATTATCGGTTTTTTATTGATGTGTATATACATGCGTATATACGCATGCTTATACTATAATAATTATTACATTACAGTTTATAATTATTTTACATATTTCGTTAATAAAATTCATCAAATTTATCGCGATATCTCATACCTTCTGTTAATAAAGATTACTTTTTAAATAATTGCGTATCGTAGTACATTTTACAGATTATAGATATAAGTATATTTTGCAATTTTTATAAAATTCACTCACATACTTTTTGCGAGTTATTTTTAGAGAATGACATAAATTCCTTCGATATATGTATATACATAATATGTATACATATTGTATTGTAAAATCGTTTCATATTTCTAAAAAAAGAATAGAAAGTTGGAAACATTTCTATAATTAGATATGAGCATTCAAGAAATAATAATTGTGAAAGTTTGATGAGAAAAGTCAGTGCAGTTTACAAGGAAAAATTTCTTACTTTTGCGAAAAAAAATGTGTGTGTATAAAGGATTAGGATTCTTTTGGTTTCCAAGTAAAAAGGACAAAAGCCTTAAAATAATTTTTCAAACCTGAGAAAAATGATTAGTCCCTTCCGGGCTAAGTTTTCAAAAGAAAACAAAAGTCTTTTATATTGTATATCTCTTGAGACTTAAGACGAAAAAACATTTGTACGACAATAATGAATGGTCATTAAAGCCAAACGTTTGTATAACGATAAATGAATGGTCACTAAAGTCCAACATTTCAATTTGATTATTTTTTCGCATGGAGAGAGAGAGAGAGAGAGAGAGAGAGAGAGAGAGAGAGAGAGAATAAAAACTCTTATATATAATATATTAATTTTTTTGTTGTCTTATATTTTGAGTTGAACTTGATATAATTCATTGTGATAATCTCTATCGCATAATTAATTCTTTAATTATTTGAATCTATAAGTAATTCTCTGCAAAATTACATTTTTAAGACCTCCATAAATTCTTCCAAATTCCTAAAAATTCTTAGAATTCATGTTTTATTAATCGATTAGATAAAATTGAGAACAAAAAATATTTGATTTTCATTCACTTGCGAGAAAATTAGAAATGCTTATTTCAGTTGCTTTTCCGAAGTGCTACTATAAAATTTGATTACACTAAATACGTGCAAATATTATTCAGAATTTTCAAGCGATTTAATATTAAAATTAACTACAAATTGTAAAATACACTTTGAATTTTAGTAGCGATATTCAAATATTTACAGAAAAGGTATGCAATAAGTGGATGATAAAGAAAAAAATTTCAACGTCAGCTTTTTCGAGACTCGCGGAAATCAATAAATAACTAATCAACATACGTTACAATTGCGTAAACATTAGAAAACCTGTGAAACAGTATCATTGCAAGACGCGTGGACTCTTAGCCAGCATGATTTAACATTATTGTAAATAAAAAATTGCAACGTAAAACGCTTTCATAAAAAATAAATTTTCTTATTCAAGATATTCGCAACGTAAAATGTGACATTAAATTATACATTCTGTTACGAATCAAAAACGCACCGTAAAGTATTGAATTAGGTAGAAAACTGTCTGCTTTATTCGATAAAGAGAAGGTACAAAGAAATAAATTGAAGGTTCATTGGTACGAGTAGTTGATTAGAAATGTGGTCCAAATTGAGAAGGATCTTCGTACAAATAAAAAAGGTAAAATTTCGTTAAATAATAACTAGTAATGCTATGCGTATTGATATAAAAAATATTGATTGATATGATTTTTAGAAAGGAAGAAAAAGGAAAAAAATTAGTGTAAGATTTAGTATAATAATCTGTTCGAAAAGTAATAACTGATTGTGGAAATTTAGAAAAAAATCTTAGATAAAAAAAATAGTAGAAGAATCATATATTGTGATAAATAGAATCTGATAATCGATTAAATATTGATAATAGATATTTGAAGTTCGAAGTCACATTTTGAATAGAAATCTAGTAGCGCTTTATCTATCATGCCAATTGAATGAAGAAAAACCTTGCTGAGAGAAAAAGAGACAGAGAGAGAGAGAGAGAGAGAGAGAGAGAGAGAGAGAGAGAGAGAGTGAGTGAATAAATGGTTTCCTTAGCTATTTCAAATAAAATTCTTACAAATCTAAATTAATTTAAATATAAGTTAAAAAATTAATTTAAATTAATTTAAATTTTATAAATTTAAACAACATTAAATAAAAAAGTGAGAGAGAGAGAGAGAGAGAGAGAGAGAGAGAGACAGATATTGT